>JAKSZT010054586.1:4969457-5147240 GCA_026826555.1 Tolypeutes matacus
TTACAATAGTTTTGCATTTAAAGTCTATTTTGTCTGATATTAGAATAGCTACTCCTGCCCTTTTTTGGCTATTGTTAGCTTGTAAAATGGTTTTCCAGCCATTCACTTACAGCCTCTTTGAATCCCTGGGCCGAAGGTGGGTTTCTTGTAGACAGCATTTAAATGGATCATATTTTCTTATTCATCCTGCCAATCTATGTCTTTAGATTGGTGAATTTAATCCATTAACATTCAGTGTTATTACTCGTAACGAATTTCTTACTTTAATCATTTTTTCTCTGGGTTTATGTATGTCATATGTTGTTTTGTTTCTCTTTTTGAGTATTCAGTTGTTTTAAAACTCTCCTCCAACTCCCTCTCCTTTGTTTTTTCCTTTCAACTTATGGAGATGCCTTTAGTCTTTCTTGAAGTGCTGGTTTCTTCTTGACATACTCCCTTAATTGCTGTTTATCTGTGAATATTTTGAACTCTCCATCATTTTTGAATGCCAATTTTGCTGGGTAGAGAATTCGTGGCTGGAAGTTTTTTTCTTTTAGTGTTTTGACTATGTCATACCACTGTCTTCTTGCCTCCATGGTTTCAGCTGAGAAATCAGCACTTAATCTTATTGTGCTTCCCTTGTATGTGATGGTTCTCTTTTCTCTTGCTGCCTTGAGTATCTTCTCTTTGTCTTGAGCATTGGACAATTTGACAAGTATATGTCTTGGAGTTGGCCTGTTGGGATTTATACTATTTGGGGTGCGCTGTGCTTCCTGGATCTACACATCCATCTCTCTCAATAGAGTTGGGAAGTTTTCAGCCATAACTTCCTTCGACACTCCCTCGGTTCCCTTTCCCTTCTCTTCTCCTTCTGGGATGCCCATAATGCATATGTTTGTGCGTCTTGCATTATCGGTTAATTCCCTGAGACCATACTGGATTTTTTCTATCTTTTTGTCTATCTTTTCTACAATATCTTTGATTTCAACTGTATTGTCTTCCTTATCACTAATTCTTTCCTCTGCCTGTTCAATTCTGCTGCCATGTGAGTCCAGCGTCTTTTTCATTTCTTGACTTTTGTCTTTGTTTGCCATCATATCCATTACCTTCTTAGGTGTGTTACCTATTTCTTCAGTATGTTCTCCCAGTGTCTTCTTTATATCCTTAATCTCTTCCTTCAGTTCTTTAAGTTGGTCCATGATATTTGTTTGGATAGCTTTGATTAGTTGTTCAATGTACTGCATTGCTGTCTGGTTTATATTTTGTGCACTGGACTGGTCCATGTTTTCCAGTTTCTCAGAGTCATTTGTATTTTTCTGTTGACCTCTGGTCATCATATTATCTTGATGGGTTTGTTCAGTTGATTGGCTTTTCTCTATGCTCTAGAATTTTATTTAGCTTTTGGTTCTGCGTGTGAGTTAAGTTTTCTCTTTGGCAATTTTTCTTCTTATTTTATTTCCTTTCTTCTTTCTATGTTCCCTTGAAGGCAAAAGATTAGAGCCAGAGGAATCAAAAGATGTATGGAAAGCAGAAGGATAATAGAAATATTGATAAAAGTTAGAAGAGGGGCAAAATGAGACTTAATGAGATGAATATTTTACTTGTGTAGGCAGTGTAGAATACTAGGAAAAAATATGGAGTTCCTACAGTGGACTGGGAAAACAAATGGAGGAATATATATATATATATAGTGATTTAGAAGGTTATAATTATGAGGCGGGAGAGATATAGTAGAGAAAGGTCTGAAAGGAAAAAGTTAATACTAATTAAAAAAAAGAAAAAAGAAGAAGAAGAAAACAAAATAGATGGGATAGAAATTGACACCCTTCAGTTGTGGGCCTATGAAAAAATGTTGTCTCTAAGAACCACAACAGAAATCAGAAGGCAGAAAGATGCAGGAAGGATAAGCGATAGTTTGTAAAACAGAATCAATATATACAGCGAGTGGGAAATTACTGAATAAGAAGCCCAGCAAAGAAGCAACCAGCTAGCAGCACCTATTTAAAAAAAAATAGAAGGAAAAAGGAAGGGGGGAGGAAAATGGGAATAATAGCAATAGACCAGAAAGTAACAGAGAGAAACCAAAGATCCACACAGGCAAGCAGCCAAACAGAGCTAAGGGGGGTCCATGATTCCCCTAGGGTCCACATGGATCCTTCCTGCCTACTTGTGTTTATCAATGAATTTCCCCACAGGGTTCTATGTGCAGGTCCTGAAGCAGCTTTTAGCTATTAAACTAAATTAAAAAGAATTTATTTTTCATTTGTTGAGGTGACCTCATTTTTTTTTTTTTTTTAGCCAAATGCAGGACCCAAAATAATTCCTCCTCTAGACCAACCCCCTTACGGACGGGACCCTAGCTGGGCCCGTGGAAATTAATCAAGCACGTCTCACTTTCCGGACTCCCCAGGTTAGCTGAAACTCTGAAATTAGACAGTGAGGAGTGCTAAAGAAGGTGGATTCCGCCGCTTATGGCGCCGAGCTCCAGCATCACCGGGTTGCTCAGTAAATCAGTTTGTGTGCAGAGTCGTGTCTGCTCTCAGCCTAATGGTGCTTCAGGTCAGCTTATCTACTCCCCAAAGCTATGGGGTGGTGCAGGCAGCCAGATCAATGTCTAAAAATATAAAATACCCTTCCCTGTCTTCCAATCGAACCCTCCCTTTTTTGGGAAGTGTCCCTTCCTCCTGGCTCCGCAGTGGCCCGGGTCTTATCCCTGGGTGGCTAGGGAAATCAGCTGTGTTTCCTGACCAAAATCCCCCCTCCGGTTCACTGGGTGCTGATTAGCTCGTTTGCTCTGTTCACACAAGTTCCAAGGGGCGCCAGGCCACCAGATCCCCAGAAAATAAAACTTTTTCACCCCGCCTGCGGCTCCAAATGGACATTTTATTTTTTTTTCCCTCACCGCGTGGCTCAGCCACCTGTGCCAACATCCACCAGCAGCCTCAAAACTCACGAATCTCCACCATTCAGTCCACACCGCCGATCTGCGCAGATAGATGTCCCAAGCTTCTCACTCCACACGGGCACAGCACCGACCCCTGGGCAGGACCCCGTCCACAATCTGCCTTGCTCTGGGAGCTTGCAGTGTGCACCATCCTACAATAATGCCATCTTGGCCCATCCTAATTATTTTATTCCCCATGAAATTGTGGAAATTATAATATCAAGGGGTGAAATAAATTTTTGTTTCATCGTGCAGTTAGCATTGAGGCATTCATTCTTTCTGAGTAATAAGTGTCCCCTTTTTAAAGTGCTCACATGTCCTTTGCCTAAATTACCAAACCTAACAGGTTCCCTTGGAAAACCATATTATTTCCAACTAGAGATACTCAGAGCCCTGGAATCAAAGACAGAGGAAGAAATTAGAATAGAATGAGAAAGTTTTGTCTTCTCAATGAAGAGCCTTCATTATCAAAGTCCACCAAACACCACATATATACTATATCAGGACAATGGGAAACCTTTGCATGTAAAATAAAATCATAATTCAGCAATGGATTCCAAAAGTGCTCACAGGGGGGGAGTGTGGCACACCAAATTCATGGTCATCCTGCCAATGCAGACCCAGGAAAAATGGACAGAAAGATGCAGGTAGGATAAGCGATAGACTGGGCAGTCTTGTCTTGTTTCTGCTCTTCCAAAGCAGGGACCATAGGGTTGCGTGTCACCAACACTTTTTCAGTCTAATTATTTGGACCTTGAGGGCAGGGAGAAAGGGATCTTTGGAGAAGACAGCAGCAGGAGAAATGACACTGCTAAAAACAGAAAAGAGGAGAACAATGGAATCCTGGAGGAAAGATTCCAAACTCGGTTTTCCAAGTGCAGTGTGGTATGGGGATTCTTTGAAAATTCTGAAAGAAAGAAAATTCCTCTAGCAACCTCAGGAGAATGTGGAAAAAATGAAATCACAAGAATCTTCAATACAGACACTGCCAATACCACAAACTAGCCAGATATGTTCAAAAGTGTATGAAAGTGAATTTTAAACATAAAGTATGGTCAGTGGCTAGTGGAAAAATGCCATAATATTTTCTCATGATTTGTCAGAAAGATTCCAACACATGTGGTGTCATACAGGGGGATAGAGGTTTGAGTATCCTGACTGACGGTGTAAAAGTTTTTTTTTTTAAATCTATACATTCTGTTAGAAATATATATTAAGGAAAACAAGATTGTGTCCAATCGGACATGAAAACTAAATATAAGTCTGATGAGAATGACGGTGTTCTCTCATAGACTAATTTGTAGTATTTAAAATTAAAAAGAATAAATTTCAAGTCTTCGTTAAAACAAACATTTTAAAGAATGGTTATTTATATATTTTGGTATATAAATTGACCTGTCCATAGGAAAGAAGAATTTTTCCCCATTCCCTGTCAATTGTAATTGGAAAGGAAAGACTTTAGCCCTTTTAAAGAGTAAACTCTACAAAATAAAATGCTGCAAATAGAGAGCTCCTGGGGAATGCATATTTTACCTTAATTTTTACTATATTTTCTTCCTATTAGTTATTGGAATAATATTAAACTACTCTAAAATGCAGAAAAATAATGGGAGCACAAGAAATGTTTGTCAGTTATTCTTCATTTTGAATAACCACAATTTTAATTCGATAAATCAGAGGACCTCTTTTTACATGACCTCAGGATTCTTTGCCAAATATTTAGCAGGCTCTGCATTTTTTTTCAAGGAACCGTTTGCTGATTTTCTGGACATCATTGGGCTATTGCCTTTGGAGCAGAGATTGTGATGCAGATGTCTACAGACAAATACCTGGCTTTTTGACATATTTTAATGTTTGATAAATGTATTGGAAGAAAAAATAAAAATCATTCTTACAAAGAAACAGATCTACACATAAGAATTGAAACCAAGGAACTACAGTACATGCATCTCCCAACCTCCAAATATATCCTATGGCTTATGAAGGACCTTGCCAACACCAGAAATGCAAAAGGGACCTGTAAGGACCACAAGGTGAGAAAGAGTGCCACAACTGTTTACAAGTTATCATGTGGAAGAGGAATGGTTCAAAAATCAAGGACTATTGCATCAAGCAGAGGGTACCACCCTCCATTATATGCATGCCAGATTACAAACTCTGATAACGAAGAAACACAAAGGAAGACCACTTTAGAGAAATAGGTAATTCCAAGCTCCATATTTGTCCCTCCCCACCCTCTTTCTCATAATATATATTTTTAGGGATGCATATCAATCATTTCTGAACATACATAAGCCTGACACTGAGAGCAGAAATCTCAACCTTAGAAAATATTGGGGGAAAACCCCTAACAGTAGTGTCATACACATATCTCCAGCAGAACATTGAATTGTGAATCCTTTTTTAACAATTGGCCAGAGCATCTTTAAAACATGACTAATGCCTATTATTCATGGCTCAAATTATGTGTACAATCCCAGACACCCCCACAATTTAAAAAAAGGCTCTTTTATTAAATCCTAATAAACCACAATATTACTTATCCAATGTGTACCATCCCTGGTCCTTCATATAATGACAGAGTTTTGCATTATTCTCTTCAATCATTATTATATGTTTTCAATAGCTCTTTAAGAATTATAGGAAATAAAGAGAATACAGAAATTAAAAAACATATTATTCACCTCTTAATCTATTAGTTGACACTGACATGCATATCTCTTTCCTTGCCATCCTTGAACAACTTTTTCTGTTTATCTCTCAGTTTTTTTGATATTTCAACCCATAGTGCATCTTGTGGACAAGGGAAGATTGCTTGGATTTTTTGAAGTTGTTGAAATTTTTATTTTAATATTATGAACTCAAACACATATTAGTTTCAAAGAGAATGTTGATTAGAAAAGGAACTTTAGGTAAGATTAGATTTAATATAATGAATTACAATAAAATTTTAAGAATGCACTGACACATGTAAAGGAAAATAATCAGTATGATTTATGGGTAATAAATTATAACCAAATTTTAATTATTTTATTTCCCGTGATATGGTGGACATTTTAATCTTGACCAGTGAAATTAATATTTCTTTCATCGTGCAGTTTACTTTGAGGCATTGAATCTTTCTAAGTAAAAAATTTCATCTTTGTAAATTGCTCACATGTCCTTTGCCTAAATTACCACACATAACACGATCTCTTTGAAAATCATATTATTCCCAAATACAGATCCTAAGAACAAGGGATCAAGGGCAGAGAAGGAAATCAGAACATAATGAGAAAGTATTGCCATCTCAATGAAGAGCCTTCATTATCAAAGGTCACCAAACACCACATATACCCCAGATCAGGGCAATGGATAACCTTTCCACATAAAATGAAATTGAACATCTGCATTGGATTCCAAAAGGGCTAGCAGGGGTGGAGCGTGGCACACCAAAATCCTGGTCATCTTGCCAATGCAGTCCCAGATAAATGGCCATGATTCGTTTAACTTTTCCTGGCCAGTCTTGTCTTCTTTCTCCTCCTTCAAAGCATGGACCTTAGTTTGGTGTGGCCCAAACCCTTTTGCAGACTAATTATTCAGACTTTGGGGACATGGAAAATGCACTGTTTGAAAAAGAGAGCAGCAAGAATTAAGGCACTGGTAAAAACAGTAAAGAAGAGAACAACGGAATCATGGGGGACAGAATCCAAACTGTGATTTCCTTGTGCCGAGTGGTGTGCTGCTTTTTGAAAATTGGAACAGAAAGAAAACTCCACTCACCAAATCAGGATTATGTGGGAAAATTTAAAACCCAAGTGACTGCACTGCAGACGCAGCCTATACAACCAACTAGCTAGTTACGTTGAAGTCAGGGTATGAAAGTGCATTTTAAACGTAAAGTGTATTCAGTGCCTGGTGGAAAAAATGCCATAATATTTTCTCATGATCTGTCAGAAAGTATCCGACATGTGTGGAGTCATGCTGGGAATAGAGGATTGAGAATCCTGATTGACAGCATAACAGTTTTCTTTTTTTTTAACTTATAGTTTCTGTTATAATTATACCTTAAAAAAACAAGAATGTGTTCCATTGGAGGTGAATATTAACTCTACATCAGCTTACAATGATGATATTCTCTCACAGATCAATTTGGAGAATTTAAAATTGAAAAAAGCAATTTTAAGCCTTTGTTAAACTATACATGTTTTAAAAAATGGTTTTTTTTATTTGTTTTGCTATAAAATAAATCCTTACTTAGTCAGAAAGAATTTATCCCCATACCCTATCAGGGTTAATTTGAAAGGAAAGATTTTAGACCATTAAATTGAAAACTCTATTAAAATAAAAGGCTTCAAATACAAGAGTTCCTCTGGCATGCATATTTTACCTTAACTTTTGTACTAGAGATTCTTCCTAATAAATATTGGAATAATATTAAACAAATCTAACTAGAGGAAAAATAATGGGAGGACAAGAAATGCTTCTCACTGATGACTTTTTTTCTGAATAATCACAATTTTAAATCAATATCCCAGAGGACATCATTTTACATGACTTCACAATTCTGTACTGAATGTTTACATCACTCGGGATTTTGTTTCAAGGAAATATTCCTGATTTTCTGGACACAATTGTGCTGTTCCCGATGGCAGAGAGATTGTGATGCAGGTGTCCGATATGAATACCTGGTTTTTGAAATATAGTAATTTTTGAGAATGTATTGGAAATATTTTCAAAAAAATTTTTGCAAAGAAACAGATTGAAAAAAAAAGAAGAAACAGATTGACATATACAAAAATGAAACCATTGTGCTACTGTACAAATAACTTACATCCTCCAAAATTCTACTATGTATCATGAAGGAACATGCCAACACACAGAAAGGAAAAAGTGACGTGTATTGTCCACAAGGTGAGAAAGAGTGAATCAAATGTATACAAGTCATCAGGGTAAGACGAAATGTTCTGAAAATCAAGGACCAAATTCTTCCAGCAGAGGGCAACGTACTCCCTTCTATGCTTGGGAGATTACAAAGTTTGATAATGAAGCAACACTAAAGAAAGCAGACTTTAGGGAATTAGGTAATTCAAAAACTTCATATTTGTTTCTCCGCCCACCTTCTTTCACTTAATATATATTTTAGTGATGCATATCAATCATACATGAACATACAAATGCTGAAGCCAAACCAAAATATCAGCCTTAGAAAAATAAGGGGCATAACACCTAAAAGTCGTCCCATAAACACATGTCCAGCAGAACCTTGAATTGTGATTGCCTTTTTAAAAATTGGCAAGAACATCTTTAAAACATGACTTATGCCTTGTATCCATGGATTAACTGGGTGTACAATTCCAGACATACCCATGATTATTAAAACAAATCTGTTTTATTAATATATATTAAACCAATATTTTTCTTATCCAATGTGTACATTCCCTGGTCCTTCATATAATCACAGAGGGGCACATTCTTCTCTTCAATCATTACTAAATGTTGTCAACAGCTCTTTAAGAATTATAATAAATAAAAAGAATCCAGAACAGTAAATAAAATATTATTCAGCTCTCAATCAATTTGTTGACACTGACATGCAAAGGTGCTTTTCTTAGCATCCTTTAACAACTTTTTCCATTTCTCTCTCAGTTATCTTCATGACTCCTCCCATAGTGCATCATGTAGACAAAGTGAAAAATCCATGGCTTTTGTAAAGCTATTGAAAATACTTTATTTTAAAATTATGAACGGAAACATATATTAGATTGAAAGAGAATGTTGATTTGAAAAGGGATTTCAGGTAAGATTAGATTTAATACAATCAATCATAATAAAGTTTTAAGAAGGCACAGGCACATGTAAAGGAAAATAATCAGTCTGATTTTAGGGATAGAAATTATTTAAAAATTTAAATTATTTTCTTCCCTATGAAATTGTGGAAATTATGCTCTCAACGGGTGAAATAAATTTTTGTTTCATCGTGTAGTTTTCACCGAGGCATTCATTCTTTCTGAGTAAAAAATATCCCCTTTGTAAAGTGCTCACACGTCCTTTGCATAAATTACCAAACATAACAGGGTCCCTTGGAAAACCATATTATTTCCAACTAGAGATCTCCAGAGCAGTGGAATCAAAGGCAGAGGAAGAAATTAGAATAGAATGAGAAAGTATTGCCATCTCAATGAAGAGCCTTCATTATCAAGGGCCACCAAACACCACATATATTCTATGTTAGGGCAATGGGAAAACTTTGTATGTAAAATAAAATCGTACTTCAGCAATGGATTCCAATAGGGCTCGCAGTGGTATAGTGTGGCACACCAAAATCTTGGTCATGCTGCCAATGCTGTCCCAGGAAAAATGTACAGGAATCATTTCCCGGTTACTGGCCAGTCTTGTCTTCTTTCTGCTCTTCCAAAGCAGGGACCTTAGCGTTGTGTCTCAACAACACTTTATCAGTCTAATTATTTGGACCTTTTGGGCAGGGAGAAAAGGATGTTTGGAGAAGACAGCAGCAGGTGAAATGGCACTGCTAAAAACAGAAACGAGGAGAACAATGGAATCCTGGAGGAAAGAATCCGAACTCAGATTTCCTTGTGCAATGTTGTATGGGGCTTTTATGAAAATTGTGAAAGAAAGAAAACTCCTCTAGACACCTCAGGAGTATGTGGAAAAAATGAAATCACAAGAGTCTTCACTACAGACACTTCCAATACAACCAACTAGCCAGAGGAATTGAAGAAGGGTCTGAAATGTATTTTAAACATAAAGTATGGTCAGTGGCTAGAGGAAAAGTGCAATAATATTTTCTTATGATCGGTCAGAAAGATTCCAACACTTGTGTTTTCATACTGGGGGATAGAGGATCGAGTATCCTGTCTGACTGTGTAAAATTTTTTTGTTTTAAGTTTTATATTCTGTTTGAAATATATATTAAGGAAAATAAGATTGTGGCCAATTGGAGGTGAAAACCAGCTATAAGTCAGATTAGAATGACAGTGTCCTCTCATAGACTAATTTGGGGTATTAAAAATAAAAATAAATAAATTTTAATTCTTCATTAAAACAAACATTGTAAAGAATGGTTATTTATATATTTTGGTATATAAATCGACCCGTACATAGGAAATAAGGATTTTTCCCCATACCCTGTTCAATGTTAATTGGAAAGGAAAGACTTTAGCCCTTTTAAAGAGTAAACTGTGTAATATAAAATGCTACAAATAGAGAGCTCCTGTGGAATGCATATTTTACCTTAATTTTTTTACTAGATTTTCTTCCTAATAATTCTTGGAATAATATTACACTACTCTAAAGGGCAGAAAATAATAGGAGCACAAGAAATGTTACTCATTGATTCTTCATTTTGAATAACCACAATTTTAAATCGATAATTCAGAGTACGTCTTTTTACATGACCTCAGGATTCTTTACTGGATGTTTAGAAGGGTCTGCCTATTTTTTTCAAGGAACCCATTGCTGATTTTCGGGACATCATTGGGCTGTTTCCCTTGGAACAGAGATTGTGAGGCAGGTGTCCATAGACAATTACCTGGTCTTTTGATATATTTTAATTTTTGAGAATGTATTGGAAGAAAAATCAAAATCATTCCTACAAATAAACAGATCTCCACATAAGAATTGAAACCAAGGAACTACAGTAAAAGTATCTCCCTGCCTCCAAATGTGTCCTATGTGTTATGAAGGATCTTGCCAACACCCAGAAGGGCAAAAGGGACCTGTAAGGTCCACAAGGTGAGAAAGAGTGCCTCAACTGTTTACAAGTTATCATGTGGAAGAGGAATTGTTCATAAAACCCAAGGACCTATTGCATCAAGCAGAGGGTACTGCCCTCCATTCTATGCATGCCTGTTTACAACCTCTAATAATGAAGAAACACAAAGGAAGACCACTTTAGAGAAACAGGTAATTCCAAGCTCCATATTTGACCCTCTCCTCCATCTCTATCATAATATATATTTTTAGTGGTGCATATCAATCGTTTCTGAACATACATAAACCTGACACCAAGAGCAGAAATCCCAGCCTTAGAAAATATAAGGGCAAAACACCTAACAATAATCTCATACACATATCTCCAGCAGAACCTTGAATTTTGATTCCTTTCTTATAAACTGGCCAGAGCATCTTTAAACATGACTAATGCCTATTATCCATGGCTCAAATTATGTGTACAATCCCAGACATCCCCACAATTTAAAAAGAAAGTCCCTTTTATTAAATCATATTAAACCACTATATTACTTATCCGATGTGTACCATCCCTGGTCCTTCGTATAATTACAGAGGTGTGCATTCTCCTCTTCAATCATATTTAAATGTTTCAATGTTACTGGCCAATCTTGTCTTCTTTCTGCTGCTTCAAAGCAGAGACCTTAGCTGGGTTGGGCCCAAACCCTTTTGCAGACTACTTATTCAGACCTTGGGGGCATGGAAAATGCACTGTTCGGAAATGAGGGCAGCCAGAGAGAAGCCAATGCTAAAAACAGTAAAGAGGAGAACAATGGAATCTTGGAGGACAGAATCCAAGCTGTGATTTCCTTGTGCAGTGTGGTGTGCTGCTTCTTGATAATTGGAACAGAATGAAAACTCCACTCACCAACTCGGGATTATGTGGGAAACATTAAAACCCAAGAGATTTCACTACAGACCCAGCCTATACAACGAACTATACAGATATATTGAAGTCAGGGTGTGAAAGTGCATTTTAAACATAAAGTGTAGTCAGTGGCTGGTGGAAAAAATGCCATAATATTTTCTCATGATCTGTCAGAATGATTCTGACACGTGTGGATTCATGTTGGCAATAGATGCTTGAGAATCCTGACCGACAGCATAAAAGTTTGATTTTTAACTTATAGATTCTGTTATACTTATACATTTAATAAAACAAGAATGTGTGCCATTGGAGGTAAAAATTAACTATACATCAGATTACAGTGATGATATTCTCTCATAGAGCAATTTGGAGAATTTAAAATTAAAAAAAGATATTTTAAGCCCTCGTTAAAATATACATGTTCCAAAAAATGGATAATTATAGGTTTTTAATAAAAATAAATCTTTACATAGGCAGAAAGTATTTTTCCCCATACCCTGTCTGTATTAATTGGAAAAGAAAGATTTTAGCCCTCTTCAATATTAAACTCTGTAAAAATAAAAGGCTACAAATAGAAAGGTTCCTGAGGCATGCAAATTTTACCTTAATTTTTGGGCTAGATTTTTACTAATAATTTTTTAATAATAATAAACTACTCTAACTGGCAGAAAAATAATGGGAGGACAAGAAATGCTTCTCACTGATGGCTCCTTTTTTGAATAATCACAATTTTAAATCAATAATTCAAAGGACATCATTTTACATGACCTCAGGTTTCTTTACTGAATGTTCAGATCACTCAGGATTATGTTTCTAGGAAAACATTCCTGATTTTCTGGACATCATTGGGCTGCTCCTGATGGTTGAGAGATTGTGATGCAGGTGTCCATATATGAATACCTGCTCTTTTCACATATTTTAATTTTTGAGAATAATTTGAAAAAAAAATTCAAAAAAATTCTTAAAAAGAAACAGATCGACATAGAGAAAAAGGAAAGCAAGGAACTAGACTACAAATAGCTTACAGCCTCCAAAATTATTCTACGTCTTATGAGGGACCTTGCCAACACCCAGAAGTTAAAAAGGGTCCTGTATGATCCAGAAGGTGAGAGTGACTCAACTGTTTACAAGATCTCCGGGTAAGAAGCATGGATCTCCAAAGTGAAGGACATATTCCATCAAGCAGAGGGCACCACCTTCCATTCTATGCATGCCAGATTACAACCTCTGATACTGAAGAAACACAAAAGGAAGACCACTTTATGGAAATAGGTAATTCCAAAGCTTCATATTTGTCCCTCCCCACCCTATTTCTCTTAATATATATTTATAGTGATGCATATCAACCATACATGTGTATAAATAAACCTGAGGTTGAGAGCAGAAATCTCAACCTTAGAAAAAAAAAGGGGCATAACACCTAACATTGGTCCCATAAACACATTTCCAGCAGAACGATGAATTGTGATTCCTTTTTTAAAAATTAGTGAAAGCATCTTTAATACATGACTAATGACTATTATCCATGGCTCAACTCCATTGTACAATACCAGACATCCCCACGATTTTTAAAATGTTTGTTTTATTAATACATATTAAACCACTAACTTTCTTATCCAATGTGTACATTCCTGGTCCTTCATATAATCACAGGAGTATGCATACTTCTCTGCAATCATTATTAAACGTTTTCAACAGCTCTTTAAGAATTGTAATATATAAAGCGAATCCAGAACAATAAATAAAATATTATTCACCTCTCAATCCATTTGTTGACACTGTCATGCAAAGGTGTTTTTCTAACCATGTTGTGTGTGCTGTGTGTGTTGTGTGGTGTATGTGTGTTGTGTGTGGTGTGTGTATTGTGTGTTGTGTATTTTGTGTTTTGTGTGTGCTGTGGGGGGTAAGTGTGTTGTGTATTGTGTTTGTAGTGTATTGTGTGTTGTGTCTGTTGTGTGGGGTATGTGTGGTGTGTGTTTTGTGTGTTGTGTGCAGTGTGTGTGTTGTGTGTTGTCTATTTTGTGTTTTGTGTGTGTTGTGTATTGTGTGTTTTGTGGGAGTTGTGTGGGGTATGTGTGTTGTGTATGTTGTGTTTTGTGTGTGGTTGTGTGTTTTGTGTGTGTTGTGTGGGGTATGTTTGTTGTGTATTATATGTGTTGTGTGTTTTTTGTGCTGTGTATTTTGTGTGGAATTTGTGTTGTGTATTGTGTGTGTTGTGTGTGTTGTGTTGGGTATGTGTATTTTGTGTTGTGTGTTGTGTATTGTGTGTGGTATATGTTTTGCGTGTGTTGTGTGTTGTGTATTGTGTGTGTTGTATGTTTTGTGTGTATGTGGTATCTGTATGGTGTGTGTTGTATATTGTGTGTGCTGCGTGTTGTGAGGGGTATGTGTGTTGTGTGTTTTGTGTGGTGTGTGTGTTGTGTATTTTGTGTATTGTGTGTGTTGTGTATTGTATGGGGTATGTGTGTTGTGTGTATGTGTTATGTGTGTAGTGTATTGTGTATCTTGGGTGTGTTGTGTGTTGTGTGGGGTATGTGTTGTGTGTGTTGTGTGTTGTGTGTTGTGTGCGGTGTGTGGGTTGTGTATTTTGTGATTTGTGTATTGTGTGTGGCTGTTTGTTTGTGTGTGTTGTGTATTGTATTGGTTGTGTGTATGTGGTATGTGTATTGTTTGTTTTGTGTTGTTCATTGCGTGTGTTGTGTGTTGTGTGAGGTCTGTGTTTTGTGTGTAGCATATTTTGTGTTTTATGTGTGTTGTGTATAGTCTGTGTTGTGTATTGTGTGTGTATTGTATTGTCTGTGTTGTGTGCTGTGTGTGTTGTGTATTGTGGGTTGTGTGGGTTATGTGTGTTGTGTATTGTGTGTGTTGTGTGTGTTGTGTATTGTATGTCTTGTGTGTTGGGTGTGTTGTATAATGTGTGGGTTATGTGTGCTGTGTGTATTGTGTATTGTGTAGGGTATGTGAGTTGTGTGAGTTCTCTGTGTTGTGTAATGTGTGTGTTGTGTGTGTTGTGTTGTGTGTGTGGTGTATTGTATGTGAAGTGTGTATGTGGTATGTGTATTGTGTGTTGTGTGTTTTTTGTGTGTTTCGTGGGGTATGTGTGTTGTGTGTGTTGTGTGTTGTGTGCGGTATGTGTGTTGTGTATTTGTGCTGTGTGTGTTGTGTGGGGCATGTGTGTTGTTTGTGTTGTGTGTTGTGGTGTGAGTTGTGTGTGTATTGTGGGGTATGTGTGTTGTGTGTGTTGTATGTTGTGTATTTTGTGTGTCCTGTGTGGGGTGTGTGTATTGTGTATTGTGTGTGGTTGTGTTTTGTGTGTGTTGTGTGGGGTATGTTTGTTGTGTATTGTATGTGTTGTGTGTTGTGTGTGTTCTGTATTGTGTAGGGTATGTGTTGTGCGTGTTGTGCGCATTGAGTATTGTTGTGGGGTACATGGGTTGCATGTATGTGGTATGTTTTTCAACAGCTCTTTAAGAATTATAATAAATAAACAAAACCCAGAACAGTAAATAAAATATTATTCAGCTCTCAATACATTTGTTGATACTGCCAGGCAAAGGTGCTTTTCTCAGCATCCTTGAACATCTTTTTCCATTTCTCTCTCAGTTATCTTAATAACTCATCACATAGTGCATCATGTGGACAAAGTGAAAAATGCGTGGCTTTTTTAAAACTATTGAAAAGACTTTATTTTAAAATTATGAACGGAAACACAGATTGAAAGAGAATGTTGAATTAAAAAGGAGTTGTATGTAAGATTAGACTTAATATAATCAAACTTAATAAAAATTTATGGAGGCACAGGCACATGTAAAGGAAAATAATCAGTCTGATTTTAGGGAAATAAATTATTAAAAATTCTTAATTATTTTATTCCCCATGAAATTGTGGAAATTATAATCTCAAGGGGTGAAATAAATTTTTGTTTCATCGTGCAGTTTGCATTGAGGCATTCATTCTTTCTGAGGAAAAACGTCCCCTTTGTAAAGTGCTCACACGTCCTTTGCCTAAATTACCAAACATAACAGGATCCCTTGGAAAATCCTATTATTTCCAACTAGAGATACTCAGAGCAATGGACTCAAAGGCAGAGGAAGAAATTAGAATAGAATGAGAAAGTATTGCCATCTCAATGGAGAGACTTCAATATCAAAGGCGACCAAGCACCACATAAATAGTACATCAGGGTAATGGGAAACTTTTGCATGTAAAATAAAATCGTACTTCAGCAATGGATTCCAAAAGGGCTACCGGGGGGGAGAGTGGCACACAAAATTCCTGGTCATCCTGCCAATGCAGTCCCAGGAAAAATGGACAGGATTCATTTCCCGGTTCCTGGCCAGTCTTGTCTTGTTTCTGCTCTTCCAAAGCAGGGACCATAGCGATGTGTGTCACAGACACTTTTTCAGTCTAATTATTTGGACCTTGTGGGTAGGGTGAAAGGGATGTTTGGAGATGGCAGCAGCAGGAGAGATGGCACTGCTAAAAACAGAAAAGAGGATCAGAGTGGAAAACTGGAGGAAAGAATCCAAATTAGGATTTCCTTGTGCAGTGTGGTATGGGGCTTCTTTGAAAACTGTGATAGAAAGAAATCTCCTTGAGCCACCTCAGGAGAATGTAGAAAAAATGAAATCACAAGAATCTTCAATAGAGACACTGGCAATACCACCAAATAGCCAGTTATGTTGAAGAAGTGTATGAAAGTGAATTTTAAACATAAAGTTTGGTCATTGGCTAGTAGAAAAATGCCATAATATTTTCTCATGATCTGTCAGAAAGATTCCAACACATGTGTGTCATACTGGGGGATAGAGGTTTGAGTATCCTCACTGTGTAAAAGTTTTTTTTTTTTAATTTATAGATTCTATTAGAAATACATATTAAGGAAAATAAGATTGTGTCCAATTGGAGGTGAAAACTAGGTATAAATCTGATTACAATGACAGTGTTCTCTCATATACTAATTTGGAGTATTTAAAATAAAAAAAATAAATTTTAAGTCTTCGTTAAAACAAACATTTTAAAGAATGGTTATTTATATATTTTGGTATATAAATCGACCTGTACATTGGAAATAAGAATTTTTCCCCATACCCTGTCAATGTTAATTGGAAAGGAAAGAACTTTAGCAGTTTTAAAGTGTAAACTCTGTACACTTTAAAGAGAGAGCTCCTGTGGAATGCATATTTTACCTTAATTTTTTGACTAGATTTTCTTCCTAATAGTTATTGGAATAATATTACACTACTCTAAATGGCAGAAAAATACTGGATGCACAAGAAATTTTTCTCATTGATTCTACATTTTGAATAACCACAATTTTAAATCGATAATTCAGAGGAACTCTTTTTATATGACCTCAGGATTCTTTACTGAATGTTTAGAAGGCTCTGCATTTTTTTTTCAAGGAACCCATTCCTGATTTTCTGGACATCATTGGGCTATTGCCCTTGGAGGAGAGACTGTGACCCTGGTGTCTATAGACAAATACCTGGTCTTTTGACATATTTTAATTTTTGATAAATATATTGGAAGAAAAAAATCATTCTTACAAAGAGGCAGATCTACACATAAGAATTGAAACCAAGGAACTACAGTACAGGTATCTCCGAGCCTCCAAATGTCTCCTATGGCTTATGAAGGACCTTGCCAACACCCAGAATTGCAAAAGGGACCTATAAGGTCCACAAGGTCAGAAAGAGTGCCTCAGTTATTTATAAGTTATCATGTGGAAGAGGAATGGTTCATAAAATTCAAGTACCTATTGCATCAAGCATAAGGTACCGCCCTCCATTCAATGCATGCCAGCTTACAACCTCAGATAATGAAGAAACACAAGGAAGACCACTTTAGAGAAATAAGTAATTCCAAGCTCCATATTTGTCCCTCCACACCCTCTTTCTCATAATATATATTTTTAGGGATGCATATCAATTGTTTCTGAACATACATAAACCTGACACTGAGAGCAGAAATCTCAACCTTAGAAAATATAGGGGCAAAACACCTAACAGTAGTCTCATACACATATCTGCAGCTGAACTTTGAATTGTAATTACTTTTTTAAAAATTGGCCAGATCCTCTTTAAAACATGACTAATGCCTATTATCCATGGCTCAAATTATGTGTACAATCCAAGACATCCCCACAATTAAACAAAAAAAAGCTCCTTTATAAAATCATATTAAACCATTATATTACTTATCCAATGTGTACCATTTGTGGTTCTTCGTATAATCACAGAGGTGTGCATTCTTCTTTTCAATCATTATTAAATGTTTTCAATAGCTCTTTAAGAATTATAGGAAATAAAAAGAATACAGAAAATAAAAAACATTTATTCACCGCTTAATCCATTAGTTGACACTGACATGCATATGTGCAGTGCTTGCCGTCCTTGAATAACTTTTTCTGTTTATCTCTCAATTTTTTTTTTGATAATTCAACCCATAGTGCATCAGGTGGACAAAGTGAATGATGCATGGATTTTTTAAAGCTGTTGAAAATTTTTATTTTAAAATTATCAACTGAAACGCTTATTAGTTCCAAAGAGAATGTTGATTTGAAAAGGGACTCTAGGTAAGATTAGATTTAATATAATCAATCATAATAAAATTTTAAGAATGCACTGACACATGTAAAGGAAAATAATCAATCTCAAATATGGGAAATAAATTATAACCAAATTTTAATTATTTTATTCCCCATGATATAATGGACATTTTAATATTGATTGTTGAAATAAATATTTGTATCATCGTGCAGTTTCTTTGAGGCATTCAATCTTTCTAAGTAAAAAATATCCTCTTTGTAAAGTGCTCACATGTACCTTGCCTAAATTACCACACATAACAAGATCTCTTTGAAAACCATATTATTTCCAAATAGGGATCCTAAGAGCAATAGAATCAAGGGCAGGGGAAGAAATTAGAACATAATGAAAAAGTATTGCCATCTCAATGAAGAACCTTCATTATCAAAGGTCACCAAACACCACATATACCCCAGATCAGGGCAATGGATAACTTTTCCATGTAAAATGAAATCGAACTTCTGCATTGGATTCCAAAGGGACTAGCAGGGTTGGAGCGTGGCACACCAAAATCCTGGTCATCTTGCCAAAGCAGTCCCAGAAAAATGGCCAGGATTCGTTTCCCTTTTACTCGCCAGTCTTGCCTTCTTTCTGCTCCTTCAAAGCAGGGACCTCAGTTGGGTGTGGCCCAAACTCTTTTGCAGACTAATTATTCAGACTTTGGTGGCATGGAGAATGCACTGTTTTGAAAAGAGAGCAGAAAGAGATAAGGAACTGCTAAAAGCAGTATAGAGGAGAACAACGGAATCATGGAGGACAGAATCCAAGTTGTGATTTCCTTGTGCAGTGTGGTGTGCTGCTTTTTGAAAATTGGAACAGAAATTAGACTCCACTCATCAACTCAGGATTATGTGGGGAAATTAAAACCCAAGAGACTGCTCTGCAGACCCAGCCTATACAACCAACTAGCCAGTTATTTGAAGTCAGGGTATGAAAGTGCATTTTAAACATAAAGTTTAGTCAGTGGCTGGTGGAAAAAAGTCATAATATTTTCTCATGATGTATCAGAAAGAATCTGACATGTGTGGAATCATGCTGGGAATAGAGGTTTGAGAATCCTGACCAACAACATAAAAGTTTTTTTTTTAACTTATAGATTTTTTTTTAATTATACCTTAAAATAACAAGAATGTGTCCCATTGGAGGTGAAAATTAACTCTATGTCAGCTTACAATGACGATTATCTCTCATAGAGCAATTTGGAGAATTTAAAGTAGAAAAAAGAAATTTTTAGCCTTTGTTAAAGTATACATGTTGAAAAAAATGGTTATTTATTTGTTTTGCTATAAAAATAAATCCTTACTAGGCAGAAAATTTTTTCCCCATACCCTGTCAGTGTTAATTTGAAAGGAAAGATTTAACCCGTTAAATAGAAAATCCTGTAAAAATAAAAGGCTTCAAATACAAGAGTTCCTGTGGCATGCATAATTTACCTTAACTTTTGGACTAGGGTTTCATCCTAATAATTATTGGAATAATATTAAACAACTCTAAACTAGAGGAAACATAATGGAAGACAAGTAATGCTTCTCACTGATGACTCCTTTTTTGAATAATCACAATTTTAAATCAATAATCCAGAGGATATCATTTTACATGACTTCACAATTCTGTACTGAATGTTTACATCTCTCAGTGTTTTGTTTCAAGGCAACATTCCTGATTTTCTGGACACAATTGGGCTGTTCCCGATGGCAGAGAGATTGTGATGCAGGTGTCCATATATGAATACCTGCTTTTTAACATATTGTAATTTTTGAGAATGTATTGGAAACATTTTCAGAAAATTTTTGCAAAGATACAGATCGACATATACAAAAATGAAACCATTGAACTACTGTGCAAATAACTTACAGCCTCCAAAATTCTCCTATGGCTTATGAAGGACCATGACAACACACAGAAAGGAAAAATTGATGTGTATGTTCCACAAGGTGAGAAAGAGTGACTCAACTGTTTACAAGTTATCAGGGTCAGACGAAAGGTTCTCAAGTCTAGGACCAAATCCATTCAGCAGAGGGCACCGTACTCCCTTATATGCTTGGGAGATTACAATCTTTGATAATGAAGCAACACTAAAGGCAGCTGACTTTAGGGAAATAGGTAATTCAAAAGCTTCATATTTGTTTCTCCCCACAATCTTTCACTTAATATATATTTTTAGTGATGCATATCAATCATGCATGAACATACAAGTGCTGAAGCTGAGAGCCAAAATCTCAAACTTAGAAAATTAAGGGGCATGAAAACTAACAGAGGTCCAGTACACACATCTCCAGGTGATCGCTGAATTGTGATTCCTTTTTAAAACATTGCCAAAAGCATCTTTAAAATATGACTAATGCGTATTATTCATGGCTCAACTAGGGTGTACAATTTCAGACATCTCCACAATGTTAAAAACAAGTCTGTTTTATTAATACATATTAAACCACTACCTTACTTATCAAATGCGTACATTCTCTGGTGCATCATATATTCACAGAGATGTGCATTCTTCTCTTCAATCACTATTAAACGTTTTCAACAGCTCTTTAAGAATTAAAATAAATAAAGAGAATCCAGAAGAATAAATAAAATATTATTCACCTATCAATCCATTTGTTGACACTGCCATGCAAAGGTGCTTATCTCACCATCCTTGAACAAATTTTTCCGTTTATCTCTCAGTTTTTTTTGATAACTCGTCCCAAAGAGCATAATGTAGAGAAAGTGAACAATGCATGTCTGTGTTAAAGCTGATGAAAGGACTTTAATTTTAAATTATGGACTGAAACATATATTAGATTGAAAGAGAATGTTGATTTGAAAACGGATTTTAGGTAAGATTAGATTTAATATTATCAGTCATAATAAAGATTTAAGAAGGCACAGACACATGTACAGGAAAATAATCAGTCATATTTAGGGGAAATAAATAATAACAAAATTTTAATTTTTCTATTCCCCGGGAAATAGTGGACCTTATAATTTCTAGCGGTGAAATAAATTTTTGTTTTACCATGCAGTTTACTTTGAGGGATTCATTCTTTCTTAGTAAAAAATTGTCCTCTTTGTAAAGTGCTCACTTATATTTTGGCTAAATTACCACACATAACAAGGACACTTGGAAAAACATATAATTTCCTACTAGAGATCTAAGAGCAATGGAATCAAGGCAGATGAAAAATTAGAATAGAATGAGAAAGGATTGCCACCTCAGTGAAGAGTCTTCATTATAAAAGGTCACCAGACACAATGTATATCCCAGATCCGGGCGATGGATAACCTTTACATGTAAAATGAAATCGAACTTCTGCATTGGATTCCAAAAGGGTTTGCAAGGTTGGAGCGTTTTAACACTAAAATCCTGGTGATTCTGCCAATGCAGTCCCATGACAAATGCCCAGGATTTGTTTCACTGTTACTGGCCAGGCTTGCCTTCTTTCTGCTCCTCAAATCAGAGATCTTAGCTGGATATGGCACAAACACTTCTGCAGATAATAATTTGGATCTTGGGGGCATGGAAGAATGGGCGCTTGGAAAAGACAACAGCAGGAGAGAAGGCATAGCTAAAAACAGAAAAGAAGTGAACAATGGAATCCTTAAGAATGGCAAGCAAGTGCTGATTCATCTGTACAGTGCACTGCAGTGCTGGTTGAAAATTAAAATAGAAAGAAACCTCCAATAAGCAACAGAGGAGTATGTGGAAAAAATAATCTAAAGCGTCTTCAATAAAGACACTTCACCTAAAAACAAATATCCAGATATGTTGAAGTCAGGGTATGAAAGTGTATAGTAAACATAAAATATAGTCAGTGGCTGGTGGGAAAAAATGCGAAAATATTTACTCATGATCTTTCAGAATGTTTAAAACACCTGTGGAGTCATCCTGGGAATTGAGGTGTGACAATTCTGACTGAGTCCATAAATGTTTGGTTTTTTTTTTAATTTATAGATTCTATTTTAAATATATATTAAGGAAAACTAGAATGTGACCAATTGGACATGAAAATTAGCAATAAGTCAGAATAGAATGACAGTGTTCTCTCAAAGAGTAACTGGGAGTATTTAAAACACAAAAAAATAAATTTAAGACTTCATTAAAACATACATTTTAAAAGAATGTTTAATTATATATTATGGTATATAAATCAGTCGTTACTTAGGCAAACTGAATTTTTCCCATACCTGGTCAATGTTAATTGGAAAGGAAAGTCTTTAGCCCTTTTAAATAGTCAACTCTGTAAAAGTAAAAGACCACAGATAGAAGAGATACTGTGGAATGCATATTTTACATAAAATTTTGTAATACATTTTCTTCGTATTATTTTTTGGAATAATTTTAAGTTACTCTAACTGGCAGAAAAATAATGGGAGCACAAGAAATGTTTCTCACTGATTCTCCTTTTTGGAATAATCATAATTTTGAATCGATAATTCAGAGGACCTCTTTTTACATGACTTCATGAGTGTTTATTGAATGTTTACAAAGTCGTGGATTTTTTTTCAAGGAAACCATTCCTGATTTTCAAGACATTATTGGGATGTTGCTGATGGTGCAGAGATTGTGATGCAGGTGTCCATATACAAATAGCTGCTCTTTTGTCATATTGTAATTTTTGAGAATTATTGGGAAAAAAATCAAAATCATTCTTACCAAGGAAAATATCCACATATACACAAATGAAACAAAGGAACTAGTGTAAAACTAGCTCCCAGCGTCCAAATTTCTCTTCTGGCTTATGAAGGAACTTGCCAACACCCAGAAATTCAAAAGAGACCTGTAAGGTCCCCAAGGTGACAAAGAGTGACTCGACTGTTTACAAGATATCACAGGATATGGAATTGTCCATAAAAATCAATGCCCTAATTTCTTCATCTGCCCTTGATTCCATTGCTCTTAGGATCTCTATTTGGAAAAAAATATGGTTTTCCAAGAGATCTTGTTACGTGTGGTAATTTAGGCAAAGGACGTGTGAGCACTTTACAAAGAGGACATTTTTACTTAGAAAGAATGAATGCCTCAAAGTAAACTGCACGAATAAACAAATATTTATTTCACCGGTCAAGAAAAAATGTCCACTCTATGCATGCCAGATTACAGTCTCCATACTGAGGAAACACAAAAGTATGTCCAATTTAGAGAAATAGGTAATTCCAAAGCTTCATATTTGTCTCTCTCCCCCTGCTTTCCCTTAATACATATTTTTAGTGATGCATATCAATCAAACATGATCATATATAAACCTGATGCCGAGATTAGAAATGTCATCATAAGAAAATAAAGGGGCATAACACCTAACAGTCTTTAAAATATTTCTAATGCCTAGTAATCATGGCTTAACTGAGTGTACAGTTCCAGACTTACTCACGATTATTAAAACAAAACTGTTTTTCTAATACATATTAAACCACTATCTTTCTTATCCAATGTGTGCATTACCTGGTCCTTCATATAATCACAGTGGTGCGTATTCTTCTCTTCAATCATTACTAAATATTTTCAACAGCTCTTTAAGTATTATAATAAATAAACAGAATCCAGAACAGTAAATAAAATATTATTCAGCTCTCAATCCATTTGTTGACACTGCCATGCAAAGTGCTTTTCTCAGGATCATTGAACAACTTTTTCCGTTTCTCTCTCAGTTATCTTAATAACTCATCCCATAGTGCATCATGTGGATGAAGAGAAAAATGCATGGCTTTTTAATGCTATTGAAAAGACTTTATTTTAAAATTATTAACGGAAATGTCTATTAGATTGAAAGAGAATGTTGTTTGAATAGGGATTTTAGGTAAGAACAGATTTAATATAATCAATCTTAATAATAACATTCACATGTTAAGGAAAATAATCAGTCTGGTTTTAGGGAAATAAATTATTAAAAATTTTTAATTATTTTATTCCCCATGAAATTGTGGAAGTTTTAATCTCAAGGGGTGAAATAAATTTTTGATTCATCGTGCAGTTTGCATTGAGTCATTCATTCTTTCTGAGTAAAAAACATCCCCTTTTTAATGTGCTCACATGTCCTTTGCCTAATTACCAAACATAACAGGATCCCTTTGAAAACCACATTATTTCCAACTAGACATACTGAGAGCAATGGAATCAAGGCAGAGGAAGAAATTAGAATAGAATGAGAAAGTATTGCCATCTCAATGAAGAGCCTTCATCATCCAAGGCCACCAAACACCACATATATACTACATCAGGCAATGGGAAACCTTTGCATGTAAAATAAAATCATACTTCAGCAATGGATTCCAAAAGGGCTCGCAGGAAAAATGGACAGGATACATTTCCCCGTTACTGGCCAGTCTTGTCTTCTTTCTGCTCTTCCAAAGCAGGGACCATAGCGTTGTGTGTCACCAAAACTTTTCCAACCTATTTATTTGTACCTTGTGGGCAGGGAGAAAGGGATGTTTGAAGAAGACAACAACAGGAGAGATGGCACTGCTAAAAACAGAAAAGAGGAGAACAATGGAATCCTGGAGGAAAGAATCCAAACTTGGATTTCCTTGTGCAGTGTGGTATGGGGCTTCTTTGAAAATTGTGAAAGAAAGAAAACTCCTGTAGCCACCTCAGGAGAGTGTGGAAAAAATGAAATCACAAGAGTCTTCAATACAGACACTGCCAATACCACTAACTAGCCAGATATGTTGAAGAAGTGAATGAAAGTGAATTTTACACATAAAGTATGGTCAGTGGCTAGTGGAAAAATGCCATAATATTTTCTCATGATCTGTCAGAAAGATTCCAACACATGTGGTGTCATACTGTGGGATAGATTTTGAGTAACCTGACTGACTGTGTAAAAGATTTTTTTTAAAACTTATACTTTCTGTTAGAAATATTTATTAAGGAAAACGAGATTGTGTCCAATTGGAGGTTAAAACTAGATATAGGTCTGATTAGAATGACGGTGTTCTCTCATAGACCAATTAGGAGTATTTAAATTAAAAAAAAAATAAATTTTAACACTTCATTAAAACAAACATTTAAAAGAATGGTTATTTATATATTTTGGTATATAAAATGGCCTGTACATAGGAAATAAGAATTTATCCTCCTACCCTGCCAATGTTAATTGGAAAGGAAAGACTTTAGCCCTTTTAAAGAATAAGCTCTGTAAAATAAAATGCTACAACTAGAGAGCTCCTGTGGAATGCATATTTTACCTCAATTTTTTGACTAGATTTTCTTCCTAATAGTTATTGGAATAATATTACTCTAATCTAAATGGCAGAAAAATAATGGGAGCACAAGAAATGTTTCTCACTGATTCTTAGTTTTGAATAAACACAATTTTAAATCGATAATTCAGAGGACCTCTTTTTACATGACCTCAGGATTCGTTACTGAATGTTTAGCAGGCTCTGCATTTTTTTTCAAGGTACCCATTGCTGATATTCTGGACATCATTGGGCTGTTGCCCTTGGAGCAGAGATTGAGACCCAGGTGTCTGTAGACAAATACCTGGTCTTTTGACATACTTAAATTATTGATAAATATATTGGATGATAAAATCAAAATCATTCTTACAAAGAAACAGAACCACACATAAGAATTGAAGCCAAGGAACTACAGTACAAGTATCTCCCAGCCTCCAAATATCTCCTGTGGCTTATGAAGTACCTTGCCAACACCCAGAAGTGGAAAAGGGACCTGTAAGGTCCACAAGGTGAGAAAGATTGCCTCAACTGTTTACAAGTTATCATGTGGAAGAGGAATGGTTCATAAAAGACAAGGACCTATTGCATCAAGCAGAGTACCTCCCTCCATTCTATGCATGCCAAATTACAACCTCTGATAATGAAGAAACACAAAGGAAGACTACTTTAGAGCGATTGGTAATTCCAAGGTTCATATTTGTCCCTCCCCACTATCTTTCTCATAATATATATTTTTAGTGATGCATATCAATCAATTCTGAACATATATAAACCTGGGACCTAGAGCAGAAATCTCAACCTTAGAAAATATAAGTGCAAAACTCCTAACAGTAGTCTCATGCACATATCTCCAGCAGAACCTTGAATTGTCATTTCTTTTTTAAAAATTGGCCAGATCATCTTTAAAACATGACTAATGCCCATTATCCATGGCTCAAATTATGGGTACAATCCCACACATCCCCACAATTAAAAAAAAAGGCTCTTTTATTAAATGATATTAAACCATTATAATACTCATCCAATGTGTACCATCCCTGGGCCTTCGAATAATCACAGAGGTGTGCACTCTTCTCTTCAATCATTATTAAATGTTTTCAATAGCTCTTTAAGAATTATAGGAGATAAAGAGAATACAGTAAATAAAAAAAGATATTTTTTACCTCTTAATCCATTAGTTGACACTGACATGCATATGTGCTTTGCTTGACATCATTGAGAAACTTTTTCTGTTTATCTCTCAGTTTTTTTGATAATTCAACCCATAGTGCATCATGTGGACAAAGTGAACATTGCATGGATTTTTAAAGCTGTTGAAAATTTTTATTTTGAAATTATGAACTGGAAAGCATATTAGTTCCAAAGAGAATGTTGATTTGAAAGGTAACTCTAGGTAAGATTAGATTTAATATAATCAATCATAATAAAATTTTAAGAATGCACTGACACATGTAAATGAAAATAATCAGTCTGATTTATGGGAAATAAATTATAACCAAATTTTAAATATTTAATTCCCCATGATATAGTGGACATTTTAATCTTGACCAGTGAAATAAATATTTGGTTCATCGTGAAGTTTACTTTGAGGCATTCAATCTTTCTAAGTAAAAAATGTCCTCTTTGTAAAATGTTCACATGTCCTTTGCCTAAATTACCACACATAACAACATCTCTTTGAAAACCATATTATTTCCAAATAGGGATCCTAAGAGCAAGAGATGCAAGGGCAGAAGTAGAAATTAGAACATAATGAGAAAGTATTGCCATCTCAATGAAGAGCCTTCATTATCAAAAGTCACAAAATACCTCATAAACCCCATATCTGGGCAATGGTTAACCTTTCCGTGTAAAATGAAGTCGAACTTCTGCATTGGATTCCAAAAGGTCTAGCAGTGGTGGTGGATGGAACAGCAAAATCCTGGTCATCTTGCCAATGCAGTCCCAGAAAAATGGCCAGGATTCGTTTCCCTTTTACTGGCCAGTCTTGTCTTCTTTCTGCTCCTTCAAAGCAAGGACCTTAGTTGTGTGTGGTCCAAACCCTTTTACAGACTAATTGTTCAGACAATTTCATTTCCCTTTTACTGGCCAGTCTTGTCTTTTTTCTGCTCCTTCAAATCAGGGACCTTTGTTGTGTGTGGCCCAAAGCCTTTTGCAGACTAATTGTTCAGACTTTGGGGGCACGAAGAATGCACTGTTTGAAAAAGAGAGCAGCAAGAGATAAGGCACTGCTAAAAATAGTAAAGAGGAGAACAACAGAATCATGGAGGACAGAACCCAAGCTGTGATTTCCTTGTGCAGTGTGGTGTGCTGATTTTGAAAATTGGAACAGAAAGTAACCTGCACTCAACAACTCAGGATTATGTGGGAAAAGTTAAAACCCAAGAGATTGCACTGCAGACCCAGCCCATACAACCAACTAGCCAGGTATGTTGAAGTTAGGGTATGAAAGTGCATTTTAAAGTAAAGTGTAGTCAGTGGCTGGTGGAAAAAATGCCATAATATTTTCTCATGGTCTGTCACAAAGTATCTGACATGTGTGGGGCCATGCTGGGAATAGAGGTTTGAGAATCCTGACTGACAGCATAAAAGTTTTTTTTTTTAAACTTATAGATTCTGTTTTAATTATACCTTAAAAAAACAAGCATGTGTCCCATTGGAGGTGAAAATTAACTCTACTTCAGCTTACAATGATGATATTCTCTCATAGAGCAATTTGGAGAATTTAAAATAGAAAAAAGAAATTTTAGGCTTTTGTTAAAGTATATATGTCTAAAAAATGGTTAACTATTTGTTTTGCTATAAAAATAAATCCTTACTTAGGCAGAAAGAATTTTTCCTCATACCCTGTCAGTGTTAATTGGAAAGGAGAGATTTTATGCCATTAAATATAAAACTCTGTAAAAATAAAATGCTTCCAAAGAAGAGTTCCAGTGGCATGCATATTTTACCATAAATTTTGGACTAGAGTTTCTTCCTAATAATTTTTGGAATAATATTAAACAACTCTAACTCGAGGAAAAATAATTGGGGGACAAGAAATGCTTCTCACTGATGACTCATTTTTTGAATAATCCCAATTTTAAATCAATAATCCAGAGGACATTATTTTACATGACTTCAAAACTCTATACTGAATGTTTACATCACCCTGGGTTTGGATTCAAGGAAACATTCCTGATTTTTTGGATACAATTGTGCTGCTCCCAATGGCAGAGAGATTGTGATGCAGGTGTCCATAGATGAATACCTGCTTTTTGACATGTTGTAATTTTTGAGAATGTATTGGAAATATTTTCAAAAAATTTTTTGCAAAGAAACAAATCAACATATACACAACTGAAACCATTGTACTACTGTACAAATAACTTACAGCCTCCAAAATTGTCCTATGCCTAATGAAGGACCATGCCAACACACAGGAAGGAAAAAGTGATGTGTATGTCTACAAGGTGAGAAAGAGTGACTCAACTGTTTACAAGTTATCAGGGTAAGACAAAAGGTTCTCAAAGTCAAGGATAAAATTCATGCAGCAGTGGGCACCGTACTCACTTCTATGCTTGGGAGATTACAAACTTTGATAATGAAGCAACACTAAAGGAAGCTGACTTTAGGGAAATCGGTAATTCAAAAGCTTCATATTTGTTTCTCCGCACCCATTTTCAATTAATATATATTTTTAGTGATGCATATCAATCATACATGAACATACAAAAGCTGAAGCGGAGAGCCAAAATCTCAACCTTAGAAAATTAAGGGGTCTGAAAACGAAGAGTGGTCCAGTACACACATCTCCAGGAGTTCGTTGAATTGTGATTCCTTTTTTAAAAATTGGCAAAAGCATCTTTAAAATATGACTAATGCCTATTGTTCATGGCTCAACTAGGGTGTACAATTTCAGACATCCCCACGTCTTTTAAACAAGTCTGATTTATTAATACATATTAAACCACTATATTATTGATCAAATGTGTACATTCCCTGGTGCATCATATATTCACAGAGGTGTGCATTCTTCTCTTCAATCATTATTAAACGTTTTCAACAGCTCTTTAAGAATTAAAATAAATAAAGAGATTGCTGAAGAAGAAATGAAATATTATTCACCTCTAAATTCATTTGTTGACACTGCCATGCAAAGGTGCTTTTCTCACCAAACTTTAACAAATTTTTCCTTTTATCTCTCAGGTTTTTTGATAACTCATCCCATACTGCATGACGTGTGCAAAGTGAACAATGCATGGCTGTTTTAAAGCTTTTGAAAAGACTTTACATTATGGACTGAAACATATATTATATTGAAAGAGAATGTTGTTTTCAAAGGGGATTTTAGGTAAGATTAAATTTAATATGATCAGTTATAATAAAGATTTAGGAAGGCACAGACATATGTAAAGGAAAATAATCAGTCATATTTAGGGGAAATAAATAATAACAAAATTTTAATTATTCTATTCCCTGGGAAATAGTGGACTTTATAAACTCTAGGGGTGAAATTAATTTTTGTTTTATCATGCAGTTTACATTGAGGGATTCATCTTTCCTAATAAAAAATGTCCTCTTTGTAAAGTGCTCACTTATACTTTGGCTAAATTACCACACATTACAAGATCACTTGGAAAGCAATATAATTTCCTACTAGAGGTCTAAGAGCAATGGAATCAAGGGCAGAGGAAAAAAATAGAATAGAATGAGAAAGGATTGCCACCTCAGTGAAGAGTCTTCATTATAAAAGGTCACCAGACACCACGTACATCCCAGATCAGGTAATGGATAACCATTCCATGTAAAAGGAAAACGAACTTCTGCATTGGATTCCAAAAGGGCTCACAAGGGTGGAGCGTTTTAACACTAAAATCCTGGTCATCATGCCAATGCAGTCCCATGACAAATGGCCAGGATTTGTTTCCCTGTTACTGGACAGGCTTGTCTTCTTTCTGCTCCTCCAAAGCAGGCTACTCTGCTGGATGTGGCACAAACACTTCTACAGGATAATAATTTGGACCTTGGGGGCATGGAAGAATGGGCTATTTGGAAAAGACAGCAGCAGGAGAGAAGGCATTGCTAAAAACAGAAAAGAGGTGAACAATGGAATCCTGAACAATGGCATCCAAGTACTGATACTTCTGTACAGTGTGCTGGAGTGCTGGTTGAAAATTAAAATAGAAAGAAACTTCCAATAGGCAACACAGGAGTAGGTGGAAAAACTAAACTCAAGCGTCTTCAATAAAGACACTTCCTATAAAAACATCTGTCGAGATATGTTGAAGTCAGGGTATGAAAGTGTATTTTAAACATAAAATATAGTCAGTGGCTCGTGGAAAAAAATGCAAAAATATTTACTCATGATCATTCAGAAATTTTAAAACACATATGGATTCATGCTGGGAATAGAGGTTTGACAATTCTGACCGACTGCATAAATGTTTGGTTTCTTTTAAATTTATAGATTCTATTATACATATAAATTAAGGAAAACAAGAATGTGACCAATTGGACGTGAAAATTAGCAATAAGTCAGAGTAGAATTACGTTGCTCTCTCATAGAGTAATTGGGATTATTTAAAATAAAAATAATGAATTTAAGAATTCATTAAAACATACATTTTAAAAGAATGGTTAATTATATTTTATGGTATATAAATCAATTTTTAATTAGGCAAAAAGAATTTTTCCTGTTTCTCTGTCAGTGTTAATTGGAAAGGAAAGTCTTTAGCTCTTTTAAATAGTAAACCCTGTAAAAATAAAAGGCTACAAATAGAAGAGTTCCTGTGCAATGCATATATTACCTTAATTTTTGGGCTAGATTTTTTTCCTAATAGTTATTGGAATAATATTAAACTATTTTACTGGCAGAAAAATAATGGGAGCACAAGGTATGTTTCTCACTTATACCCCTTTGCTGAATAATGACAATTTTAAATCGATAATTCAGAGGACATCTTTTTACATGACTTCATGATTGTTTATTGAATGTTTACAAGGTCCTGGATTTTTTTTCAAGGAAACCATTCCTGATTTACAAGACATTATTGGGCTGTTGCTGATGGTGCAGAGATTGTGATGCAGGTGTCCATATACAAATATCAACTCTTTTGTCATATTGTAATTTTTGAGAATTATTGGGAAAAAAATCAAAATCATTCTTACCAAGAAACATATCCACATATACACAAATGAAGCCAAGGAACGAGAGTAAAACTAGCTCCCAGCAACCAAATTTCTGTTCTGGCTTATGAAGGACCTTGCCAACACCCAGAAATGCAAAAGGGACATGTAAGGTCCCAAGGTGAGAAAGAGTGACTCGACTGCTTACAAGATATCATGTAGAAGAGGAATGGTTCATAAAAATCAATGTTCTAATTACTTCCTCTGCCCTTGATTCCATTGCTCTTAGGATCTCTATTTGGAAATAATATGGTTTTCCAATAGATCTTGTTAAGGGTGGTGATTTAGGCAAAGGACCTGTGAGCACTTTACAAAGAGGACATTTTTTACTTAGAAAGAATGAATGCCTCAAAGTAAACTGCATGATTAAACACACATATTTTTCACCGGTCAAGAATAAAATGTCCACTCTATGCATGCCAGATTTCAGCCTCCATACTGAAGAAACACAAAAGTAAGTCCAATTTAAAGAAATAGGTAATTCCAAAGCTTCATATTTGTCTCTCTCCCCCTGCTTTCACTTAATATGTATTTTTAGTGATGCATGTCAATCATACATGAACATATATAAACTTGATGCCGAGAGTAGAAATCTCATCATAAGAAAATAAAGGGGCATAACACCTAAGAGTCATCCCATACACACATCTCCAAAGGAAACTTGAATTGTGATTCCCTTTTTAAAAATTGGCAAGAACATCTTTAAAAGATGACTAAGTCCTAGTATCCATGGCTTAACTGGGTGTACAGTTCCAGACATACTCCCGATTAGTAAAACAAATCTGTTTAACCAATACATATTAAACCACTATCTTTCTTATCCAATGTGTACATCATCTGGTCCTTCCTATAATCACAGTGGTGCGCATTCTTCTCTTTAATCATTACTAAACGTTTTCAACAGCTCTTAAGAATTATAATATATAAACAGAATCCAGAACAGTAAATAAAATATTATTCAGCTCTCAATCTATTTGTTGACACTGCCATGCAAAGGTGCTTTTCTAAGCATCCTTGAACACCTTTTTCTGTTTCTCTCTCAGTTATCTTAATAACTCATCCCATAGTGCATCATGTGGAGAAAGTGTAAAATGCGTGGCTTTTTAAAGCTATTGAAAAGACTTTATTTTAAAATTATGAATGGAAATATATATTAGATTGAAAGAGAAAGTTGATTTGAAAAGGGATTTTAGGTAAGATTAGATTTAATGTAATCAATCATAATAGAGATTTAAAAAGGCACAGGCACATGTATAGGAAAATAATCAGTCTGATTTGAGGGAAATAAATTATTAAAAAATTTTAAATATTTTATTCCCCATGAAATTGTGGAAATTATAATCTCAAAGGGTGAAATAAATTTTTGTTTCCTAATGCAGTTTGCCTTGAGGCATTCGTTCTTTCTGAGTAAAAAAATGTCCCCTTTGTAAAGTTCTCACACCTCCTTTGCATAAATTACCAAATGTAAGAGGATCCCTTGGAAAACCATATTCTTTCCAACTAGAGATAATCAGAGCAATGGAATAAAAGGCAGAGGAAGAAATTAGAAAAGAAAGAGAAAGTATTGTCATCTTAATGAAGAGACTTCATTATCAAAGTACACCAATCACCAATATATCTCAGAGCAGGGCCATGGATAAACTTATCATTTGAAATGAAATCGAACTTCTGCATTGGATTCCAAAAGGACTTGCAGGTGTGGAGTGTGGCACACCAAAATCCTGGTCATCTGGCCAATGCAAAACCCAGGAAATATGGCCAGGATTCGTGTCCCTTTTACTGGCAAGTCTTGTCTTCTTTCTGCTCCTTCAAAGCAGGGACCTTAGCTGGGTGTTACCCAAACACTTTTCCAGAATAATTATTCAGACCTTGGTGGCATGGAGAACGGGCTGTTTGAAAATGACAGCAGCTGGAGAGAAGGCACTGCTAAAAACAGAAATGAGAACAATGGAATCCTGGGGGAAAGAATCCAAGCTCTGATTTCCATGTGCAGTGTAGTGTGGTGCATTTCAAAAATTGGAACAGAGAGAAAACACCATTACTCAACTCAGGAGTATGTGGAAATATTAAAACCCAAGAGACTTCACTACAGACACAGCCGATACAACCAACTAGCCAGATAAGTTGAAGTCAGGGTATGAAAGTGTATTTTAAACACAAAGTATGATCAGTGGCTGGTGGAAAAAATGCAATACTATTTCCTCCTGAGCTGTGAGAACGATTCCAACACATGTGGAGTCATGCTGGGGTATAGAGGTTTCAGTTTCCTGACCGACTGCATTAATGTTTTTTTTTTTATTATTATTTATAGATTCTGTTAGAAATATATATTAAGGAAAAGAATGTGGCCAATTGGAGGTGAAAATTAGCAGTAAGTCAGATTAGAATGCCAGGGTTCTCTCATAGAGTAATTGGGAGTATTTAAAATAAAAATAAATCAATTTTAAGTCTTTGAAAAGACATACATTTTAAAACAATAGTTAATTCTATATTTTGGTATATAAATCAATCTTTAATTAGGTAAAAAGTATTTTTCTTGCTTCCCTCTCAATGTTAATTGGAAAGGAAAGGCTTAAGCCCTTTTAAATTGTAAACTCTGCTAAAATAAAAGGCTACAAATAAAGGAGTTCCTGCGCAATGTATATTTTACCTCAATTTTGGGGCCAGATTTTTTTCCAAATAGTTATTGGAATAATATTAAACTACTTTTACAGGCAGAAAAATAATGGGAGCACAAGAAATGTTTCTCACTTATTCTCCTTTCTTGAATAATCACAATTTTAAATCGATAATACCGAGGACTTTTTTACATGACTTCACGATTTCTTACTGCATGTTTACAAAGCTCAGGATTTTTTTTTCAAGGAAACCATCCTTGATTTTCAAGACATTATTGGGCTGTTGCATAATGTGCAGATTGTGATGTAGGTGTCCATATACAAATAGCTGCTATTTCATCATATTGTAATTTTTGAGAATTGTTGTGAAAAAAATCAAAATCATTCTTACCAAGAAACAAATCCACATATACACAAATGAAACCAAGAAACTAGTGTAAAAATAACTCCCAGAGTCCAAATTTCTCTTATGCCTTATGAAGCACCTTGCCAACACCCATAAGTGCAAAAGGAACCTGTAAGTTCCACAAGGTGGGAAAGAGTGCCACAACTGTTTACAAATTATCATGTGGAAGAGGCATGGTTCATAAAATTCAAGGACTTATTGTATCAAAAATAGGGTACCGCCTTCCATTCTATGAATGCCGGATTACAACCTGATAATGAAGAAACACAAAATGAAGACCACTTTAGAGCAATAGGTAATTCCAAGCTTCATATTTGTCCCTCCCCACCCTCTTTCTCATAATATATATTTTTAATGATGCCTATCAATCTTTTTCTGAACGTACATAAACCTGACAACTAGAGCAGAAATCTCAACCTTAGAAAATATAGGGGCAAAACACCTAACAGTAGTCTCATACACATATCTCTAGCAGAAACTTAAATTGTGATTCCTTTTTTAAAAATTGGCCAGAGCATCTTTAAAACATGACTAATGCCTATTATCCATGGCTCAACTTATGTGTACAATCCCAAACATCCCCACAATTATAAAAAAAGGCTTTTTTATTAAATCATATTAAATCACTATATTACTTAACCAATGTGTACCATCCCTGGTCTTCGTATAGTCACAGAGGTGTGCATTCTTCTCTTCAATCATTATTAAATGTTTTCAACAGCTCTTTAAGAAGTATAAGAAATAAAGAGAATATAGAAAAATTAAAAACCTATGATTCACCTCTTAACCCATTTGTTGACACTGACATGCATATGTGCTTTGCTTGCCATCCTTGAACAACTTTTTCCATTTATATTTCAGTTTTTTTGATAATTCAATGCATAGTGCATCGTGTGGACAAAGTGAAAATTGCATGGATTTTTTAAACCTGTTGAAAATTTTTATTTTAAAATTATGAACTGAAATGCATATTAGTTCCAAAGAGAATGTTGATTTGAAAAGGGACTCTAGGTAAGATTAGATTTAATATAATCAATCATAATAAAATTTTAAGAATGCACTGACACATGTAAAGGAAAATAATCCATCTGATATATGGGAAATAAATTATAACAAAATTTTAACTATTTTAATCCCCATGATAAAGTGGACATTTTAATTTTGACTGGTGAAATATATATTTGTTTAATCGTTCAGTTTCCTATGAGGCATTCATTATTTCTAAGTAAAAAATGTCCTCTTCGTAAATGGCTCTCAAGTCCTTTGCCTAAATTACCACACATAACAAGATCTCTTGGAAAACCATATTATTTCCAAATAGAGATCCTAAGAGCAATGGAATCAAGGGCAGAGGAAGAAATTAGAGCATTGATTTTTATGAAGCATTCCATATCCTGTGAAATCTTGTAAACAGTCGAGTCACTCTTTCTCACCTTGGGGACCTTACAGGTCCCTTTTGCATTTCTGGGTGTTGGCAAGTTCCTTCATAAGCCGGAAGAGAAATTTGGATGCTGGGAGCTAGTTTTACTCTAGTTCCTTGGTTTCATTTGTGTATATGTGGATATGTTTCTGGGTAAGAATGATTTTGATTTTTTTCCCAATAATTCTCAAAAATTACAGTATGACAAAAGTGAAGCTATTTGTGAACGGAGACCTGCATCACAATCTGTGCACCATCAACAACAGCCCAATAATGTCCTGAAAATCAGGAATGTTTTCCTTGAAAAAAAATCCAGGACCTTGTAAACATTCAATAAACACTCATGAAGTCATGTAAAAAGAGGTCCTCTGAATTATCGATTCAAAATTGTGATAATTCCAAAAATGGGAATCATTGAGAAATGTTTCTTGTGCTCCCATTATTTTTCTGCCAGTTACAGTAGTTTAAAATTATTCCAATAGGGAAGCGGCTGTGGCTCAATCAGTAGGGCTCCCGTTTACCATATGGGAGGCCCCTGGTTCGGTTCCCGGGGCCTCCTGGTGAAGGCAAGCCTGCCCACACGGCGTGGTTGGCTGACCCAGCGAGCACAAGCAGCAAGGGGGGGATGAATAAATAAATAAAATCTTTAAAAATAAAAAAATAAAATAAAATAAAATAATTCCAATAAATAATAGGAAGAAAATATAGTTCAAAATTTTATGTAAAATATGCATTCCACAGGAGCTCTTCTATGTGTGGTCTTTTATTTTTACCGAGTTTACTTTTTAAAAGGGCTAAAGACTTTCCTTTCCAATTGACATTGTCAGGGTAGGGGAAAAATTCATTTTCCCTAAGTAAAGATTGATTTATATACCATAATTTATAATTAACCATTCTTTTAAAATGTATGTTTTAATGAACTCTTAAATTTATTTTTTTGTATTTTAAATAATCGCAATTACTATATGAGAGAACTCTGTCATTCTATTCTGATTTATTGCTAATTTTCACGTCCAATTTGTCACAATCTTGTTTTCCTTAATATATATTTACAATAGAATATATAAATTAAAAAAAAAACAAACATTTTGCAGTCGGTCATAATGGTCAAACCTCTATTCCCAGCATGACTCCACATGTGTTTTAAACTTTCTGAAAGATGAGTAAATATTTTTGCATTTTTTTTCCACCAGCCACTGACTATATTTTATATTTAAAATACACTTTCATACCCTGACTTCAACATATCTGGATAGTTGTTTTTATGGGAAGTGTCTTTAGTGAAGGCGCTTGAGTTTTAATATTTCAACATACTCCTGTGTTGCTTATTGGAGGTTTCTTTCTTTTTTAATTTTCAACCAGCGCTGCAGCACACTGTACAGATGAATCAGCACTTGGTTGCCATTGTTCAGGATTCCATTGCTCACCTCTTTTCTGTTTTTAGCAATGCCTTCTCTCCTGCTGCTGTCTTTTCCAAACAGCCCATTCTTCCATGCCCCCACGGTCCAAATAATTATCCTGCAGAAGTGTTTGTGCCACATACAGCTAAAGCCCCTGCTTTGGAGGAGCAGAAAGAAGACAAGCCTGGCCAGTAACAGGAAACAAATCCTGCCCATTTGTCATGGGACTGCATTGCCAGGATGACCAGGATTTTAGTGTTAAAAATCTCCTCCCCTTGGAGCCCTTTTGGAATCCAATGCAGAATTTCGATTTCATTTTACATGGAAAGGTTATCCATGGCCCTGATCTGGGATATACGTGGTGTCTGTTGATCTTTTATAATGAAGACTTTTCACTGAGGTGGCAATCCTTTCTCATTCTATTCTAATTTTTTCCTCTGCCTTGATTCCATTGCTCTTAGATCTCTAGTATTAAATTATATGGTTTTCCAAGTGATCTTGTAATGTGTGGTAATTTAGCCAAAGTATAAGTGAGCACTTTACAATGAGGACATTTTTTTACTAAGAAATAACGAATCCCTCAAAGTAAACTGCATGATAAAACAAAAAATTATTTCACCCGTAAAGATTATAAGGTTCACTATTTCCCAGGGTATAGAATAATTAAAATTTTGTTATTATTTATTTCCCCTAAATATGACTGATTATTTTTCTTCACACATGTCTGTACCTTCTTAAAACTTTATTATGATTGATCATATTAAATCTAATCTTACCTAAATTGACTTTTCAAATCAACATTCTCTTTCAATATAATATACGTTTCAGTCCATTATTTAAAGTCCTTTCAAAAGCTTTAGCACAGACATGCATTGTTCACTTTGCCCACATCATGCACTATGGGATGAGTTATCAAAAAACTGAGAGTTAAACTGAAAAATTTGTTCAAGGATGGTGAGAAAAGCACCTTTGCATGGCAGTGTCAACAATTGGATTGAGAGGTGAATAATATTTTATTTCTTCTTCTGGATTCTCTTTATTTATCTTAATTCTTAAAGAGCTTTTGAAAACATTTAATCATGATTGAAGAGAAGAATGCACACATCTGTGAATATATGATGCACCAGGGAATGTACGCATTTGATAAGTAAGATAGTGGTTTAATATGTATTAATAAAACAGACTTGTTTGAAAAGTAGTTGGGGTGTCTGAAATTTTACACACTAGTTGAGCCATAAATAATAGGCCTTAGTCATATTTTAAAGATTATTTGGCCAATTTTTAAAAAAGGAATCACAATTCAACGATCTCCTGGAGATGTGTGTAGTGGACCACTGTTTGGTGTCATGCCTCTTAATTTTCTATAGTTGAGATTTTGGTTCTCGGCTTCAGCTTTTGTATGTTCATGAATGATTGATATGCATCACTAAAAATATATATTAAGTGAAAGATGGTGTGGAGAAACAAATATGAAACTTTTGATTTACCTGTTTCCCTAAATTCAGCTTCCTTTAGTGTTGTTTCATTATCAAAGATTGTAATCTCCCAAGCATAGAAGGGAGTACGGTGCCATCTGCTGAATGGATTTGGTCCTTGACTTTGAGAATCTTTTGTCTTACCCTAATAACTTGTAAACAGTGTAGTCACTCTTTCTCACCTTGTGGACAATACACGTCCCTTTTTCACTTCTCTGTGTTGGCATGGTCCTTCATAAGCCATAGGAGAATTTTGGAGGCTGTAAGTTATTTGTAAAGTAGTTCAATGGTTTCATTTTTGTACATGTCGATTTGTTTCCTTGCAAAAAATTTTTTGAAAATATTTCCAATACATTCTCAAAAATTACAATATGTCAAAAAGCAGTAATTCATATATGGACACCTGTATCACAATCTCTCTGCCATCGGGAACAGCCCAAATGTGTCCAGAAAATCAGGAATGTTTCCTTGAAACAAAACCCTGAGAGGTGTAAGCATCCAGTGCAGAATTGTGAAGTCATGTAAAATGGTGTCCTCTGGATTATTGATTTAAAATTGTGATTATTCAAAAAAGGAGTCATCAGTGAGAAGCATTTCTTGTTCTCCCATTATTTTTCCTCGAGTTAGAGTTGTTTAATATTATTCCAATAATTATTAGGATGAAACTCTAGTCCAAAAGTTAAGGTAAAATATGCATGCCACAGGAACTCTTCTATTTGAAGCCTTTTATTTTTACAGAGTGTTCTATTTAATGGGATAAAATCTTTCCGTTCAAATTAACACTGACAGGGTATGGGGATAGATTCTTCCTGCCTAAGTAAGGATTTATTTTTATAGCAAAATAAATAATTAAGCTTTTTTAAAAACATGTATACTTTAACAAAAGCTTAAAATTTCTTTTTTCAATTTTAAATTCTCCAAATTGCTCTGTGAGAATATATCGTCATTGAAAGCTGATGTAGAGTTAATTTTCACCTCCGATGGAACACATTAATGTTTTTATAAGGCATATCTATAACAGAATCTATAAGTTAAAAATAAAAGTTTTATGCTGTCGGACAGGATTCTCAAACCTCTATTCCCAGTATGACTCCACACATGTCAGATTTTTTTTTAATTGTGGGGATGTTTGGGATTGTACACATAAGTTGAGCCATGGATAATAGGCATTAATCATGTTTTAAAGATGCTCTGGCCAATTTTTAAAAAAGGAATCACAATTTAAGTTTCTGCTGGAGATATGTGTATGAGACTATTGTTAGGTGTTTTGCCCCTATATTTTCTAAGGTTGAGATTTCTGCAATCGTTGTCAGGTTTATGTATGTTCAGAAAAGATTGATATGCATCACTAAAAATATATATTACGAGAAAGAGGGTGGGGAGGGACAAATATGAAGCTTGGAATTACCTGTTTCTCTAAAGTGTTCTTCCTTTTGTGTTTCTTCATTATCAGGTTGTAATCTGGCATGCAGAGAATGGAGGGCGGTACCTTATTTTTGATGCAATATGTCCTTGAATTTTATGAACCATGCCTCTTCCACATGATAATTTGTAAACAGTTGTGGCACTCTTTCTCACCTTGTGGACCTTACAGGTCCCTTTTGCACTTATGGGTGTTGGCAAGGTCCTTCAAAAGGCATAAGAGAAATTTGGACGCTGGGAGCTATTTTTACTCTAGATCCTTGGTTTCACTTGTGTATATGTGGATCTGTTTCTTGGTAAGAATGATTTTGATTTTTTTCCCAACAATTCTCAAAAATTACAATATGATGAAATAGCAGCTATTTGTATAAAACACCTGCGTCACAATCTGCACATTATGCAACAGCCCAATAATGTCTTGAAAATCAAGAATGGCTAACTTAAAAAAAATCCTTAGCTTTGTAAACATGCAGTAAAGAATCGTGTAGTCATGTAAAAAATTCCTCGGTATTATCGATTTAAAATTGTGATTATTCAAGAAAGGAGAATAGGTGAGAAACATTTCTTGTGCTCCCATTATTTTTCTGCCTGTAAAAGTAGTTTAATATTATTCCAATAACTATTTGGAAAAAAATCTGGCCCAAAAATTGAGGTAAAATATGCATTGCACAGGAACTCCTCTATTTGTAGCCTTTTATTTTAACAGAGTTTGCAATTTAAAAGGGCTAAAGCCTTTCCTTTCCAATTAACATTGACAGGGAAGCAGGAAAAATTCTTTTTGCCTAATTAAAGATTGATTTGTATACCAAAATATTGAATTAACTACTGTTTTTAAATGTATGTCTTTTCAAAGACTTAAAATTGATTTATTTTAATTTTAAATACTTTGTGACATGCCTCTTAATTTTCTAAGGTCGAGTTTTTTTCTCTCGGCTTCAGCTTTTGTATGTTCATGTATGATTGATATGCATCACTAAAAATATATATTAAGTGAAAGAGGGTGCGGAGAAACAAATATGAAACTTTTGAATTACCTGTTTCCCTAAATTCAGCTTCCTTTAGTGTTGTTTCATTATCAAAGATTATAATCTCCCAAGCATAGAAGGGAGTACGGTGCTCTCTGCTGGATGGATTTGGTCCTTGACTTTGAGAATCTTTCGTCTTACCCTGATAACTTGTAAACAGTGGAGTCACTCTTTATCACCTTGTGGACCATACACGTCCCTTTTTCACTTCTCTATGTTGGCATGGTCCTTCATAAGCCATAGGACAATTTTGGAGGCTGTAAGTTATTTGTAAAGTAGTTCAATGGTTCATTTTTGTACATGTTGATCTGTTTCTTTGCAAAAATTTTTTTGAAATTATTTCCAATAAAATAAAATAAAATGTCCACTCTATGCATGTCAGATTTCAGCCTCCATACTGAAGAAACACAAAAGGAAGTCCACTTTAGGGAAATAAGTAATTCCCAAGCTTCATATTTGTCTCTCTCCCCCTGATTTCCCTTAATATATATTTTTAGTGATTCATGACAATTATACTTGAACATATAGAACCCTGACGCCGAGAGTAGAAATCTCAGCATAAGAAAATAAAGGGGCATAACACTTAACAGTCGTTCCATACACATCTCCAGTGGAACCTTGAATTGTGATTCCCTTTTAAAAAAGTGGCAAGAACATCTTTAAAACATGACTAATGCCTAATAATCATGGCTTAACTGGGTGTACAGTTCCAGACATAACCACGATTATTAAAACAAATCTGTTTTATTAATACATATTAAACCCACAATCTTTATTATCCAATGTGTACATTCCCTGGTCCTTCATATAATCACAGTAGTACGCATTCTTCTCTTCAAACTTTACTAAACGTTTTCAACAGCTCTTTAAGAATTAAAATATATTAAGAGAATCCAGAACAATAAATAAAATATTATTCAGCTCTCAATCCGTTTGTTAACACTGCCATGCAAAGGTGCATTTATCAGCATCCTTGAACAACTTTTTCCGTTTCTCTCTCAGTTATCTTACTAATTCATCCCATGGTGCATCATGTGGACAAAGTGAAAAATACATGGCTTTTTTAAAGCTATTGAAAATACTTTATTTTAAAATTATGAATGGAAACGTATATTAGATGGAAAAAGAATGTTGAATTGCAAAGGGATTTTAGGTAAGATTAGATTCAATATAATCAATCTTAATAAAGATTTAAGTAGGCACAGGCATATGTAAAGGAAAATAATCAGTATGATTTTATGGAAATAAATTATTAAAAATTTTAAATAATTTTATTCCCCAAGAAATTGTGGAAGTTATAATTTCAAGTGGTGAAATAAATTTTTGTTTCATCGTGCAGTTTGCATTGAGTCATTCATTCCTTCTGAGTAAAAAACGTCCCCTTTGTAAAGTGCTCACATGTCCTTTGCCTAAATTACCAAACATAACAGGATCCCTTGGAAAACCATATTATTTCCAACTAGAGATACTGAGAGCAATGGAATCAAAGGCAGAGGAAGAAATTAGAATACAATGAGAAAGTATTGCCATCTCAATGAAGAGCCTTCATTATCAAAGGCCAACAAACACCACATATATACTACATCAGGGCAATGGGAAACCTTTGCATGTAAAATAAAATAGTACTTCAGCAATGCATACCAAAAGGGCTCGCAGGGGGTGAAGTGTGGCACACCAAATTCTTAGTCATCCTGCCAATGCAATCCCAGGAAAAATGGACAGGTTTCATTTCCCGATTACTGGTTAGTCTTATCTTCTTTCTGCTCTTACAAAACAGGAACTGTAGCATTGTGTGTTACCAACACTTTTTCAGTCTAATTATTTGGACATTGTGTGCAGGGAGAAAGGGATGTTTGGAGAAGACACCAGCAGGAGAGATGGCACTGCCAAAAACAGAAAAGTGGAGAACAATGGAATCCTGTAGGAAAGATTACAAACTCGGATTTCCTTGTGCAGTGTGGTATGGGGCTTCTTTGAAAATTGTGAAAAAAAGGAAACTCCTCTAGCCACCTCAGGAGAATGTGGATAAAATGAAATCACAAGAATCTTCAATACAGACTCTTCCAATACCACCAACTAGCCAGATATGTTGAAGAAGGTTATGAAAGTGAATTTTAAAAATAAAATATGGTCAGTGGCTAGTGGAAAAATGACATAATATTTTCTCATGATCGGTCAGAAAGATTCCAAAACATGTGGTGTCATACTGGGGGATAGAGTTTTGAGTATGCTGACTGACTGTGTAAAAGTTTTTTTTTTTTTTAATTTATAGATTCTGTTAGAAATATATATAAAGGAAATCAAGATTGTGTCCAATTGGAGAAGAAAACTAGATATAGGTCTGATTAGAATGACGGTGTGCTCTCATAGACTAATTTGAAGTAATTAAAATAAAAAAAAATAAATTTTTAAGTCTTTGTTAAAACAAATATTTAAAAGATTTGTTACTTATATATTTTGGTATGTAAATCATCCTGTACATAAGAAAGAAGAATTTTTCCCCATACCCTGTCAATATTAATTGGAAAAGAAAGACTTTAGCCCTTTTAAAGAGTAAACTCTCTAAAATAAAATGCTACAGATAGAGAGCTCCTGTGGAATGCATATTTTACCTTAATTTTTTTGAGTAGATTTTCTTCCTGATAGTTATTGGAATATTATTACACTACTCTAAATGGCAGAAAAATAATGGGAGCACAAGAAATGTTTCTCACTTATTCTTCATTTTGAATAAGTACAGTTTTAAACCGGTAATTCAGAGGACCTCTTTTTACATGACCTCAGGATTCTTTACTGAATGTTTAGAAGCCTCTGCATTTTTTTTTCAAGGAATCATAGCTGATTTTCTGGACATCATTGGTCTGTTTCCCTTGTAGCAGAGATTGTGACGCAGGAGTCTATAGACAAATACCTGGTCTTTTGACATATTTTAATTATTGATAAATGTATTGGAAGAAAAAATCAAAATCATTCTTACAAAGAAACAAATTTACACATAAGAATTGAAACCAAGAAACTACAGAACAAGTATCTCCGAGCATCTAAATGTTTCCAATGACTTATGAAGGGTCTTGCCAACACCCAGAAGTGCAAAATGGACTTGTAAGGTCCACAAGGTGAGAAAGAGTGCCTCAACTGTTTACAAGTTATCATGTGGAAGAGGAATGGTTCATAAAAGTAAAGGACCTATTGCATCAAGCAGAGTGTACCACCCTCCATTCTATGCATGCCAGATTTCAAACTCTGATAATGAAGAAACACAAAGGAAGACCACTTTAGAGAAACAGGTAATTCCAAGCTTCATATTTGTCCCTCCCCACCCTCTTTCTCATAATATATATTTTTAGTGATGCATATAAATCATTTCTGAACATACATAAACCTGACACCGAGAGCAGAAATCTCAACCTTAGAAAATATAGGGGCAAAACAGCTAAAACTAGTCTCATACACATATCTCCAGAAGAAGCTTGAACTGTAATTTCTTTTCTAAATTAGGCCAGAGCATCTTTAAAACATGACTAATGCCTATTACCCATGGCTCAAATTATGTCTAAAATCCCAGACATCCCCACAATTTAAAAAAAAAGAGGCTCTTTTATTAAATCATATTAAACCACTATATTACTTATCCAATGTGTACCATCCCTGTTACTTCGTATAACCACAGAGGTTTGCATTCTTCTCTTCAATCATTATTAAATGTTTTCAAAAGCTCTTTAAGAATCATAGGAAATAAAGAGAATACAGAAAATAAAAAACATATTATTCACCTCTTAATCCATTTGTTGACACTGACATGCATATGTGCTTTTCTTGCCGTCCTTGAACATCTTTTTCTGTTTATCTCTCAGCTTTTTGATAATTCAACCAATAGTGCTTCATGTGGACAAAGTGAATATTGCATGGATTTTTTAAAGCTGTTGAAAGTTTTTATTTTAAAATTACAGACTGAAACGCATATTATTCCCAAAGAGAATGTTGATTTGAAAAGGAACTCTAGGTAAGATTAGATTTAATATAATCAATCATAATAAAATTTTAGGAATGAACTGACACATGTAAAGGAAAATAATCAGTGTGATTTTTGGGAAATAAATTATAACAAAATTTTAATTATTTTATACCCTGTGATATAGTGGACATTTTAATCTTGACCAGTGAAATAAATATTTGTTTCATCGCGCAGTTTACTGTGAGGCATTCAATCTTTCTAAGTGAAAAATGTCCTCTTTGTAAAGTACTCACATGTCCTTTGCCTAAATTACCACACATAACAAGATCTCTTTGAAAACCATATTATTTCCATATAGGGATACTAAGAGCAATGGAATCAAGAGCAGAAGAAGAAATTAGAACATAATGAGAAAGTATTGCCATCTCAATGAATAGCCTTCATTATCAAAGGTCACCAAACACCACATATACCCCAGATCAGGGCAACGGATAACCTTTTCTTGTAAAATGAAATCGAACTTCTGCATTGGATTCCAAAAGAGCTTGCAGGGGTGTAGCTTGGCTCAGCAAAATCCTGGTCATCTTGCTAATGCATTCCCAGAAAAATCGCCAGGATTCATTTCCCTTTTACTGGCCAGACTTGTCTTCTTTTTGCTACTTCAAATCAGGGACCTTAGTTGGGTGTGGCCCAAACACTTTTGCAGACTAATTATTCAGACTTTGGGGGTATGGAGAAGGCGCTGTTTGGAAAAGAGAAGATAAGGCACTACTAAAAACAATAAAGAGGAGTATAACAGAATCATGGAGGACAGAATCCAAGCTGTGATTTCCTTGTGCAGTGTGGTGTGCTGCTTTAAGAAAATTGGAACAGAAAGAAACCTCCATTCACCAATTCAGTTTTATGTGGGAAATATTAAAACCCAAGAGACTGCAATGCAGACCCAGCCTATACAACCAACTAGCCAGTTATGTTGTAGTCAGGGTATGAAAGTGCATTTTAACCATAAAGTGTAGTCAGTGGCTGGTGGAAAAAATGCCACAATATTTTCTCATGATCTGTCAGAAAGAATCCGACATGTGGGGAGTCATGCTGGGAATAGAGGTTTAAGAATCCTGACTGACAGCATAAAAGTTTTTTTTTTTAAACTTATAGATTCTGTTATAATTATACCTTAAAAAAAACAAGCATGTGTCCCATTGGAGGTGAAAATTAGCTCTACGTCAGCTTACAATGATGATATTCTCCCATAGAGCAATTTGGAGAAATTAAAATTGAAAAAATAAATTTAAAACCTTTGTTAAAGTATACATGTTAAAAAAATGGTTAAATATTTGTTTTGCTATAAAAATAAATCCTTAGTTAGGCAGAAATAATTTTTCCCCATACCCTGTGTTAATTTTAAAGGAAAGATTTAACCTATTAAATAGAAATCTGTGTAAAAATAAAAGGCTTCAAATAGAAGAGTTCCGTTGGCATGCAAATTTTACCTTCACTTTTGGACTACAGTTTCTTCCTAATAATAATTGGAATAATATTAAAAAATTCTAACACGAGGAAAAATAATGGGAGGACAAAAATTGCTTCTCACTGATGATTCCTTTTTTGAATAATCAAAATTTTAAATCAATAATCCAGGGGATATCATTTTACATGGCTTCACAATTCTGTACTGAATGATTACATCACTCAGAGTTTTGTTTCAAGGAAACATTCCTGATTTTCTGGACACAATTGTGCTGTTCCTGATGGCGATGAGATTGTGATGCCGGTGTCCATATATGAGTACCTGCTTTTTCACATACTGTAATTTTTGAGAATGTAATGGAAAACTTTTCAAAAATTATTTTTGCGATGAAACAGATAGACATATGCAAAAATGAAACCATTGAACTACTGTAAAAATAACTTACAGCCTCCAAAATTCTCCTATGGCTTATGAAGGACCATGCCAACACACAGAAAGGAAAATTGACGTGAATATTCCACAAGGTGAGAAAGGGTGACTCAATTGTTTACAAGATATCAGGGTAAGACCAAGTGTTCTCAAAGTCAAGGATCAAATCGATCCAGCAGAGGGCCCCGTACTCCCGTATATGCTTGGGAGATTACATTCTTTGATAATGAAGCAACATTAAAGGAAGCTGATTTTAGGGAAATAGGTAATTCAAAAGGTTCATATTTGTTTCTCCGCACACCCTTTCACTTAATATATATTTTTAGTGATGCATATCAATCATACATGATCATACAAAAGCTGAAGCTGAGATCCAATATCTCAACCTTCGAAAATTAAGGGGCATGAAAACGAACAGTGTTCCAGTACACACATCTCCAGGAGATCGTTGAATTGTGATTCCTTTTTTAAAAGTTGGCCAAAGCATCTTTAAAATATGACTAAGGCCTTTTATTCATGGCTCAACTATGGAGTACAATTTCAGACATACCCACGACTTTTAAAACAAGGCTGATTTGTTAATACATATTAAACCACTATCTTATTGAGCAAATTTGTACGTTCCCTGATGCGTCATATATTCACAGAGGTGTGCATTCTTCTCTTCAATGATTATTAAACGTTTACAACAGCTCTTTAAGAATTAAAATAAATAAAGAGCATCCAGAAAAATAAATAAAATATTATTCACCTCTCAATCCATTTGTTGACAATGCCATGCATAGGTGCTTTTCTCACCATCCTTGAACAAATTTTGCCATTTATCTCTCAGTTTTTTTGATAAATCATACCATAGTGCATGATGTGGGCAAAGTGAACATAACATGGCTGTGTTAAAGCTTTTGAAAGACTTTAAATTATGGACTGAAACGTATATTAGATTGAAAGAGAATGTTGATTTGAAAAGGGATTTTAGGTAAGATTAGAATTAATATGATCAGTCATAATAAAAATTTAAGAAGGCACAGACACGTGTAAAGGAAAATAATCAGTCATATTTAGGGGAAATAAATAATAACAAAATTTTAATTATTCTATTCCCTGGGAAATAGTGGATATTATAATCTCTAGGGGTGAAATAAATTTTTGTTTTATCATGCAATTTACTGTGAGGGATTCATTATTTCTTAGTAAAAAATGTCCTCTTTGTAAAGTGCTCACTTATACTTTGGCAAAATTACCACACATAACAAGATCACTTGGAAAACCATTTAATTTCCTACTAGAGATCTAAGAGCAATGGAATCAAGGGCAGCAGAAAAAATTAGAATAGAATGAGAAAGGATTGCCTCCTCAGTGAAGAATCTTCATTATAAAATATCACCAGACACCATGTATATCCCAGATCAGGTCCATGGATAACCGTTCCATGTAAAATGAATTCGAACTTATGCTTTGGATTCCAAAAGGGCTCTAAGGGGTGGAGCGTTTTAACACTAAAATCCTGGTCATCCTGGCAATGCAGTCCCATGACAAATGGTCAGGATTTGTTTCCCTGTTATTGGCTAGGCTTAACTTCTTTCTGCTCCTCCAACACAGGGATCTTAGCTGGATGTGGCACACACACTTTTGCAGGATAATAATTTGGAAGTTGGGGGCATGGAAGAATGGGCTGTTTGGAAAAGACAGCAGCAGGAGAGAAGGAATTGCTAAAAACAGAAAAGAAGTGACCAATGCAATTCTGAACAATGGCAACCAAGTGCTGATTCTTCTATACAGTGTGTTGCAGTGCTGGTTGAAAATTAAAATAGAAAGAAACCTCCAATAGGCAACACAGGAGTATGTGGAAAAATTAAACCTCAAGCAACTTCAATAAAGACACTTCCCATAAAAACAACTATCCAGATATGTTGAAGTCAGGGTATGAAAGTGTATTTTAAATATAAAATATAGTCAGTGGCTGGTGGAAAAAAAATGCAAAAATATTTACTAATGATCTTTCAGAAAGTTTAAAACACATGTGGAGTCATGCTGGGAATAGAGTTTTGACATTTCAGACCGACTGCATAAATGTTTTTTTTTTTTTAATTTATAGATTCTATTATAAAAGTATATTAAGGAAAACAAGAATGTGACCAATTGGAGGTGAAAATTAGCAATAAATCAGAATAGAAAGATAGTGTTCTCTCATAGAGTAATTGGGATTTTTTAAAATACAAAAAAATAAATTTAAGACTTCATTAAAACATACATTTTAAAAGAATGTTTAATTATATATTATGGTATATAAATCAATCTTTACTTAGGCAAAATGAAGTTTTCCCCTACCCTGTCAATGTCAATTGGAAAGGAAATTCTTTAGGCTTTCTAAATAGTAAACTCTGTAAAAATAAAAGACCACAGAAAGAAGAGATCCTGTGGAATCCATATTTTACATAAAATTTTGGACTATATTTTCTTCCTATTATTTAGTGGAATAATTTTTAACTACTCTAACTGGCAGAAAAATAATGGGAGCACAAGAAATATTTCTCACTGATTCTCCTTTTTGGAATAATCACAATTTTGAATCAATAATTCAGAGGACCTCTTTTTACATGACTTCATGAGTGTTTATTGAATGTTTACAAGGTCTTGAATTTTTTTTCAAGGAAAGCATTCCTGATTTTCAAGACATTATTGGGCTGTTGCTGATGGTGCAGAGATTGTGATGCAGGTGTCCATATACAAATAGCTTCTCTTTTGTCATATTGTAATTTTTTGAGAATTATTGGGAAAAATATCAAAATCATTCTTACCAAGAAACATATGCACATATACACAAATGAAACCAAGGAACTAGAGTAAAACTAGCTCCCAGCATCCAAATTTCTATTCTGGCTTAAGAAGGAACTTGCCAACACCCACAAATGCAAAATGGACCTCTAAGTTCCCCAAGGTGAGAAAGACAGACTCGATTGTTTACAAGATATCACAAGATATGTAATGGTTCATAAAAATCAATGCTCTAATTACTTCCTCTGCCCTTGATTGCATTGCTCTTAGTATTTCTCTTTGGAAATTTTATGGTTTTCAAAGAGATCTTGTTACGAGTGGTAATTTAGGCAAAAGACGTGTGAGCACTTTACAAAGAGGACATTTTTACTTAGAAAGAATGAATGCCTCAAAGTAAACTGCACGATTAAACAAATATTTATTTCACCTGTAAAGAATAAAATGTCCACTCTATGCACACCAGACTACAGCCTGCATACTGAAGAAACACAAAAGGAAGTCCACTTCAGAGAAATAGGTAATTCCTAAGCTTCATATTTGTCTCTCTCCCCCTGCTTTCCCTTAATATATATTTTTTGTGATGCATGTCAATCATACATGAGCATATATAAACCTGACGCCAAGAGTAGAAATCTCATCAGAAAAAAATAAAGGGGTATAACACCCAAGAGTTGTCCCATACACACATCTCCAGCGGAACCTTGAATTGTGATTCCCTTTTAAAAAATTGACAAGAACATCTTTAAAACATGAATAATACCTAGTATCCATGGCTTACCTCTGTGTACAGTTGAAGACATACCCACGATTAATAAAACAAATCTGTTTTATTAATATGTATTAAACCACTATCTTTCTTATCCAATGTGTACATTCCCTGGTCTTTCATATAATCACAGTGGCATGCATTCTTCTCATCAATCATTACTAAATGTTTCAACAGCTCTTTAAGAATTATATTAAATACATAGAATCCAGAACAGTAAATAAAATATTATAAAACTCTCCATCCATTTGTTGACACTGCCATGCAAAGGTGCTTTTCTCAGCATCCTTGAACAACTGTTTCCATTTCTCTCTCAGTTATCTTTATAACTCATCCCATAGTGTATCATGTGGACAAAGTGAAAAATGCATGGGTTTTTAAAAGCTATTGTAAAGACTTTATTTTATAATTATGAACGAGAATGTATATTTGATTGAAAGAGAATGTTGATTTGAAAAGGGATTTTAGGTAAAATTAGATTTATTATAATCAAACTTAGTAAAGGTTTAAAGTTGCACAGGCACATGTAAAGGAAAATAATCAGTCTGATTTTACGGAAAAGAATTATTAAAAATTTTTAATTATTTTATTCCCCATGAAATTGTGGAAATTATAATCTCAAGGGATGAAATAAATTTTTGTTTCATCGTCCAGTTTGCATTGAGGCATTCATTCTTTCTGAGTAAAAAATTCCCCTTTGTAAAGTGCTCACACATCCTTTGCCTAAATTGCCAAATATAACAGGATCACTTGGAAAACCATATTATTTCCAACTAGAGATACTCTGAGCATGGAAACAAAGGCAGAGGAAGAAATTAGAATAGAATGAGAAAGTATTGCCATCTCAATGGAGAGCCTTCATTATCAAAGGCCACCAAACACCACATATATACTACATCAGGACAATGGGAAAACTTTGCATGTAAAATAAAATCGTACTTCAGCAATTGATTCCAAAAGGGCTCACAGGGGGTGAGTGTGGCTCACCAAATTCCTGTTCATCCTGCCTATGCAGTCCCAGGAAAAATGGAAAGGATTCATTTCCGTGTTACTGGCCAGTCTTGTCTTCTTTCAGCTCCTTCAAAGCAGGTACCTAAGTTGGGTGTGGCCCAAATCCTTTTGCAGACACATTATTCAGACTTTGGGGGCATGGAGAATGCACTGTTTGGAAAAGAGAGCAGCAAGAGATAAGGCACTGCTAAAAAGAGTAAAGAGGAGAACAACGGAATCATGGAGGACAGAATCCAAGCTGAGATTTCCTTGTGCATTGTGGTGTGCTGCTTTTTGAAAATTGGAACAGAAAGAAAACTCCACTCACCAAATCAAGATTATGTGGGAAAAATTAAAACCCAAGAGACTGCACTGCAGACCCAGCCTATACAATCAACTAGCAAGTTATGTTGAAGTCAGGGTATGAAAGTGAATTTTAAACATAAAGTGTAGTCAGTGGCTGGTGGAAACAATGACATAATATTTTCTCATGATCTGTCAGGAAGAATCCGACATGTGTGGAGTCATGCTGGTAATAGAGGTTTGAGAATCCTGACAGACAGCATAAAAGTTTTTTTTTTTTTAAGATTTTATTTATTTATTCATCTCCCCCCCTTGCTGTTTGTGCTTGCTGGGTCAGCTAATCACGCTGTGCGGGCAGGCTTGCCTTCACCAGGAGGCCCCGGGAAACGAAACCTGGGAAACGAAACCTGGGCCTCCCACATGTTAAACGGGAGCCCTACTGATTGAGCCACAGACACTTCCCAGGTTTTTTTTTTTAACTTATAGATTCTGTTATAATTATATCTTAAAAAAACAAGAATGTGTCCCATTAGAGGTGCAAATTAACTCCACATCAGCTTACAATGACGATATTCTCTCAAAGAGCTATTTGGAGAATTTAAAATTGAAAAATAAATTTTAAGACTTTGTTAAAATATACATGTTAAAAAATGGTTAATTATTTGTTTTGCTATAAATATAAATCCTTTCTTTTTTTTTTTTTTTTTTTTTTTTTACCGGGAGGTACCGGGGATCGAACCCTGGTCTCTCCATATGGTAGACGGACGCCCAACCTTTGAGCCACGTCCGTTTCCCTAAATATAAATCCTTTCTTAGGCAGAAAGTATTATTCCCCAAACCCTGTCACTGTTAATTTGAAAGTAATGATTTAACCTGTTAAATAGAAAACTCTGTACAAATAAAAGACTTCATATAGAAGAGTTTCTGTGGCATGCATAATTTACCTTCACTTTTGGACTAGAGTTTCTTCCCAATAATTATTGGAATAATATTAAACAACTCTAACTCGAAGAAAAATAATGGGAGGACAAGAATTGCTTCTCACTGATAACTCCTTTTTTGAATAATCACTAATACAGAGAACATCACTTTACATGACTTTACAATTTTGTACTGAATGTTTACATCACTCGAGGTTTTTATTTCAAGGAAACTTTCCTGATTATCTGGAAACAATTGAGCTGGTCCCGATGGCGCAGAGAACGTGATGCAGGTGTCCATATATGAATACCTGCTTTTTCACATACTGTAGTTTTTGATAATGTAATGGAAAACTTTACAAAAATTTTTTTTCAAAGAAACAGATCGACCTATACAAAAATGAAGCCACTGAACTACTGTACAAATAACTTACAGCCTCCAAAATTCTCCTATGGTTTATGAAGGACCATGCGAACACATAGAAGGGAAAAAGGGATGTATATGGTCCACAAGGTGAGAAAATGTGACTCAACTCTTTACAAGTTATCAGGGTAAGATGAAAGTGTCTCAAAGTCAAGGACCAAATCCATCCAGCAGAGGGCACCGTACTCCCTTCTATGCTTGGGAGATTACAATGTTTTATAAAGAAGCAACACTAAAGGAAGCTGACTTTAGGGAAATAGGTAACTCAAAAGCTTCATATTTGTTTCTCTGCACCCTCTTTCACTTAATATATATCTTTAGTGATGCATATCAATCATACCTGAACATACAAAAGCTGAAGTCAAGAGCCAAATTCTCAACCTTAGAAAATTAAGGGGCATGACACGTTACAGTCGTCCAGTACACACATCTGCTAGAGATATTTGAATTGTGATTCCTTTTTTAAAAATTGGCCAAAGCATCTTTAAAATATGACTAATGCTTATTATTCATGGCTCAATTAAGGTGTAAAATCTCAGATATCCTCACGACTTTTAAAACAAATCTGTTTTATGAGTACATATTAAACCAATAGATCTTGTTATGTGTACTAATTTAGGCAAAGGACCTGTGAGCACTTTACAAAGAGAACATTTTTTCTTATAAAGTATGAATGCCTCAAAGTAAACTGCACGATTAAACAAACTTATTTTTCACCAGTCAAGAATAAAATATCCACACAATGCATGCCAGATTTCAGACTCCATACTGAAGAAACACAAAAGGAAGTCAACTTTAGAGAAATACGTAATTCCAAAGCTTCATATTTGTCTCTCTACCCCTGCTTTCACTTAATATATATTTTTAGTGATTCATGTCAATCATACATGAACATATATAAGCCAGATGCCGAGAGTAGAAATCTCATCATAAGAAAATAAAGGGGCATAACACCTAACAGTCATCCCATACACACATCTTCAGCAGAATCTTGAATTGTGATTTTCTTTTAAAAAATTGGCAAGAACATCTTTAAAACATGACTAAGGCCTAGTATCCATGGCTTAACTGGGTTTACAGTTCCAGACATACTCACGATTATTAAAACAAATCTGTTTTACCTTTGCAAATTAAACCACTATCTTTCTTATCCAATGTGTACATTCCCTGGTCTTTCATATAATCACAGTGGTGCGCATTCTTCTCTTCAATCATTACTAAATGTTTTCAACAGCTCTTTAATTATTATAATAAATAAACAGAATCCAGAACAGTAAATAAAATATTATTCAGCTCTCAATCCATTTGTTGACTCTGCCATGCAAAGGTGCTTTTCTCAGCATCCTTGAAGAGCATTTTCCGTTTCTCTCTCAGTTATCTTAATAAATCATCCCATAGTGCATCATGTGGAAAAAGCAAAAATTGCATGGCTTTTTTAAAGCTATTGAAAAGACTTTATTTTAAAATTATGAATGGAAACAAATATTAGATTGAAAGAGAATGTTAATTGAAAATGGATTTTAGGTAAGATTAGATTTAATATAATCAGTCTTAATAAAGATTTTAGGAGGCACAGGCACATGAAAAGGAAAATAATCAGTTTGATTTTAGTGAAAGAAATTATTACAAATTTTTAATTATTTATTCCCCATGAAATTGTGGAAGTTACAATTTCAAGGGGTGAAATAAATTTTTGTTTCATCGTGCAGTTTTCATTGAGGCATTAATTCTTTCTGCGTAAAAAACATTCCCTTTGTAAATTGCTAACACATCCTTTTCCTAAATTACCAAACATATCAGGATTCCTTGGAAAACCATATTATTTCCAACTAGAGATTCTCAGAGCAATGGAATCAAAGGCAGAGGAAGAAATTATAATAGAATGAGAAAGTATTGCATCTCAATGATGAGCCTTAATTATCCAAGGCCACCAAACACCACATATATACTACATCAGGGCAATGGGAAACCTTTGCATGTAAAATAAAAACGTACTTCAGCAATGGATTCCAAAAAGGCTCTCAGGGGGGAGTGTAGCACACCAAATTCCTGGTCATCCTGCCAATGCAGTCCCAGGAAAAATGCACAGTATTCATTTCCCGGTTACTGGTCAGTCTTGTCTTCTTTCTGCTCTTCCAAAGCAGGGACCAAAGCGTTGTGCGTCACCAACACTTTTTCAGTCTAATTATTTGGACCTTGTGGGCAGGGAGAAAGCGATGTTTGGAGAAGAAAACAGCAGGAGAGATGGCACTGCTAAAAACAGAAAAGAGGAGAACAATGGAATCCTGGAGGAAAGATTCCAAACTCGGATTTCCATGGGCAGTGTGGTATGGGGCTTCTTTGTAAATTGTGAAAGAAGGAAAACTCCTCTAGCCAACTCAGGAGAATGTGGAAAAAATGAAATCACAAGAATCTTAAATAAACACACTGCCAATACGACCAACTAGTCCCTGACTATATTTTATGTTTAAAATACACTTTCATATCCTGACTTCAACATATCTGGATAGCTGATTTTATGACAAGTGTCTTTATTGAAGATGCTTGAGTTTTAATTTTTCCACATACTCCTGTGTGGCCTATTGGAGGTTTCTTACTATTTTAATTTTCAACCAGTACTGGAGCACATTGTATAGATGGTTGCCATTGTTCAGGGTTCCATTTTTCACCTCTTTTCTGTTTTTAGGAATGCCATCTCTCCTGCTGCTGTCTTTTCCAAACAGCCCACTTTCCATTCCCCCAAGGTCCAAATTATTATCTTGCAGAAGTGTTTGTGCTATATCCAGCTCAGGTCCCTGCTTTGGAGGAGCAGAAAGAAGACAAGCCTGGCCAGTAACAGGGAAACAAATCCTGGCCATTAGTCATGGGACTGCATTGGCAGGATGACCAGGATTTTAGTGTTAAAATACTCCACCCCTGCAAGCCCTTTTGGAATCCAATGCAGAACTTTGATTTCATTTTACATGGAAAGGTTATCCATTGCCCTGATCTGGGGTATATGTGGTGTTTGGTGAAGTTTGATGATGAAGGCTCTTCATTGAGATGGCAATACTTTCTCATTAAGTTCTAATTTCTTCCTCTGCCCTTGATTCCATTGCTCTTAGGATCTCTATTTGGAAATTAGATGTTTTTCGAAGAGATCTTGTTATGTGTGGTAATTAAGGCAAAGGACATGAGAGCACTTTAAAAAGAGGATATCTTTTACTTATAAAGAATGAATGCCTCAAAGTAAACTGCCCAAGTAAATAAATATTTATTTCACCGGTTGAGATAAAAATATCCACTGTATCATGGTGAATAAAATAATTAAAATTTTGTTATAAATTATTTCCCATAAATCAGACTAATTATTTTCCTTTACACATGTCAGTGCATTCTTAAAATGTTATTATGATTGATTATATTAAATCCAATCTTACCTAGAGTCCCTTTTCAAATCAACATTCTCTTTGGAACTAATATGCATTTAAGTTGATAATTTTAAAATATTATTTTTCAACAGCTTTAAAAAATCCATGCAATATTCACTTCATGCACATGATGCACTATGGGTTGAATTATAAAAAAAAACTGATAGATAAATGGAAAAAGTTGTTGAAGGACAGTAAGTAAGGCACATATGTATGTCAGTGTCAACTAATGGATTAAGAAGTGAATAATATTTTTTTAAATTTTCTGTATTCTCTTTATTTATTATAATTCTTTAAGAGCTATTGAAAACATTTAATAATAATTGAAGAGAAGAATGCACACCTCTCTGATTATATGAAGGGCCAAAGATGGCACATATGGATAAGTAATATAGTGGTTTAACATGATTTAATAAAAGAGCCTTTTTTTTTTAAATTGTGCAGATGTCTGGAATTGTACACATAATTTGGGCAATGAATAAGAGGAATTAGTCATGTTTTAAAGATGCTCTGGCCAATTTTTAAAAAAAGAATCACAATTCAAGATTCTGCTGGAGATATGTGTATGAGACTGCTGTTAGGTGTTTTGCCCCTATATTTTCTAAGGTTGAGATTTCTGCTCTCGGTGTCAGGTTTATGTATGTTCAGAAACGATTGATATGCATCACTAAAAATATATAATATGAGAAAGAGGGTGGGGAAGGACAAATATGAATCATGGAATTACATATTTTTCTAATGTGGTCTTCCTTTGTGTTTCTTCATTTTCAGGTTGTAATCTGGCATGCATAGAATGGAGGGCGGTACCCTCTGCTTGATGCAATAGTTCCTTGAATTTTATGAACCATGCCTCTTCCACATGATAACTTGTAAACAGTTGAGGCACTCTTTCTAAACTTGTGGACCTTACAGATCCCTTTTGCATTTACGGGTGTTTGAAAGGCCCTTCATAAGGCATAAGAGAAAATTGGACTCTGGGAGCTATTTTTACACTAGTTCCTTGGTTTCATTTGTGTATATGTGGATCTGTTTCTTGGTAAGAATGATTTTGATTTTTTTCCCAACAATTCTCAAAAATTGCAATATGATAAAAAAGCAGCTATTTATATATGGACACCTGCATCACAATCTCCACAATATGCAACAGCCCAATAGTGTCTTGAAAATCAGGAATGGTTTCCTTGAAAAAAAATCCTGAGCTTTGAAAATATGCATTAGAGAATCATGAAGTCATGTAAAAAGATGTACTCTGAATTATCTATTTAAAATTGTGATTATTCAAGAAAGGGGAATAAGTGAGAAACATATCTTGTGCTCCCATTAATTTTCTGCCAGTAAAAGTAGTTTAATATTATTCCAATAACTATTAGGAAAAAAATCTAGCCTAAAAATTAAGGTAAAATATGCATTGCTGAGGAACTCTTCTATTTGTAGCCTTTTGTTTTAACATGGTTTACTATTTAAAAGTGCTAAAGACTCTCCTTTCCAATTAACATTGACAGGGAAGCAGGAAAAAATTCTTTTTGCCTAATTAATGATTGATTTATATACCATAATGTATAATTAACCATTCCTTTAAAATGTATGTTTTAATGAAGTCTTAAATTTATTTATTTTTATTTTAAATACTCCCAATTACTCTATGCGAGATCAATGGCATTCTAATCTGACTTATTACTAATTTTCACCTCCAATTGACCACATTCTTGTTTTCCTTAATATATATATTTCTAACAGAATCTATTAAAAAAATTTTTGGTGCATTCGGTCAGGAAACTCAAGCCTCTGTAAGCCAGCATGATTCCACATGTGTTGGAATCTTTCTCACAGCTCAGGAGAACATATTATTGCGTGTTTTCCACCAGCCACTGACCATACTTTGTGTTTAAAATACACATTCATACTCTGACTTCAACATATTTGGCTAGTTGGTTGTATAGGTTGTGTCTGTAGTGAATTCTCTTGGGTTTTAATTTTTCCACATACTCCTGAGTTGTGTAATGGTGTTTTCTCTGTGTTCCAATTTTTAAAAAGCACTGCACCACACCGCACAAGGAAATCAGAGCTTGGATTCTTTCCTCAGGATTCCATTGTTCTTTTCTTTTCTATTTTCAGCTGTGCCTTCTCTCCTGCTGCTGTCGTTTCCAAACAGCCCGTTCTCCATTCCCCCACGGTCAGAATAATTATTTTGCAAAAGTGTTTGGGTCACACCCATCTAAGGTCCCTGCTTTGAAGGAACAGAAAGAAGACAAGAATGGCCAGTAAAAGGGAAACGGATCCTGTCCATATTTCTGAGACTGCATTGGCAAAATGACCAGGATTTTGGTGTGCTATGCTCCAACCCTGCTAGCCCTTTGGAACCCAATGCAGAAGTTCGGTTTCATTTTACACGGTCCAACCGGGGTTCATTTCCCAGTTACTGCGCAGTCTTGTCTTGTTTCTGCTCTTCCAAAGCAGGGAGCATAGGGTTGCGTGTCACCAACACTTTTTCAGTCTAATTATTTGGACCTTGTGGGAAGGGAGAAAGGGATGTTTGGAGAAGACAGCAGCAGGAGAGATGGCACTTGCTAAAAACTGAGAAGAGGAGAACAATGGAATCCTGGAGGAAAGAATTCAAACTCGGGTTTCCAAGTGCAGTGTGGTATGGGGCTTCTTTGAACATGGTGAAAGAAAGTAAAGTCCTCTATCCACCTCAGGGGAATGTGGAAATAATGAAATCACAAGAATCTTCAATACAGACACTGCCAATACCACAAACTAGCCAGATATGTTGAAAAGTTGTGAAAGTGAATTTTGAACATAAAGTATGGTCAGTGGCTAGAGGAAAAATGCCATAATATTTTCTCATGATCTGCCAGAAAGATTCCAACACATGTGGTGTCATACAGGGGGATAGAGGTTTGAGTATCCTGACTGATGGTGTAAAAGTTTTTTTTTTTTTTAATCTATACATTCTGTTAGAAATATATGTTAAGGAAAACAAGATTGTGTCCAATTGGACGTGAAAACTAGATATAAGTCTGATTAGAATGATGGTGTTCTCTTATAGTCTAATTTGGAGTATTTAAAATAAAAATAAATAAATTTTAAGTCTTCGTTAAAACAAACATTTTAAAGAATGGTTATTTATATATTTTGGTATATAAATCCACCTGTCCATAGGAAATAAGAATTTTTCCCCACACCCTGTCAATGTTAATTGGAAAGGAAAGACTTTAGCCCTTTTAAAGAGTAAACTCTGCAAAATAAAATGCTGCAAATAGAGAGTTCCTGTGGAATGCATATTTTACCTTAATTTTCACTGGATTTTCTTCCTATTAGTTATTGGAATAATATTAAACTACTCTAAATGGCAGAAAATAATAGGAGCACAAGAAATGTTTGTCAGTGTTTCTTCGTTTTGAATAACCACAATTTTAAATCGATAAATCAGAGGATCTCTTTTTTAAATGACCTCAGGATTCTTTACCAAATGTTTAACAGGCTTTGCATTTTTTTTCAAGGAACCCATTGCTGATTTTCTCGACATCATTGGGCTGTTGCACTTGGAGCAGAGATTGTGATGCAGGTGTCTATAGATAAATACCTGGTGTTTTGATATATTTTAATTTTTGATAAATGTATTGGAAGAAAAAATCAAAATCATTCTTACAAAGAAACAGATCTACACATAAGAATAGAAACCAAGGAACTACAGTACAAGTATCGCCGATTTTCCAAATGTCTCCTATGGCTTATGTATGACCTTGTTAACACTGAGAAGTGAAAGAGGGGCCTGTTAGGTCCACATGGTGAGAAAGAGTGCCTCAATTGTTTACAAGTTATCATTTGGAAGAGGAATGGTTCATAAAAGTCAAGGACCTATTGCATCAAGCAGAGGGAACCGCCCTCCATTCTATGCATGCCTGATTACAACTTCTGATAATGAAAAAACACAAAGGAAGACCACTTTAGAGAAATAGGTAATTCCAAGCTTCATGTTTGTCCCTCCCCACCCTCTTTCTCATAATATATATTTTCAGTGATGCATATCAATCGTTTCTGAACATACATAAACCTGACACCGAGAGCAGAAATCTCAACATTAGAAAATATAGGGGCAAAACACCTAACAGTAGTCTAATACACATATCTCCAGAAGAAACTTGAATGGTGATTCCTTTTTTAAAAATTGGCCAGAGCATCTTTAAAACATGACTAATGCCTATTGTCCATGGCTGAAATTTTGTGTAGAATCCCAGACATCCCCACAATAAAAAAAATAAAAAAGGCTCTTTTATTAAATCATATTAAACCACTATATTGCTTATCCAATGTGTACCATCCATGGTCCTTCGTATAATCACAGAAGTGTGCATTCTTCTCTTATAACATTATTAAATGTTTTCAATAGCTCTTTAAGAATTATAGGAAATAAAGAGAATACAGAAAATAAAAAATATATTATTCAGCTCTTAATCCATTTGTTGACACTGACATGCACATGTGCTTTGCTTGCCGTCCCTGAACAACTTTTTCTGTTTATCTCTCTGTTTTTTGATAATTCAACCCATAGTGCATCATGTGGTCAAAGTGAACATTGCATGGATTTTTAAAGTTGTTGAAAATTTTTATTTTAAAATTATTAACTGAAACGCATATTAGTTTCAAAGAGAATGTTGATTTGAAAAGGGACTCTAGGTAAGATTAGATTTCATATAATCAATCATAATAAAATTTAAAGAATGCACTGACACATGTAAAGGAAAATAATCAGTATGATTTATGGGAAATAAATTATAACAAAATTTTAATTGTTTTATTCCACGTGTTATAGTGGACATTTTAATCTTGACCGGTGAAATAAATATTTGTTTCATCATGCAGTTTATTTTGAGGCATTCAATCTTTCTAAGTAAAAAATGTCCTCTTTGTAAAGTGCTCACACGTCCTTTGACTAAATTACCACACCTAACAAGATCTCTTTGAAAACCATATTATTTCCAAATAGGGATCCTAAGAGCAATGGAATCAAGGGCATAAGGAGAAATTAGAACATAATGAAAAAGTATTGCTATCTCAATGAAGAACCTTCATTATCAAAGGTCACCAAACACCACATATAAATAAGATCAGGGCAATGGATAAGCTTTCCATGTAAAATGATATCGAACTTCTGCATTGGATTCCAAAAGGGCTAGCAGGGGTGGAGCACGGCACACCAAAATCCTGGTCATCTTGCTAAAGCAGTCCCAGAAAAATGGCCAGGATTCATTTCCTTTTACTGGCCAGTCTTGTCTTCTTTCTACTCCTTCAAAGCAGGGACCTTTTTTGGGTGTGGCCCAAACCCTTTTGCAGACTAATTATTCAGACTTTGGTGACATGGAGAATGCACTGTTTGGAAAAGAGAGCAAGAAGAGTTAAGGCACTGCTAAAAGCAGTAAAGAGGAGAACAACAGAATCATTGAGGACAGAATCCAAGCTGTGATTTCCTTGTGCAGTGTGGTGTGCTGCTTTTTGAAAATTGGAACAGAAAATAAACTCCACTCACCAACTCAGTATTATGTGGGAAAAATTAAAACCCAAGAGACTGCACTGCAGACCCAGCCTATACAACCAACTAGCCAGTTATGTTGAAGTCAGGGTATGAAAGTGCATTTTAAACATAAAGTTTAGTCAGTGGCTGGTGGAAAAAATCTCATAATATTTTCTCATGATGTGTCAGAAAGAATCTGACATGTGTGGAATCAGGCTGGGAATAGAGGTTTGAGAATCCTGACCGACAGCATAAAAGTTTTTTTTTAACTTATAGATTTTGTTCTTATAATAACTTAAAATAACAAGAATGTGTCCCATTGGAGGTGAAAATTAACTCTACGTCAGCTTACAATGACGATTTTCGCTCTTAGAGCAATTTGGAAAATTTAAAATAGGAAAAAGAAATTTTAAGCTTTTGTTAAAGAATACATGTTTAAAAAAATGGTTAATTATTTGTTTTGCTATAAAAATAAATCATTACTAGGCAGAAAAATTTTTCCCCATAACCTGTCAGTGTTAATTTGAAAGGAAAGATTTAACCCATTAAATAGAAATCTCTGTAAAAATAAAAGGATTCAATTAGAAGAGTTCCTGTGGCATGCATATTTTACCTTAACTTTTGGACTAGGGTTTCATCCTAGTAATTATTGGAATAATATTAAACAACTCTAACCTAGAGGAAAAATAATGAGAGGACAAGAAATGCTTCTCTCTGATGACTCCTATTTTGAATAATCACAATTTTAAACCAATAATTCAGAGGACATCATTTTACATGACTTCACAATTCTGTACTGAATGTTTACATCACTAAGGGTTTTGTTTCAAGGCAAAATTTCTGATTATCTGGACACAATTGGGCTGTTCCTGATGACAGAGATTGTGATGCAGGTGTCGATATATGAATACCTGCTTTTTAACATATTGTAATTTTTGAGAATGTATTGGAAACATTTTTTAAAAATTTTTGCAAAGAAACAGTTCGACATATGCAAAAATGAAACCATTGAACTACTGTACAAATAACTTACAGCCTCCAAAATTCTCCTATGGCTTATGAAGGACCATGCCCACACACAGAAAGGAAAAAGTGATGTGTACGTTCCACAAGGTGAGAAAGAGTGACTCAAATGTTTATAAGTTATCAGAGTCAGACAAAATGTACTCAAGTCTAGGACCAAATACATCCAGCAGAGGGCACCGTACACCCTTCTATTCTTGGGAGATTACAAACTTTGATAATGAAGCAACACTAAAGGAAGCTGACTTTAGGGAAATAGGTAATTCAAAAGCTTCATATTTGTTTCTCCCCACAATCTTTCACTTCATATATATTTTTAGTGATGCATATCAATCATGCATGAACATGCAAATGCGGAACCCGAGAGCCAAAATCTCAACCTTAAAAATTAAGGGGCAGGAAAACTAACAGTTGTCCAGTACACACATCCCCAGGAGATCGCTGAATTGTGATTCCTTTTTAAAAAATTGTCGAAAGCATCTTTAAAATATGACTAATGCCTATTATTCATGGCTCAACTCGGGTGTACAATTTCAGACATTCCCACGACTTTTTAAACAAGTCTGCTTTATTAATAAATATTAAACCACTACCTTACTTATCAAATGCGTACATTCCCTGGTGAGTTATATATTCACAGAGGTGTGCGTTCTTCTCTTCAATCATTATTAAACGTTTTCAACAGCTCTTTAAGAATTATAATAAATAAAGGGAATTCAGAAGAATAAATAAAATATTATTCACCTCTCAATCCATTTGTTGACACTGCCATGCAAAGGTGCTTTTCTCACCATCATTGAACAAATTTTTTTGTTTATCTCTCAGTTTTTTTGATAACTCATCCCATAGTTCATGATGTGGGCAAAGTGAACAATCCATAGCAGTGTTAAAGCTGTTGAAATGACTTTAAATTCTGGACTGAAACGTATAATAGATTTAAAGAGAATGTTGATTTGAAAAGGGCTTTTAGGTAAGAATAGATTTAATATGATCAGACTTATAAAAATTTAAGAAGGCACAGGCACATGTAAAGGAACATAATTAGTCATATTTAGGTGAAAAAAATAATAACAATATTTTAATTATTCTAATCCCCTGGAAATAGTGGACCTTATAATCTCTAGGGGTAAAATAAATTTTTGTTTAATCATGCAGTTTATTTTGATTGATTCATTCTTTCTTAGTAAAAAATGTCGTCTTTGTAAAGTGCTCACATATACTTTGGGTAAATTACCACACATAAGAAGATTACTTGGGAAACCATATAATTTCCTACTAGAGATACGAAGAGCAATGGAATCAAGGCCAAAGGAAAAAATTTAGAATAGAATGAGAAAGGATTGCCACCTCTGAGAAGAGTTTTCCTTATAAAAGATCACCAGACACCACGTATATCCCAGATCAGGGCAATGGATAACTTTTCCATGTAAAATGAAATCGAACTTCTGCATTGGATTCCAAAAGGGCTCACAGGGGTGGAGTGTTTTAACACTAAAATCCTTGTCATCCTGCCAATGCCGTCCCATGACAAATGGCCAGGAATTGTTTCCCTGTTACTGGCCCGACTTGTCTTCTTTGTGCTCCTCCAAACAGGGACCTTAGCTGGATGTGGCACAAACACTTCTGCAGGATAATAATTTGGACCTTGGGGGCATGGAAGAATGGGCTGTTTGGAAAAGACAGCAGCAGGAGAGAAGGCATTGCTAAAAACAGAAAAGAGGTGAACAACAGAATCCTGAACAATGGCAACCAAGTGCTGATTCATCTGTACAGTGTGCTGTAGTGTTGGTTGAAAATTAAAATAGAAAGAAACCTCCAATAGGCAACACAGGAGATTGTGGAAAAATTGAAACTCAAGCGTCTTCAATAAAGACAATTCCCATAAAAACAACTCTCCAGATATGTTGAAGTCTGGGTATGAACATGTATTTTAAACATAAAATATAGTCAGTGCCTGGTGGAAAAAAATGCAAAAATATTTACTCATTATCTTTCAGAAAGTTTAAAACACATGGGCAATCATGCTGGGAATAGAGGTTTGATGTCTCTGGCCGACTGCATAAATTTTTTTTTTTATAATTTATAGATTCTATTATAAATATATATTAAGGAAAACAAGAATGTGACTAAATGGACATGAAAATTAGCAATAAGTCAGAATAGAATGACAGTGTTCTCTCATAGAGTAATTGGGGTTTTTAAAATAGAAAAAAATTAATTTAAGACTTCATTAAAACCTACATTTTAAAAGAATGGTTAATTATATATTATGGTATATAAATCAAACTTTACTTAGGCAAAATGAATTTTTCCCCTATCCTGTCAATGTTAATTGGAAAGGAAAGTCTTTAGCCCTTGTACATAGTAAACTCTGTAAAAATAAAAAACCACAGATAGAAGATTTCCTGTGGAATGCATATCTTACATAAAATTTTGGACTACATTTTCTTCCTATTATTTATTGGAATAATTTTAAACTACTCTAACTGGCAGAAAAATAATGGGAGCACAAGAAATGTTTCTCACTGATTCTCCTTTTTGGAATAATCACAATTTTGAATAGATAATTCAGAGGACCTCTTTTACATGACTTCATGAGTGTTTATTGAATGTTTACAAGGTACTGGATATTTTTTCAAAGAAACCATTCCTGATCTTCAAGACATTATTGGGCTCTTGCTGATGGTGCAGAGATTGTGATACAGGTGTCCCTATAAAAATAGCTGCACTTTTGTCATATTGTAATTTTTGAAAATTATTGGGAAAAAAATCAAAATCATTCTTACCAAGAAACATATCCACATATACACAAATGAAACCAAGGAACTAGAATAAAAATAGCTCCCAGCCTCCAAATTTCTCTTATGGCTTATGAAGGACCTTGCCAACACCCAGAAGTGCAAAAGTGACATGTAAGATCCACAAGGTGAGAAAGAATGCCTCAACTGTTTACAAGTTATCATGTGAAGGGGCATGGTTCATAAAATTCAAGAACTTATTGCATCAAGCAGAGGGTACCGCCCTCCATTCTATGCATGAGAGATTACAACGTGATAATGAAGAAACACAAAGGAAGAGCACTTTACAGCAATAGGTAATTCCAAGCTTCATATTTGTCCCTCCCCACCCTCTGACTCATAATATATATTTTTAGTGATGCATATCAATTTTTTCTGAACATACATAAACCTGACACCGAGAGCAGAAATCTCAACCGTAGAAAATATAGGGGCAAAACACCTAACAGAAGTCTCATACACATATATCCAGCAAAACATTGAATTGTGATTCCTTTTTTAAAAATTGGCCAGAGCATCTTTAAAACATGACTAGTGCCTGTTATCCATGGTTCAACTTATTTGTACAACCACAGACATCCCCACAATTAAAAAAAAAAAAGCTCTTTTATTAAATCATATTAAACCACTATATTACTTATCCAATGTGTACCACCATCCTGGTCCTTCGTATAATCACAAAAGTGTGCATTCCTCATTTAACTCATGATTAAATATTTTCAATAGATCTTTAAGAATTATAGGATATAAAGAGAATACAGAAAATAAAAAATATATTATTCAGCTCTTAATCCTTTAGGTGACACTGACATGCATATGTGCTTTGCTTGCCGTCCTTGAACAACTTTTTCCATTTATCTCTCAGTTTTTTTGATAATTCAACCCAAAGTACATCATGTGGACAAAGCAAATATTGCATAGATTTTTTAAAGCTGTTGAAAATTTTATTTTAAAATTATGAACTGAAACGCATATTAGTTCAAAAGAGAATGTTGGTTTGAAAAGTGACTCTAGGTAAGATTATGTTTAATACAATCAATCATAATAAAATTTTAAGAATGCACTGACACATGTAAAGGAAAATAATCAGTCTGATTTATGGAAAATAAATTATAACAAAATTTTAATTATTTTATTCCCCGTAATAGAGTGGACATTCCATCTTGAACGGTGAATAATTATTTGTTTCATCGTGCAGTTTACTGTGAGGCATTCAATCTTTCTAAGTAAAAAATGTCCTCTTTGTAAAGTGCTCACCCGTTCTTTGCCTAAATTACCACACATAACAAGATCTCTTTGAAAACCATATTATTTCCAAATAGGGATCCTAAGAGCAATGGAATCAAGGGCAGAGGAAGAAATTAGAACATAATGAGAAATTATTGCCATTTCAATGAAGAGCCTTCATTATCAGAGGTCACCAAACATGACATATACCCCAGATAAGGGCAAAGGATAATCTTTCCATGTAAAATGAAAGCGAACTTCTGCATTGGATTCCAAAAAGACTAGCAGGGTTGGAGCATGGCACACCAAAATCCTCGTCATATTGCCAATGCAGACCCAGAAAAATGGCCAGGATTCATTTCCCTTTTACTGGCCAGTCTTGTCTTCTTTATGCTCCTTCAAAGCAGGGACCTTAGTTGTGTATGGCCCAAACCATTTTGCAGACTAATTATTCAGACTTTTCGGCATGAAAAATGCACTGTTTGGAAAAGAGAGTAGCAAGTGATAAGGCACTGCTAAAAACATTAAAGAGAACAACGGAATCATGGAGGACAGAATCCAGCTGTGATTTCCTTGTGCCATGTGGTGTACTGCTTTTTGAAAATTGGAACAAACAGAAAACTCCACTCACCAACTCAGGATTATGTGGGAAAAATTAAAACCCAAAAGCCTGCCCTGCCGACCCAACCTATACAACCAACTAGCCAGTTATGTTGAAGTTAGGGTATGAAAGTGCATTTTAAACATAAAGTGTATTCTGTGGCTGGTGGAAAAAATGCCATAATATTTTCTCATGATCTGTCAGAAAGGATCCGACATGTGGAGTCATGCTTGGAATACAGGTTTGAGAATCCTGACCGTCAGCATTAAAGTTTTTTTTTTTTTAACTTATAGATTCTGTTAAAATTATACGGTAAAAAAACAAGAATGTGTCCCATTGGTTGTGAAAATTAACTCTACGTCAGCATACAATGATGATATTCTATCATAGAGAAATTTGAAGAATTTAAAATTGAAAGAAGAAATTTTAAACTTTTGTTAAATATACATGTTTAAAAAAATGGTTAATTATTGTGTTGCTATAAAAATAAACCCTTACTTAGGCAGAAAGAATTTTTCCCCATACCCTGACAGTGTTAATTTTGAAAGGAAAGATGTAACCCATTAAATAGAAAACTCTGTAAAAATAAAAGGCTTCAAATAGAGGAGTTCCTGTGGCATGCATATTTTACCTTAACTTTTGGAATAGAATTTCTTCCTAAAAATCATTGGAATAATATTAAACAACTCTAACTCGAGGAAAAATAATGGGAGGACAAGAAATACTTCTCACTGATGAATCCTTTTATGAATAATCACAATTTTAAATCAATAATCCAGAAGACATCATTTTACATTACTTCACAATTCTGTACTGAATGTTTACATCACTCGGGGTTTTGTTTCAAAGAAATATTCCTGATTTTCTGGACTCAATTGTGCTGTTACCAATGGCACACAGATTGTGATGCAGGTGTCCATATAAGAATACCTGCTTTTTTGACATGTTGTAATTTTTAAAAATACATTGGAAATATTTTCAAAAATATTTTTGCAAAGTAACAAATCGACATATACAAAAATGAAACCATTGAACTACTGTACAAATATCTTACAGCCTTCAAAATTCTCCTATGGCTTATGAAGGACCATGCCAACACAGAGAAGGGAAAAAGGGATGTGTATGGTCCACAAGGTGAGAAAGAGTGCCTCAAATGTTTACAAGTTATCATGTGGAAGAGGAATGTTTCATAAAAGTCAAGGACCTATTGTATCAAGCAGAGGGTATCGCCCTCAATTCTATGCATACCAGATTAAAACCTCTGATAATGAAGAAACACAAAGGAAGACCACTTTAGAAAAATCGGTAATTCCAAGATTCATATTTGTCCCTCCCCATCGTCTTTCACATAATATATAATTTTAGTAATGCATAACAATCGTTTCTGAACATACATAAACCTGACACTGAGAGCAGAAATCTCAACCTTAGAAAATATAGGGGCAAAACACCTAACAATAGTCTCCTACACATATCTCCAGCAGTACCTTGAATTGTGATTCCTTTTTTAAAAATTGGCCAGAGCATCTTTAAAACATGACTAGTGCCTGTTATCCATGGCTCAAATTATGTGTACAATCACAGACATCCCCACAATTAAAGAAAAAAAAGTCTCTTTTATTAGATCATATTAAACCACTATATTACTTATTAAATGTGTACCATCCTTGGTCCTTCGTATAATCACAGAGGTTTGCATTCTTCTCTTCAATCTTTATTATATGTTTTCAATAGCGCTTTACGAATTATAGGAAATAAAGAGAATACAGAAAATAAAAAACACATTATTCAACTCTTAACCCTTTAGTTGACACTGACATGCATATGTGCTTTGCTTGCCGTCCTTGAACAACTTTTTCCATTTACCTCTCAGTTTATTTGATAATTCAACCCAAAGGGCATCATATGGATAGAGTGAACATTGCATGGATTATTTAAAGCTGTTGAAAATTTTATTTTAAAATTATCAACTGAAATGCATATTAGTTCCAAAGAGAATGTTGATTTGAGAAGGGACTCTAGGTAAGATTAGTTTTAATATATTATTATTAATCAATCGTAATAAAATTTTAAGAATGCACTGACACATGTAAGGAAAATAATCTGTATAATTTATGGGAAATAAATTATAACTAATTTTTATTGTTTTATTCCCCATGTTATAGTGGACATTTTAATCTTGACCGGTGAAATAAATATTTGTTTCATCGTGGAGTTTACATTGAGGCATTGAATCTTTCTAAGTAAAAAATGTCCTCTTTGTAAAATGCTCACAAATACTTTTCCTAAATTACCACACTTAAAAAGATCTCTTTGAAACCCATATTATTTCCAAATTGGGATCCTAACAGCAAGCAAATCAAGGGCAGATGAGGAAATTAGAATATAATGAGAACACCCTGGAATGTAGGAAACAAGCCCTCCGGTCTCATGCTAATAGGAGCTGGGTGGGGAAACATTGTGAGCTTGTAAGATTTACAATGTCTGTGAATTTCAGGAAGAAAAAGGAACTGAGCCATCAACTTTTAAGACTTGCTCATTTTAGTAAAATGTAAACTGTCAAGTATCTATTGACTTTGTATATGTACATACATATTTTCTTTGTTCTAAAGCCAAAATAAAAGCCACACCTTATGAGGTGGCAGGGCTCTTCTCTGCATATCTGACTGAGAGTCCTGTGATCCCCAAAAAAAAAAAAAAAAAAGAATATAATGAGAAAGTATTGCCATGTCAATGAAGAGACTTCATTATCAAAGGTCACCAAACACCACATATACCGCAATTCAGGGCAATGGAAAACTATTCCTTGAAAAATGAAATCGGACTTCTACATTGGATTCAAAAAGGGCTAGCAGTGGTCGAGCGTGGTACACCAAAACCTGGTCATCTTGCCAATGCAGTCCCAGGAAAAGTGGCCAGGATTCATTTCCCGGTTACTGGCCAGTCTTGTCTTCATTCTGCTCTTCCAAATCAGGGACCATAGCGTTGTGTGTCACCAACACATTTTCAATCTAATTATTTGGACCTTGTGGGCATGCAGAAAGGGATGTTTGGAGAAGACAGCAGCAGGACTGATGGCACTGCAAAAAACAGAAAAGAGGAGAACAATGGAATCCTGGAGGAAAGAATCCAAGCTCTAATTTTCTTGTGTGGTGTGGTGCTGTGCTTTTTAAAATTTGGAACCAAAAGAAAATACCATTAAACAACTCAGTAGTATTGGGAAAAATTAAAACCAAGAGACTTCACTACAGACACAGCCTATACAACCTACTAGCCAGATATGTTGAAGTCAGGGTATGAAAGTGTATTTTAAGCACAATGGAATCAAAGGCAGAGGAAGAAATTAGAAGAGAATGAGAAAGTATTGCCATCTCAATGAAGAGCCTTCATTATCAAAGTTCACCAATCATCAATAAATCTCAGATCTGGGCCATGGATAAACTTACCATTTGAAATGAAATCGAACTTCTGCATTGGATTCCAAAAGGACTCGCGGGGTGGAGTGTGGCACACCAAAATCCTGGTCATCCGGCCAATGCAATCCCAGGAAATATGGCCAGGATTCATGTACTTTATCTGGGCCAGTCTTGTCTTCTTTCTGCTCCTTCAAAGCAGGGACCTTAGCTGGGTGTGACCCAAACACTTTTGCAAAATTATTATTTGGACCTTGGGGGCATGGAGAACAGGCTGTTTGGAAATGACAGCAGCAGGAGAGAAGGCACTGCTAAAAACAGAAAAGAGGAGAACAATGGAATCCTGGAGGAAAGAATCCAATCTCTGATTTCCTTTTGCAGAGTGGTGCAGTGCTTTTAAAAATTGGAACACAGAGAAAACACCATTACACAACTCAGGAGTATGTGGAAAAATTAAAATCCAAGAGAATTCACTACAGACACAACCTGTACATCCAACTAGCCAGATATGTTGAAGTCAGAGTATGAAAGTGTATTTTAAAAACAAAGTATGGTCAGTGGCTGGAGGAAAAAATGCAATATTTTCTCCTGAGTTGTGAGAAAGATTCCAACACATGTGAAATCATGCTGGGGTATAGAGGCTTGAGTTTCCTGACCGAATGCATCAACTTTTATTTATTTATTTTTTTATAGATTCTGTTAGAAATATATACTAAGGAAAATAAGAATGTGGCCAATTGGAGGTGAAAATTAGCAATAAGTCAGATTAGAATGCCAGTTATCTCATGTAGAGTAATTGGGAGTTTTTAAAATAAATAAAAAAAAAATTTAAGACTTCATTAAAACATACATTTTAAAGGAATGGTTAATTATATATTATGGTATATAAATCAATCTTTAATTAGGCAAAAAGAATTTTTTCCTGCTTACCTGTCAATGTTAATTGGAAAGGAGAGTCTTTAGCCCTTTTAAATAGTAAACCCTATTAAAATAAAAGGCTACAAATAGAAGAGTTCCTGGGCAATGCATATTTTACCTTAATTTTTAGACTAGATTTTTTTTCTAATAGTTATTGGAATAATATTAAACAACTTTTACTGGCAGAAAAATAATGGGAGCAGAAGATACATTTCTCACTTATTCCCCTTTCTTGAATAATCACAATTTTAAATCGATAATTCAGAAGACCTCTTTTTACATGACTTCATGATTCTCTACTGCATGTTTATAAAGCTCAGGATTTTTGTTTCAAGGAAACCATTCCTGATTTTCAAGACATTATTAGGCTATTGCATATTGTGGAGATTGTGATGCAGGTGTCCATATTCAAATAGCTGCTATTTTATCAAATTGTAATTTTTGAGAATTGTTGGGAAAAAAATCAAAATCATTCTTACCAAGAAACATATCCACATATACACAAATGAAACCAACGAACTAGAGTAAAACTAGCTCCCAGCATGCAAATTTCTCTTCTGGCTTATGAAGGAACTTGGCAACACCCAGAAATGCAAAAGGGACCTGTAAGGTCCCAAAGGTGAGAAAGTGTGACTCGACTGTTTACAAGATATCACAGGATATGGAATGGTTCATAAAAATCAATGCTCTAATTTCTTCCACTGCCCTTGATTCCATTTCTCTTAGGATCTCTATTCAGAAATAATATGGTTTTCCAATAGATCTTGTTATGTGTGGTAATTTATGCAAAGGATGTGTGAACCCTTTACAAAGAGGACATTATTTACTTAGAAAGAATGAATGCCTCAAAGTAACTGCACGATTAAACAAATATATATTTCACCGGTCAAGAATAAAATGTCCACTCTGTGCATGCCAGATTTCAGCCTCCATACTGAAGAAACACAAAAGGAAGTCCACTTTAGAGAAATAGGTATTTCCAAAGCTTCATAGTTGTCTCTCTCCCCCTGCTTTCCCTTAATATATATTTTTAGTGATTCATGTCAATCATACATGAACATATATAAACCTGATGCCGAGATTAGAAATGTCATCATAAGAAAATAAAGGGGCATAACACCTAACAGTCCTCCCATACACACATCTCCACTGGAATCTTGAATTGTGATTTCCTTTTTAAAAATTGGCAAGAACATCTTTAAAACATGACTAATAGGGAAGTGGCTCTGGCTCAATCAGTAGGGCTCCTGTTTACCATATGGGAGGCACGGGGTTCGGTTCCCGGGACCTCCTGGTGAAGGCAAGCCCGCCCGCACGGCGTGGTTAGCTGACCCAGTGAGCACAAGCAGCAAGGGGGGGATAAATGAATAAATAAATAATAAAATCTTAAAAAAAAATGGCTAATGCCTAATAATCATGGCTTAAATGGTTGTACAGCTCCAGACATACTCACGATTATTAAAACAAACCTGTTTTAATAATACATATTAAACAACTATCTTTCTTATCCAATGTGTACATTCCCTGGTCCTTCATATAATCACAGTGGTGCGCATTCTTTTCTTCAATCATTTATAAACATTTTCAACAGCTCTTTAAGAATTATAATAAATAAACAGAATCCAGAAGAGTAAATAAAATATTATTCAGCTTTCAATCCATCTGTTGTCACTGCCATGCAAAGGTGTTTTCTCAGGATCATTGAACAACTTTTTCCGTTTCTCTTGCAGTTATCTTATTAACTCATCCCATAGTGCATCATGTGGACAAAGTGAAAAATACATGGCTTTTTTAAAGCTATTGAAAACACTTTATTTTAAAATTATTAACAGAAATGTCTATTAGATTGAAAGAGAATGTTGATTTGAAAAGTGATTTTAGGTAAGTTCAGATTTAATATAATCAATCTTATTAAAGATTTAAGGAGGCACAGGCACAAGTAAAGGAAAATAATTAGTCTGATTTTAGGGAAATAAATTATTAAAAATTTTTAATTATTTTATTCCACATGAAATAGTGGAAGTTATAATCTCAAGGGGTGAAATAAATTTTTGTTTCATCGTGCAGTTTGCATTGAGTCATTCATTCTTTCTGAGTAAAAAACGTCCCCTTTCGAAAGTGCTCACACGTCCTTTGCCTAAATTACCAAACATAACAGGATCCCTTGGAAAACCATATTATTTCCAACTAGAGATTCTCAGAGCAATGGAATCAAAGGCAGAGGGAGAAATTAGAATAGAATGAGAAAGTATTGCCATCTCAATGAAGAGCCTTCATTATCCAAGACCACCAAACATCACATATATACTACATCAGGGCAATGGGAAACCTTTGCATATAAAATAAAATCATACTTCAACAATGGATTCCAAAAGGACTAGCAAGGTGGCAGTGTGGCACACCAAATTCCTGGTCATCCGGCCAATGCAGCCCCAGGAAAAATGGACAGGATTCATTTCCCAGTTACTGGCCAGTCTTATCTTCTTTCTGCTCTTCCAAAGCTGGGATCATAGTGTTGTGTGTCACCAAAAATTTTTCAGCCTAATTATTTGGACCTTGTGGGCAGGGAGAAAGGGATGTTTGGAGAAGACAGCAGCAGGAGAGATGGCACTGCTAAAAACAGAAACAAGGAGAACAATGGAATACTTGAGGAAAGTATCCAAACTCAGATTTCCTTGTGCAGAGTGGTATGGAGCTTCTTTGAAAATTGTGAAAGAAAGAAAACTCCTCTAGCCACGTCAGGAGAATGTGGAAAAAATGTAATCACAAGAATCTTCAATACAGACACTGCCAATACCACCAACTAGCCAGTTATGTTGAAGAAGTGAATGAAAGTGAATTTTACACATAAAGTATGGTCAATGGCTAGAGGAAAAATGCCATAATATTTTCTCATGATTTGTCATAAAGATTCCAAGACATGTGGTGTCATACTGAGGGATAGAGGTTTGAGTATCATGACTGACTGTGTAAAAGTTTTTTTTTTTAATTGATATATTCTGTTAGAAATATATATTAAGGAAAACAAGACTCTGTCCAATTGGAGGTGAAAACGAGATATAAGTCTGATTAGAATGACAGAGTTCTCTCATAGTCTAATTTGGAGTATTTAAAATTAAAAAAAAAATAAATTTTAATTCTTCATTAAAACAAACATTTTAAAGAATGATTATTTATATATTTTGGTATATAAAATGACCTGTACATAGGAAATAAGAATTTTTCCCCCTGCCCTGTCAAAGTTAATTGGAACTGAAAGACTTTAGCCCTTTTAAAGTGTAAACTCTGTAAAATAATATGCTATAAATAGAGAGCTCCTATGGAATGCATATTTTACCTTAAGTTTTTGACTAAGTTTTCTTCCTATTAGTTATTAGAATATTATTACACTAATCTAAATGGCAGAAAAATAATGGGAGCGCAAGAAATGTTTCTCACTGATTCTTCGTTTTTAATAACCACAATTTTAAATTGATAATTCAGAGTACATCTTTTTACATGACCTCAGGATTCGTTACTGTAGTTTAGCAGGCTCTGCATTTTTTTTCAAGGTACCCATTGCTGATTTTCTGGACATCATTGGGCTGTTGCCCTTGGAACAGAAATTGTGACGCAGGTGTCTATAGACAAATACCTGGTATTTTGACATATTTTAATTTTTGATAAATATATTGGAATTAAAAATCAAAATCACTCTTACAAACAGAACTACACATAAGGATTGAAACCAAGGAACTACAGTACAAGTATCTCCAAATGTGTCATATGGCTTATGAAGTACCTTGCCAACACACAGAAGTGCAAAAGAGACCTGTAAGGTCCACAAGGTGCGAAAGAGTGCCTCAACTGTTTACAAGTTATCATGTGGAAGAGGAATGGTTCATAAAAGACAAAGACCTATTGCATCAAGTAGAGTGTACCGCCCTCCATTCTATGCATGCCAGATTACAACCTCTGATAATGAAGAAACACAAAGGAAGACCACTTTAGAGAAATAGGTAATTCCAAGCTTCATATTTGTCCCTCCCCACCCTCTTTCTCATAATATATATCTTTAGTGATGCATATAAATCGATTCTGAACATACATAAACCTGACACCTAGAGCAGAATTCTCAACCTTAGAAAATACACCGGCAAAACACCTAACAGTAGTCTCATACACATATCTCCATCAGGACCTTGAATTGTGATTTCTTTTTTATAAATTGGCTGGAGCATATTTAAAACATGACTAATGCCTATTATCCATGGCTCAAATTATGTGTACAGTTACAGACATCCCCACAATTAAAAAAAAAAAAACGCTCTTTTATTAAATCATATTAAACCACTAAAATACTCATCAAATGTTTACCATCCCTGGTCCTTCGAATGATCACAGAGGTGTGCATTCTTCTCTTCAATCATTATTAAATGTTTTCAATAGATCTTTAAGAATTATAGGAAATAAAGAGAATACAGAAAATAAAAAAAAATATTATTCACCTCTTAATACATTAGATGACACAGACATGCATATGAGGTTTGATTGCCGTCCTTGAACAACTTTTTCAGTTTATCTCTCAGTTTTTTTGATAATTCAACCCATAGTGCATCAAGTGGACAAAGTGAACATTGCATGGATTTTTTAAAGCTGTTGAAAAATTTATCTTAAAATTATGAACTGAAACGCATATTAGTTCCAAAGAGAATGTTGACTTGAAAAGGGACTCTAGGTAAGATTAGATTTAATATAATCAACCATAATAAAATTTTAAGAATGCACTGACTCATGTAAAGGAAAATAAATTATAACCAAATTTTAATTATTTTATTCCCCATGATATAGTGGACATTTTAATCTTGACCGGTGATATAAATATTTGTTTCTTCGTGCAGTTTACTTTGAGGCATTGAATCTTTCTACGTTAAACTTGTTGTCTTTGTAAAGTGCTCACACGTCCTTTGCCTAAACACATAACAAGATCTCTTTGAAAACCGTATTTCAAATACGGATCCTAAGAGCAAGGGAATCAAGGGCAGAGTAAGAAATCAGAACATAATGAGAAAGTATTGCCATCTCAATGAAGAGCCTACATTATCAAAGGTCACAAAACACCACATATACCCCAGATCAGGGCAATGGATAACCTTTTCTTGTAAAATGAAATCTAACTTCTGCATTGCATTCCAAAAGGCCTAGCAGGGCTGTAGCTTGGCACAGCAAAATCCTGGTCATCTTGCTAATGCATTTCCCAGAAAAATCGCCAGGATTCGTTTCCCTTTTACTGGCCAGTCTTGTCTTCTTTCTGCTCCTTCAAAGCAGGGACCTTAGTTGGATGTGGCCCAAACCCTTTTGCAGACTAATTATTCAGATTTTGGGGGTATGTAGAAGGCGCTGTTTGGAAAAGAGAACAGCAAGAGATAAGGCACTGCTAAAAACAATAAAGAGGAGAATAACAGAATCATGGAGGACAGAATCCAAGCTGTGATTTCCTTGGGCAGTGTGGTGTGCTGTTTTAAGAAAATTGGAACAGAAAGAAACCTCCACTCACGAATTCGGGTTTATGTGGGAAATATTACAACCCAAGAGACTGCACTGCAGACCCAGCCTATACAACCACCTAGCCAGTTATGTTGAAGTCAGGGTATGAAAGTGCATTTTAAACATAAAGTGTAGTCAGTGGCTGGTGAAAAAAATGCCATAATATTTTCTCATGATCTGTCTGAAAGAATCCGACACGTGAGGAGTCATGCTGGGAATAGAGGTTTAAGAATCCTGACCAACAGCATAAAAGTATTTTTTTTTAAACTTACAGATTTTTTAAAAACTTATACCTTAAAAAAAACAAGCATGAGTCCCATTGGAGGTGAAAATTAGCTCTTCGTCAGCTTACAATGACGATACTCAACCCATAGAACAATTTGGAGAATTTAAAACTGAAAAAAGAAATTTTAAGCCTTTGTTAAAGTATACATGTTAAAAAAATGGTTCATTATTTGTTTTGCTATAAAAGTAAATCCTTAGCTAGGCAGAAATAATTTTTCCCCATACCCTGTGTTAATTTTAAAGGAAGGATTTAACCCATTAAATAGAAAACTGTTTAAAAATAAAAGGCTTCAAATAGAAGAGTTCATGTGGCATGGATATTTTACCTTCACTTTTGGACTACAGTTTCTTCCTAATAATAATTGGAATAATATTAAACAACTCTAACATGAGGAAAAATAATGGGAGGACAAAAAATGCTTCTCACTGATGACTCCTTTTTTGAATAATCAAAAATTTAAATCAATAATCCAGAGGATATCATTTTACATGACTTCACACTTCTGTACTGAATGATTACATCACTCGGAGTTTTGTTTCAAGGAAACATTCCTGATTTTCTGGACGCAATTGTGCTGTTCCCGATGGCGCTGAGATTGTGATTCAGGTATCCATATATGAATACCTGCTTTTTCACATACTGTAATTTTTGAGAATGAAATGGAAAACTTTTCAAAAAAATTTTTGCAATGAAACAGATCGACATATGCAAAAATGAAACCATTGAACTACTGTACAAATAACTTACAGCCTCCAAAATTCTCCTATGGCTTATTAAAGACCATGCCAACACACAGAAAGGAAAAATGACGTGAATATTCCACAAGGTGAGAAAGGGTGTCTCAACTGTTTACAAGTTATCAGGGTAAGACCAAGTGTTCTCAAAGTAAAGGACCAAATCGATCCAGCAGAGGGCACCGTACTCCCGTATATGCTTGGGAGATTATATTCTTTGATAATGAAGCAACATTAAAGGAAGCTGATTTTAGGGAAATAGGTAATTTAAAAGGTTCATATTTGTTTTACCGCACCCCCTTTAACTTAATATATATTTTTAGTGATGCATATCAATCATACATGATCATACAAAAGCTGAAGCTAAGAGCCAATATCTCAAACCTATAAAATTAAGGGGCATGAAAACGAACAGTGTTCCAGTACACACACATCTCCAGGAGATCGTTGAGTTGTGATTCCTTTTTAAAAAATTGGCCAAAGCATCTTTAAAATATGACTAAGGCCTATTATTCATGGCTCAACTAGGGAGTACAATTTCAGACATTCCCACAACTTTTAAAACAAGGCTGATTTGTTAATAGATATTAAACCACTATCTTATTGATCATATGTGTACATTCCCTGATGCGTCACATATTCACAGAGGTGTGCATTCTGCTCTTCAATGATTATTAAATGTTTTCAACAGCTCTTTAAGAATTAAAATAAATAAAGAGAATCCAGAAAAATAAATAAAAATATTATTCACCTCTCAATCCATTTGTTGACACTGCCATGCAAAAGTGCTTTTCTCACCATCCTTGAACAAATTTTTCCATTTATCTCTCAGTTTTTTTGATAACTCATCCCATAGTGCATGATGTGGGCAAAGTGAAAAATGCATGGCTGTGTTAAAGCTTTTGAAAGACTTTAAATTATGGACTGAAATGTATATTAGATTGAAAGAGAATGTTGATTTGAAAAGGGATTTTAGGTAAGAATAGAATTAATATGATCAGTCATAATAAAGATTTAAGAAGGCACAGACACGTGTAAAGGAAAATAATCAGTAATATTTAGGGGAAATGAATAGTAACAAAATTTTAATTATTCTATTCCTTGGGAAATAGTGGACATTATAATCTCTAGGGGTGAAATAAATTTTTGCTTTATCATGCATTTTACTGTGAGGGATTCATTATTTCTTAGTAAAAAATGTCTTCTTTGTAAAGTGCTCACTTATACTTTGGCTAAATTACCACATATAACAAGATCACTTGGAAAACCATATAATTTCCTACTAGAGATCTAAGAGCAATGGAATCTAGGGCAGCGGAAAATATTAGAATAGAATGAGAAAGGATTGCCACCTCAGTGAAGAGTCTTCATTATAAAAGATAACCAGACACCATGTATATCCCAGATCAGGGCCTTGGATAACCGTTCCATGTGAAATGAATTCGAACTTCTGCCTTGGATTCCACCACAGCTCACAGGGGTGGAGCGTTTTAACACTAAAATCCTGGTCATCCTGTCAACGCAGTCCCTTGACAAATGGTCAGGATTTGTTTCCTGTTATTGGCTAGACTTGACTTCTTTCTGCTCCTCCAAAGCAGGGACCTTAGCTGGATGCATCACAAACACTTCTGCAGGATAATAATTTGGAACTTGGGGGCATGGAAGAATGGGCTGTTTGGAAAAGACAGCAGTAGGAGAGAAGGCATTGCTAAAAACAGAAAAGAGGTGACCAATGCAATCCTGAACAATGACAACCAAGTGCTGATTTTCTGTACAGTGTGTTGCAGTGCTGGCTGAAAATTAAAATAGAAAGAAACCTCCAATAGGCAACACAGGAGTATGTGGAAAAATTAAAACTCAAGCGACTTCAATAAAGACACTTCCATAAAAACAACTATCCAGATATGTTGAAGTCAGGGTATGAAAGTGTACTTTAAACATAAAATATAGTCAGGGGCTGGTGGAAAAAAAATGCAAAAATATTTACTCATGATCTTTCAGAAAGTTTAAAACACATGTGGAGTCATGCTGGGAATAGAGGTTTGAAATTTTGGACCGACTGCAAAAATGATTTTTTTTTTTTAATTTATAGATTCTATTATAAAAGTATATTAAGGAAAACAAGAATGTGACCAATTGGAGATGAAAATTATCAATAAATCAGAATAGAATGACAGTGTTTTCTCATAGAGTAATTGGGATTATTTAAAATACAAAAAAAATAAATTTAAGACTTCATTAAAACATACATTTTAAAAGAATGGTTAATTATATATTATGGTATATAAATCAATCTTTACTTAGGCAAAATGATTTTTCCCCTACCCTGTCAATGTCAATTGGAAAGGAAATTCTTTAGGCCTTCTAAACAGTAAACTCTGTAAAAATAAAAGACCACAGAAAGAAGAGATCCTGTGAAATCCATATTTTACATAAAATTTTGGACTATATTTTCTTCCTATTATTTATTGGAATAATTTTAAACTACTCTAACTGGCAGAAAAATAATGGGAGCACAAGAAATATTTCTCACTGATTCTCCTTTTTGGAATAATCACAATTTTGAATCGATAATTCAGAGGACCTCTTTTTACATGACTTCATGAGTGTTTATTGAATGTTTACAAGGTCCTGGATTTTTTTTCAAGGAAAGCATTCCTGATTTTCAAGACATTATTGAGCTGTTGCTGATGGTGCAGAGATTGTGATGCAAGTGTCCATATACCAATAGCTTCTCTTTTGTCATATTGTAATTTTTTGAGAATTATTGGGAAAATATCAAAATAATTCTTACCAAGAAACATATGCACATATACACAAATGAAACCAAGGAACTAGAGTAACACTAGTTCCAAACATCCAAATTTGTCTTCTGGCTTAAGAAGGAACTTGCCAACACCCAGAAATGCAAAAGGGACCTGTATGGTCCCCAAGGTGAGAATGAGAGATTCTATAGTTTACAAGATATCACAGGATATGGAATGGTTCATAAAAATCAATGCTCTAATTTCTTCCTCTGCCCTTGATTCCATTGCTCTTAGTATTTCTCTTTGGAAAATTTATGGTTTTCCAAGAGATCATGTTACGTGTGGTAATTTAGGCAAAAGACGTGTGAGCACTTTACAAAGAGGACATTTTTACTTAGAAAGAATGAATGCCTCAAAGTAAACTGCACGATTAAACAAATATTTATTTCACTGGTCAAGAATAAAATGTCCACTCTATGCACACCAGACTACAGTCTGCATACTGAAGAAAAGAAAAGGAAGTCCACTTTAGAGAAATAGGTAATTCCTAAGCTTCATATTTGTCTCTCTCCCCCTGCTTTCCCTTAATATATATTTTTAGAGATGCATGTCAATCATACATGAACATATAGAAACCTGACGCCGAGAGTAGAAATCTCATCATAAAAAAATAAAGGGGTATAACACCTAAGAGTCGTCTCATACACACATCTCCAGCGGAAACTTGATTTGTGATTCCCTTTTAAAAAATTGACAAGAACATCTTTAAAACATGACTAATGCCTAGTATCCATGGCTTACCTCTGTGTACAGTTCCAGACATACCCACGATTAGTAAAAGAAATCTGTTTTATTTATTCGTATTAAACCACTATCTTTTTTATCCAATGTATACATTCCCTGGTCTTTCATATAATCACAGTGGTGCACATTCTTCTATTCAATCATTCCTAAACATTTTCAACAGCTCTTTAAGAATTATAATAAATAAATAGAATCCAGAACAGTAAATAAAATATTTTTCAGCTCTCAATCCATTTGTTGACACTGCCATGCAAAGGTGCTTTTCTCAGCATCCTTGAACAACTGTTTTCTGTTTTTCTCTCAGTTATCTTAATAACTCCTCCCATAGTGTATCATGTGGACAAAGTGAAAAATGCATGGGTTTTTAAAAGCTATTGAAAAGACTTTATTTTAACATTATGAACGGGAATGTATATTTGATTGAAAGAGAATGTTGATTTGAAAAGTGATTTTAGGTAAAATTAGATTTATTATAATCAAACTTAATAAAGGTTTAAGGAGGCACAGGCACATGTAAAGGAAAATAATCAGTCTGATTTTACGGAAATGAATTATTAAAAATTTTTAATTATTTTATTCCACATGAAATTGTGGAAATTATAATTTCAAGGGATGAAATAAATTTTTGTTTCATAGTGCAGTTTGCATTGAGGCATTCATTTTTTCTAAGTAAAAAATTCCCCTTTGTAAAGAGCTCACACATCCTTTGCCTAAATTACCAAATATAACAGGATCACTTGGAAAACCATATTATTTCCAATTAGAGATATTCAGAGCATGGAATCAAAGGCAGAGGAAGAAATTAGAATAGAATGACAAAATATTGCCATCTCAATGGTGAGCCTTCATTATCAAAGGCCACCAAACACCACATATATACTACATCAGGGCAATGGGAAAACTGTGCATGTAAAATAAAATCATACTTCAGCAAAGGGTTCCAAAAGGGCTCGCAGGGTGGGAGTGTGGCTCAACAAACTCCTGTTCATCCTGCCAAGGCAGTCCGAGGAAAAATGGAAAGGATTCATTTCCCGGTTACTGGCCAGTCTTGTCTTCTTTCTGCTCCTTCAAAGCAGGTACCTTAGTTGGGTGTGGCCCAAACCCTTTTGCAGACTAATTATTCAGACTTTGGGGGCATGGAGAATGCACTGTTTGGAAAAGAGAGCAGCAAGACATAGGGCACTGCTAAAAAGAGTAAAGAGGAGAACAACATAATCATGGAGGACAGAATCCAAGCTGAGATTTCCTTGTGCATTGTGGTGTGCTGCTTTTTGAAAATTGGAACAGAAAGAAAACTCCACTCACCAAATTAAGATTATGTGGGAAAAATTCAATCCCAAGAGACTGCAATGCAGACACAGCCCATACAACCAGCTAGCCAGTTATGTTGTAGTCAGGGTATGAAAGTGCATTTTAAACATAAAGTGTATACAGTGGCTGGTGGAAAAAATTCCATAATAGTTTCTCATGATCTGTCAGGAAGAATCCGACATGTGTGGAGTCATGCTGGGAATAGAGGTTTGAGAATCCTGACAGACAGCATAAAATTTTTTTTTAAAGATTTTATTTGTTTATTCATTTATCCCCCCCTCCTTGCTGCTTGTGCTCACTGGGTCAGCTAACCACGCCGTGCGGGCGGGCTTGCCTTCACCAGGAGGCCCCGGGAACCGAACCAGGGGCCTCCCATATGGTAAATGGGAGCCCTACTGATTGAGCCACAGCCGATTCCCAGGATTTTTTTTAACTTATAGATTTTACTATAATTATATCTTAAAAAAACAAGAATGTGTCCCATTGGAGGTGCAAAATAACTCTACATCAGCTTACAATGACGATATTCTCTCAAAGAGCAATTTGGAGAATTTAAAATTGAAAAAAGAAATTTTAAGCCTTTGTTAAAATATTCATGTTTAAAAAAATGGTTAATTATTTGTTTTGCTATAAAAATAAATCCTTTCTTAGGCAGAAAATATTATTCTCCAAACCCTCTCAGTGTTAATTTGAAAGTAATGATTTAACCTGTTAAATAGAAAACTCTGTACAAATAAAAGGCTTCATATAGAAGAGTTTCTGTGGCATGCATATTTTATCTTCACTTTTGGACTAGAGTTTCTTCCTAATAATTATTGGAATAACATTAAACAACTCTAACTCGAAGAAAAATAATGGGAGGACAAGAAATGCTTCTCACTGATAACTCCTTTTTTGAATAATCACAATTTTAAATCACTAATACAGAGGACATCATTTTACATGACTTTACAATTCTTTACTGAATGTTTACATCACTCGAGGTTTTTATTTCAAGAAAACTTTCCTGATTATCTGGAAACAATTGAGCTGTTCCCGATGGCGCAGAGAATGTGATGCAGGTGTCCATATATGAATACCTGCTTTTTCACATACTGTAGTTATTGAGAATGTAATGGAAAACTTTTCAAAAAATTTTTTCAAAGAAACAGATTGACCTATACAAAAATGAAACCACTGAACTAATGTACAAATAACTTACTGCCTCCAAAATTCTCCTATGGCTTATGAAGGACCATGCCAACACACAGAAGGGAAAAAAGGATGTGTATGGTCCACAAGGTGAGAAAAGAGTGACTCAACTGCTTACAAGTTATCAGGGTAAGACGAAAGTTTCTCAAAGTCAAGGACCAAATCCATCCAGCAGTGGGCACCGTACTCCCTTCTATGCTTGGGAGATTACAATGTTTGATAATGAAGCAACACTAAAGGAAGCTGACTTTAGGGAAATAGGTAATTCAAAAGCTTAATATTTGTTTCTCTGAACCTTCTTTCACTTAATATATATTTTTAGTGATGCATATCAATCATACATGAGCATACAAAAGCTGAAGCCAAGAGCCAAAATCTCAACCATAGAAAATTAATGGGCATGACACGTTACAGTCGTCCAGTACACACATCTGCTAGAGATCTTTGAATTGTGATTCCTTTTTTAAAAATTGGCCAAAGCATCTTTAAAATATGACTAATGCTTATTATTCATGGCTCAACTAAGGTGTAAAATCTCAGATATCCTCACGACTTTTAAAACAAATCTGTTTTATTAATACATATATTTTTTTAAAGATTTTATTTATTTATTCATTTATCCCCCCCTTGCTGTTTGTGCTCGCTGGGTCAGCTAACCATGCCGTGCAGGCGGGCTTGCCTTTCACCAGGAGGCCCCGGGAACCGAACCCGGGGCTTCCCATATGGTAAACGGGAGCCCTACTGATTGAGCCACAGCCGCTTCCCTTATTAATACATATTAAACCACTATCTTACTTATCAAATGCGTATATTCCCTTGTGCATCACATATTCACAGAGGTGTGAATTTTTCTCTTCAATCATTATTAAATGTTTTCTACATCTCTTTAAGAATTAAAATAAATAAAGAGAGTCCAGAAGAATAAATAAAATATTATTCACCTTTCAATCCATTTGTTGACACTGCCATGCAAAGGTGCTTTCTCACCATCCTTGAAAAAATTTTTCCGTTTATCTCAAAGTTTTTTTGATAACTCATTCCCTAGTGCATGACGTGGGAAAAGTGAACAATGCATGGCTGTGTTAAAGCTGTTGAAATGACTTTAATTTTAAATTATGGACTGAAACATATATTAGATTGAAAGAGAATGTTGATTTGAAAAGGGATTTTAGGTAAGATTAGATTTAATATGATCAGTCATAATAAAGATTTAAGAAGGCACAGACACATGTAAAGGAAAATAATCAGTCATATTTAGGGGAAATAAATAATAACAAAATTTTAATTATTCTATTCCCCAGGAAATATTGGACCTTATAATTTCTAGGGGTGAAATAAATTTTTGTTTTATCATGCATTTTACTTTGGGGGATTAATTATTTCTTAGTAAAAAATGTCCCCTTTATAAAGTGTTCACTTATACTTTGGCTAAATTACCGCACATAACAAGATCACTTGGAAAACCATATAATATCCAATTTGAGATCCTCAGATAAATGGAATCAAGGGCAGAGGAAAAATTTAGAATTGAATGAGAAAGGATTGCCACCTCAGTGAAGAGTCTTCATTATAAAATGTCACCAGACACCACGTATATCCCAGATCAGGGCAATGGATAACCTTTTCATTTAAAATGAAATCAAACTTAGGCATTGGATTCCAAAAGGGCTCACAGGGGTGGAGCGTTTTAACACTAAAATCCTTGTCATCATACCAATGCCGTCCCATGACAAATGGCCAGGATTTCTTTCCGTGTTACTGGCCAGGCTTGTCTTCTTTCTGCTCCTCCAAAGCAGGGACCTTAGCTGGATGTGGCACAAATACTTCTGCAGGATAATAATTTGGACCTTGGGGGCATGGAAGAATGAGATGTTTGGAAAAGACAGCAGCAGGAGTGCAGGCAATGCTAAAAACAGAAATGAGGTGAACAATGGAATCCTGAGAAATGGCAATTAAAATAGAAAGAAACATCCAATAAGCAACACAGGATTATGTGGAAAACTTAAACTCAAGTGTCTTCAATGAATACACTTCCTATAAAAACAACTATCCAGATATGTTGAAGTCAGGGTATATAAGTGTATTTTAAACATAAAGTATAGTCAGTGACTGGTGGAAATAATGCAAAAATAATTACTCATGATCTTTCAGAAAGTTTAAAACACATGTCGAGTCATGATGGGAATAGAGGTTTGACAATTCTGATGGAGGGCATAAATGTTTTTTTTTTAATTTATACATTCAATTATAAATATATATTAAAGAAAACAAGAATGTGATGAATTGGACATGAAAATTAGCAATCAGTCAGAATAGAATGCCAGTGTTCTCTCATGGAGTAATTGGGAATATTTAAAATAAAAAAAAAATAAATTTAAGACTTCATTAAAACATACATTTTAAAAGAATGGTTAATTATATAATAGGGTATATAAATCAATCTTTACTTAGGCAAAATGAATTTTTCCCCTACACTGTCAATTTTAATTGGAAAGGAAAGTCTTTAGCCCTTTTAAATAGTAAACCCTGTAAAAATAAAAGACGACAGATAGAAGAGTTCCTGTGGAATGCATATTTTACATAAAATTTTGGACTACATTTTCTTCCTATTATTTATTGGAATAATTTTAAACTACTCTAGCAGAAAAATAATGGGAGAACAAGAAATGTTTCTCACTGATTCTCCTTTTTGGAATAATCACAATTTTGAATCGATAATTGAGAGGAACTCTTTTTACATGACTTCATGAGTGTTTGTTGAATGTTTACAAGGTCATGGATTTTTTTTTCAAGGAAACCATTCCTGATTTTCAAGATATTATTGGGCTGTTGCTGATGGTGCAGAGATTGTGATGAAAGTGTCCATATACAAATAGCAGCTCTTTTGTTATATTGTAATTTTTGAGAATTATTGGGAAAAAAATCAAAATCATTCTTACCAAGAAACATATCCATATATACACAAATGAAACCAAGGAACTAGAGTAAAACTACTTCCAAGTGTCCAAATTTCTCTTCTGGCTTATGAAGGACATTGCCAACACAAAGAAATGCAAAAGGGACCTGTAAAGTCTCAAGGTGAGAAAGAGGGCCTTGACAGGTTACAAGATATCATGTAGAAGAGGAATGGTTCATAAAAATCATGTTCTAATTACTGCCTCTGCCCTTGATTCCATTGCTCTTAGGATCTCTATTTGGAAATAATATGGTTTTACAATAGATCTTGTTATGTGTGCTGATTTAGGCAAAGGACCTGTGAGCACTTTACAAAGAGGACATTTTTTCTTAAAAAGAATGAATGCCTCAAAGTAAACTGCATGATTAAACAAACATATTTTTCACCGGTCAAGAATAAAATGTCCACTCGATGCATGCGGAGATAACAGCCTCCATACTGAAGAAACTAAAAAGGAAGTCCACTTTAGAGAAATAGGTAATTCCAAAGCTTCATATTTGTCTCTATCCCCCTGCTTTCACTTAATATATATTTTTAGTGATGCATGTCAATCATACATGAACATATATAAACCTGACGCCAAGAGTAGAAATCTCATCATAAGAAAATAAAGGGGCATAACACCTAACAGTCGTCCCATACACACATCTCCTGCAGAATCTTGAATTGTGATTCTCTTTTAAAAAATTGGCAAGAACATCTTTAAAACATGACTAAGGCCTAGTATTCATGGCTTAACTGGGTGTACAGTTCCAGACATACTCACGATTATTAAAACAAATCTGTTTTACTTTTACAAATTAAACCATTATCTTTCTTATCCAATGTGTACATTCCCTGGTCCTTCATATAATCACAGTGGTGTGCATTCTTCTCTTCAATCATTTCTAAACATTTCATCAGTTCTTTAATTATTATAATAAATAAACAGATTCCAGAACAGTAAATAAAATATTATTCAGCTCTCAATCCATTTGTTGACACTGCCATGCAAAAGTGCTTTCCTCAGCATTCTTGAACACCATTTTCCGTTTCTCTCTCAGTTATCTTAATAAATCATCCCATAGTGCATCATGTGGACAAAGCAAAAATTGCATGGCTTTTTTAAAGCTATTGAAAAGACTTTATTTTAAAATTATGAATGGAAACGTATATTAGATTGAAAGATTGTAAAGGAAAATAATCAGTCTGATTTTAGGGAAAGAAATTATTAAAAATTTTTAATTATTTTTTTCCCCATGAAATTGTGGAAGTTACAATTTCAAGGGGTGAAATAAATTTTGTTTCATCGTGCAGTTTGCATTGAGGCATTCATTCTTTTTGCGTAAAAAAATCCCCTTTGTAAAGTGCTAACACGTCCTTTTCCTAAATTACCAAACATAACAGGATCCCTTGGAAAACCATATTATTCCCAACTAGAGATACTCAGAGCAATGGAATCAAAGGCAGAGGAAGAAATTATAATAGAATGAAAAAGTATTGCGTCTCAATGATGAGCCTTAATTATCCAAGGCCACCAAACACCACATATATACTACATCAGGGCAATGGGAAACCTTTGCATGTAATATAAAATCGTACTTCAGCAATGGATTCCTAAAGGGCTCACAGGGGGAGAGTGTGGCACACCAAATTCCTGGTCATCCTGCCATTGAAGTCCCAGGAAAAATGCAGAGGATTCATTTCCCGGTTACTGGCCAGTCTTGTCTTCTTACTGCTCTTCCAAAGCAGGGACCAAAGCATTGTGTGTCACCAACAGTTTTTCAGTCTAATTATTTGGACCTTGTGGGCAAGGAGAAAGGGATGTTTGGAGAAGACTACAGCAGGAGAGATGGCACTGCTAAAAACAGAAAAGAGGAGAACATTGGAATCCTGGAGGAAAAATTCCAAACTCGGATTTTCATGTGCAGTGTGGTATGGGGCTTCTTTGAATATTGTGAAAGAAGGAAAACTCCTCTAGCCACCTCAGGAGAATGTGGAAAAAATGAAATCACAAGAATCTTAAATACACACACTGCCAATACGACCTACAAGCCAGATATGTTGAAGAAGTATATGAAAGTGAATTTTAAACATAAAGTATGCTCAATGGCTAGAGGAAAAATGCCATATTTTCTTATGACCTGTCAGAAAGATTCCAACACATGTGGTGTCATACTGGGAGATAGAGGTTTGAGTATCCTGACTGATGGTGTAAAAGTTTTTTTTTTTTAATCTATACATTCTGTTAGAAATATATATTAAGGAAAACAAGATTGTGTGTAATTGGAGGTGAAAACTATGTATAAGACTGATGGGAATGTTGTTGTACTCTCATAGACTAATTTGGAGTATTTAAAATTAAAAAAAATAAATTTTAAGTCTTCGTTAAAACAAACATTTTAAAGAATGGTTATTTATATATTTTGGTATATAAATCGACCAGTACATAGGAAAGAAGAATTTTTCCCCGTATCCTGTCAATGTTAATTGGAAAGGGAAGACTTTAGCCCTTTTAAAGAGTAAACTCTGTAAAATAAAATGCTAGAATTAGTGAGTTCCTGGGAATGCATATTTTACATTAATTTTTTGACTAGATTTTCTTCCTAGTTATATAAGAATAATATTACACTACTCTAAATGACAGAAAAATAATGGGACCACAAGAAATATTTCTCACTGATACTTAATTTTGAATAACCACAATTTTAAATCAATAATTCAGAGCAACTCTTTTTACATGACCTCAGGATTCTTTGCTAAATGTTTAGCAGGCTCTGCATTTTTTTTTCAAGTAAACGATTGCTGATTTTCTGGACATCTTTGGGCTGTTGCCCTTGGAGCAGAGATTGTGACACAGGTGTCTATAGGCAAATATCTGGCCTTTTGACATATTTTAATTTTTGATAAAAGTATTGGAAGAAAAAATAAAAATCATTTTTACAAAGAAACAGATCTACACGTAAGAACTGAAGCCAAGGAACTACATTACAGGTATCTCCCAACCTCCAAATGTCTCCTATGGCTTATGAAGGACCTTGCAAATACCCAGAAATGCAAAAGAGACCTGTAAGGTCCACAAGGTGTGAAAGAGTGCCTCAACTGCTTACAAGTTATCATGTGGAAGGGGAATGGTTCATAAAATCAAGGACCTATTGCATCAAGCAGAGGGTACCACCCTCCATTCTATGCATGCAGGATTACCACCTCTGATAATGAAGAAACACAAAGGAAGACCACCTTACAGCAATAGGTAATTCCAAGCTTCATATTTGTCCCTCCCCACCCTCTTTCTCATAATATATATTTTTAGGGAGGCATATCAATCGTTTCTGAACATACATAAACCGGACACCGAGAGTAGAAACCTCAAACTTAGAAAATATGGGGGCAAAACCCCTAACAGGAGTCTCATACACATATCTCCAGCAGAACCTTGAATTGTGATTCCTTTTTTAACAATTGTCCAGAGCATCTTTAAAACATGACTAATGCCTATTATCCATGGTTCAAATCATGTGTACAATCTTAGACACCCACACAATTTTAAAAAAAAGTCTCTTTCATTAAACCCTAATAAACCACAATGTTACTTATCCAATGTGTACCATCCCTGGTCCTTCGTATAATCACAGCGGTGTGCATTCTTCTCTTCAATCATTATTAAATGTTTTCAATAGCTCTTTAAAAATTATAGGAAATAAAGAGAATACAGAAAATAAAAAACATATTATTCAGCTCTTAATCTATTAGTTGACACTGACATGCGTATGTGTTTGCTTGCCATCCTCGAACAACTTTTTCTGTTTATCTCTCAGGGTTTTTTTTGATAATTCAACCTATAGCACATCATGTGGACAAAGTGAAGATTGATTGGATTTTTTAAATTTGTTGAAATTTTTATTTTAAAATTATGAACTGAAACGCATATTAGTTCCAAAGAGAATGTTGATTAGAAAAGGGACTCTAGGTAAGATCAGATTTAACATAATGAATCACAATAAAATTTTAAGAATGCACTGACACATGTAAAGGAAAATAATCAGTCTGATTTATGGGAAATAAATTATAACCAAATTTAATTATTTTATTCCCCGTGATATGGTGGACATTTTAATCTTGCCCGGTGAAATAAATATTTGTTTCATTGTGCAGTTTACTTTGAGGCATTGAATCTTTCTAAGTAAAAAATGTCGTCTTTGTAAAGTGCTCACAGGTCATTTGCCTAAATTACCACACATAACAAGATCTCTTTGAAAACCATATTATTTCCAAATAGGGATCCTAAGAGCAATGGAATCAAGGGCAGAGAAGGAAATCAGAACATAATGAGAAAGAATAGCCATCTCAATGAAGAGCCTTCATTATCAAAGGTCAGCAAACACCACATATACCCCAGATCAGGGCAATGGATAACCTTTCCGTTTAAAATGAATTCGAACATCTGCATTGAATTCCAAAAGGACTAGCAGGGGTGGAGCATGGCACACCGAAATCCTGGTCATCTTGCCAATGCAGTCTCAGAAAAATGGCCAGGATTATTTTCTCTTTTGCTGGCCAATCTTGTCTTCTTTCTCCTCCTTCAAAGCAGGGACCTTAGTTGGTTGTGGACCAAACCCTTTTGCAGAGTAATTATTCAGATTTTGGTGGCATGGAGAATGCTCTGATGAAAAAGGGAGCAGCAAGAGATAAGGCACTGCTAAAAACAGTAAAGAGGAGAACAACAGAATCATGGGGGACAGAATCCAAAGTGTGATTTCCTTGTGCCATGTGGTATGCAGCTTTTTGAAAATTGGAACAGAAAGAAAACTCCACTCACCAACTCAGGATTATGTGGGAAAAAAATAAACCCCAAGAGACTGCACTGCAGACGCAGCCTATACAACCAACCTGCCAGTTCTGTTGAATTCAGGGTATGAAAATGCATTTTAAACGTAAAGTATAGTCAGTGGCTGGTGGAAAAAATGCCATAATATTTTCTCATTGTCTGTCAGAAAGTATCCGACATGTGTGGAGTCATGTTGGGAATAGAGGTTTGAGAATCCTGACAGACAGCATAAAAGTTCTTTTTTTTAACTTATAGTTTCTGTTATAATCATACCTTAAAAAGACAAGAATGTGTCCCATTGGAGGTGAAAATTAACCCTATGTCAGCTTACAATAACGATATTCTCTCACAGAGCAATTTGGAGAATTTAAAATTGAAAAAAGAAATTTTAAAACTTTGTTAAATTACACATGTTTAAAAAAATGGTTTTTTATTTGTTTTGCTATAAAAATAAATCCTTACATAGTCAGAAAGAATTTTTCCCCATGCCCTGTCAGTGTTAATTTGAAAGGAAAGATTTTAGCCCGTTAAATAAAAAACTCTGTAAAAATAAAAGGCTTCAAATAAAAGAGTTCTTGTGGCATGCATATTTTACCTTAACTTTTGGATGATAGTTTCTTCCCAATAATTATTGGAATAATATTAAACAACTCTAACTCGAGGAAAAATAATGGGAGGACATGAAATGCTACTCACTGATGACTCCTTTTTTGAATAATCACAATTTTAAATCAATAACCCAGGGAACATCATTTTACATGATTTCACAATTCTGCACTGAATGTTTACATCACTCGGAATTTTGTTTCAAGGAAATATTCGTGATTTTCTGGACACAATTGGGCTGTTCCCGATGGCAGAGAGAATGTGATGCAGGTGTCCATATATGAATACCTGCTTTTTGACATATTGTAATTTTTGAGAATGTATTGGAAATACTTTCATAAAAAATTTTGCAAAGAAACAGATCGACATATACAAAAATGAAACCATTGTACTACTGTACAAATAACTTACAGCCTCCAAAATTCTCCTATGGCTCATGAAGGACCATGCCAACACACAGAAGGGAAAAAGGGAGGTGTATGGTCCACAAGGGGAGAAAGAGTGACTCAACTGTTTTCAAGATATCATGTAGAAGTGGAATGGTTCATAATAATCAAGGACCATTTCCATCAAGCAGAGTGGACCGCCCTCCATTCTATGTTCTCCAGATAACATCCTCCATACTGAAGAAACACAAAAGGAAGACCACTTTAGAGAAATAGGTAATTCCAAAGCTTCAATTTTGTCTCTCTCCCCTTGCTTTCCCTTAATATATATATATATATATATATTTTGACGCATGTCAATCATTCCTGGACATATCTAAACCTTACGCCGAGAGTAGAAATCTCATCATAAGAAAATAAAGGGGCATAACACCTAACAGTCTTCCCATACACACATCTCCAGCAGAACCTTGAAGTGTGATTGCCTTTTTAAAAATTGGCAAGAACATCTTTAAACATGACTTATGCCTAGTATCCATGGCTTAGTTGGTTTACAGTTCTAGACATATCCACGATTATCAAAATCAAATCATTTTATTAATACATATTAAACCACTATCTTTCTTAACCAATGTGTACATTCCCTGGTCCTTCATATAATCACAGAGGTGCTCATTCTTCTCTTCAATCATTATTAAAAGTTTTCAATAGGTCTTTAAGAATTATAAAAAATAAACAGAATACAGATCAGAAAATAAAATATTATTCAGCTCTCAATCCATTTGTTGACACTGCCATGCAAAGGTGCTTTTCTCAGCAAGGGGGGGATAAATGAATAAATAAAAATAAAATCCTTAAAAAAAAAAAGAAAGAAAATAAAGGGGCATAACACCTAACAGACGTCCCATACACACACATCTCCAGCAGAACCTTGAATTGTGATTGCCTTTTTAAAAATTGGCAAGAACATCTTTAAAACATGACTTATGCCTTGTATTCATGGCTTAACTGGGTGTACAGTTTTAGACATACCCACGATTATCAAAACAAATCTGTTTATTAATACATATTAAACCTCTATCTTTCTTATCCAATATGTACATTCCCTGGTCCTTCATATAATCACAGAAGTGCACATTCTTCTCTTCAATCATTATTAAAATTTTCAGCAGCTCTTTAAGAATTATAGTATATAAACAGAATCCAGAACAGTAAATAAAATATTACTCAGCTCTCAATCCATTTGTTGACACTGCCATGCAAAGGTGTTTTCTCAGCGTCCTTGAACAACATTTTCCGTTTCTCTCTCAGTTAACTTCATGACTCATCCCATAGTGAATCACGTGGACAAAGGAGAAAATGCATGGCTTTTTTAAAGCTATTGAAAAGACTTTATTTTAAAATTATGAATGGAAACGTATATTAGATTGAAGGAGAATGTTGATTTGAAAAGGGATCTTAGGTAAGATTAGATTTAATATAATCAATCACAGTAAAGATTAAGAATGCCCAGGCACATGTAAAGGAAAATAATCAGTCTGATTTTAGGGAAGTAAATTATTAAATTTTTAAAATTATTTTATTCCCCAAGAAATTTCAAAATTATAATCTTAAGGGGTGAAATAAATTTTTGTTTCTTCTTGCAGTTTGCATTGAGGCATTCATTCTTTCTGAGTAAAAAATGTCCCATTTGTAAAGTGCTCATACGTCCTTTACATAAATTACCAAACATAACGTGATCCCTTGGAAAACCATATTATTTCCAACTAGAGATACTCAGAGCAATGGAATCAAAACCAGAGGAAGAAATTAGAATAGAATGAGAAAGTATTGCCATCTCAATGAAGAGCCTTCATTATCAAAGTTCACCTATCAACAATATATCTCAGATAAGGGCCATGGATAAACTTATCACTTGAAATGAAATGGAACTTCTGCATTGGATTTCAAAAGGACTCACCGGGGTTGAGTGTGGCACACCAAAATCCTGGTCATCTGGCCAATGCAATCCCAGGAAATATGGCCAGGATTTGTGTCCCTTTTACTTGTCAGTCTTGTCTTATTTCTGCTCATTCAAAGCAGGAAACTTAGCTGGGTGTGACCCAAACACTTTTGCAAAATAATTATTCAGACCTTGTGGACATGGACAAAAGGCTGTTTGGAAATGACAGCGGCAGGAGAGAAGGCACTGCTAAAAAAAGAAAAGAGGGGAACAATGGAATCCTGGAGGAAAGAATCCATGCTCTGATTTCCTTGTGTGGTGTGGTGAAGTGCTTTTCAAAAATTGGAATAGCGAGAATACACCATTACACAATTCAGGAGTATGTGGAAAAATTAAACCCAAGAGACTTCACTACAGACACAGCTTATATACACAACTAGCCACATATGTTGATGTCAGGGAATGAAATTGTATATTAAACACAAAGTATGGTCAGTGGGTGGTGGAAAAAATGCAATAATATGTTCTCCTAAGCTGTGAGAAAGATTCCAACACATGTGGAGTCATATTGGGATATACAGGTTTCAGTTTCCTGACAGACTGCATTAATTTTTTTTTAAATTTATTTATAGATTCTATTGGAAATATATATTAAGGAAAACAAGAATGTGGCCAATTCGAAGTGAAAATTAACAATAAGTCAGATTAGAATGCCAGTGTTCTCGCATAGAGTAATTGGGAGTATTTAAAATAAAAATAAATCAATTTTAAATCTTTGTTAAGACATACATTTTAAAAGAATAATTAATTTTACATTTTGGTATATAAATCAATCTTTAATTAGGCAAAAAGAATTTTTCCTGGTTCCCTGTCAATGTTAATTGGAAAGCAAAGGCTTTAACCCTTTTAAATAGTAAACTCTGTTAAAATAAAATGCTACTACTAGAAGAGTTTCTGTGCAATGCATATTTTACCTTAATTTTTGGGCTAGATTTTTTTCCTAATAGTTATTGGAAAGATATTAAACTACTTTTACTGGCAGAAAAATGATGGGAGCACAAGAAATGTTTCTCACTTATTCTCCTTCCTTGAATAATCACAATTTTAATTCGAAAAATCAGAGGACCACTTTTCACATGACTTCACGATTCTTTACTGCATGTTTTCAAAGTTCAGGATTTTTTTTTCAAGGAAACCATTCCGATTTTCAAGACATTATTGGGCTGTTGCATATTGCGCAGATTGTGACGCAGGGATCCATATACAAATAGCTGCTATTTTATCATATTGTAATTTTCGAGAATTGTTGGGAAAAATATTAAAATCATTCTTACCAAGAAATAGATCCACATATACACAAATGAAACCAAGGAACAACAGTAAAAATAGCTCCGAGCCTCCAAATTTCTCTTATGGCTTATGAAGGATCCTGCCAACATCCAGAAGTGCAAAAGGGATGTGTAAGGTCCACAAGGTGAGAAAGAGTGCTTCAACTGTTTACATGTTATCATGTGAAGGGGCATGGTTCATAAAATTCAAGGACCTATTGCATCAAGCAGAGGGTACCGTCTTCCATTCTATGCATGAGAGATTACAACGTGATAATGAAGAAACACAAAGGAAGAGCACTTTAGAGCAATAGGTAATTCCAAGCTTCATATTTGTCCCTCCTCACCCACTTTCTCATAATATATATTTTTAGTGATGCATATCAATGATTTCTGAACATATATAAACCTGACACCGAGAGCAGAAATCTCAACCTTAGAAAATATAGGGGCAAAACTCCTAACAGAAATCTCATACACATATCTCCAGCAAAACATTGAATTATGATTACTTTTTTAAAAATTGGCCCGAGCATCTTTAAAACATGACTAATGCTTATTATCCATGGCCCAACTTATTTGTACAACCACAGACATCTCCACAGTTTAAAAAAAAAAAAAGCTCTTTTATTAAATCCTATTAAACCACTATATTACTTATCCAATGTGTACCATCCTGGTCCTTCGTATAATCACAGAAGTGTGCATTCCTCTCTTAAATCATGATTAAATATTTTCAATAGCTCTTTAAGAATTATAGGAAATAAAGAGAATACAGAAAATAAAAAATATATTATTCAGCTCTTAATACTTTAGGTGACACTGACATGCATATATGCTTTGCTTGCCGTCCTTGAACAACTTTTTTCGTTTATCTCTAAGTTTTATTGATAATTCAACCCAGAGTGCATCATGTGGACAAAGCGAACATTGCATGGATTTTTTAAAGCTGTTAAAAATTTTTATTTTAAAATTATGAACTGAAACGCATATAAGTTACAAAGAGAATGTTGGTTTGAAAAGAGACTCTTGGAAGATTAGTTTTAATACAATCAATCATAATAAAATTTTAAGAATGCACTGACACATGTAAAGGAAAATAATCAGTCTGATTTATTAGAAATAAATTATAACCAAATTTTAATTATTTTATTCCCCATAATAGAGTGGACATTTTAATCTTGACCGGTGAATAATTATTTGTTTCATCGTGCACGTTACTGTGAGGCATTCAATCTTTCTAAGTAAAAAATGTCCTCTTTGTAAAGTGCTCACACGTCCTTTGCCTAAATTACCACACTTAACAAGATCTCTTTGAAAACCTTATTATTTCCAAATAGGGATCCTAAGAGCAATGGAATCAAGGGCAGAGGAAGTAATTAGAACATAATGAGAAATTACTGCCATTTCAATGAAGAGCCTTCATTATCAGAGGTCACCAAACACCACATATACCCCAGATCAGGGATAAGGATATAACCTTTCCCTGTAAAATGAAAGCGAGCTTCTGCATTGGATTCCAAAAGGGCCAGCAGGGTTGGAGCATGGCTCACCAAAATCTTGGTCATATTGTCAATGCAGTCTCAGTAAAATGGCCCGGACTCATTTCCCTTTTACTGGCCAGTGTTGTCTTCTTTCTGCTCCTTCAAAGCAGGGACCTTAGTTTGGTGTGGCCCAAAACATTTTGCAGACTAATTATTCAGACTTTGGGGGCATGGAGAATGCACTGTTTGGAAAAGAGAGAAGCAAGTGATAAGGCACTGCTAAAAACATTAAAGAGGAGAACAACGGAATCATGGAGGACAGAATCCAAGCTGTGATTTCCTTGTGCCGTGTGGTGTGCTGCTTTTTGAAAATTGGAGCAAACAGAAAACTCCACTCACCATCTCAGGATTATGTGGGGAAAATTAAAACCCAAAAGACTGCCCTGGGGACCGAGCCTATACAACCAACTAGCCAGTTATGTTGAAGTTAGGGTATGAAAGTGCATTTTAAACACAAAGTGTAGTCAGTGGCTGGTGGAAAAAATGCCATAATATTTTCTCATGAGCTGTCAGAAAGGATCCGACATGTGGAGTCATGCTGGGTTAGAGGTTTGAGAAACCTGACTGACAGCATAAAAGTTTTTTTTTTTTAACTTATAGATTCTTTTAAAATTATACTTTAAAAAAACAAGAATGTGTCCCAATGGACGTGAAAATTAACTCTACGTCAGCTTACAATGATGATATTCTCTAATAGAGAAATTTGGAGAATTTAAAATTGAAAGAAGAAATTTTAAATCTTTGTTAAATATACATTTTTTAAAAAATGGTCAATTATTTGTGTTGCTATAAAAATAAATGCTTACTTAGGGAGAAATAATTTTTCCCCATACCCTGACAGTGTTAATTTGAAAGGAAAGATTTAACCCATTAAATAGAAATCTCTGTAAAAATAAAAGCTTTCAAATAGAGGAGTTCCTGTGGCATGCACATTTTACCTTAACTTTTGGACTAGAGTTTCTTCCTAATAATTATTGGAATAATATTAAACAACTCTAACTCGAGTAAAAATAATGGGAGGACAAGAAATACTTCTCACTGATGAATCCTTTTATGAATAATCACAATTTTAAATCAATAATCCAGAGGACATCATTTTACATGACTTCACAATTCTGTACTGAATGTTTACATCATTCAGGGTTTTGTTTCAAGGAAATATTCCTGATTTTCTGGACTCAATTGTGCTGTTCCCAATGGCAGAGAGATGGTGATGCAGGTGTCCATATAAGAATACCTGCTTTTTGACATGTTGTAATTTTTGAAAATATATTGGAAACATTTTCAAAAATATTTTTGCAAAGAAACAAATCAACATATACAAAAATGATACCATTGAACTACTGTACAAATAACTTACAGCCTTCAAAATTCTCCTATGCTTTATGAAGGACCATGCAAACACACAGAAGGGAAAAAGGGACCTGTATGGTCCACAAGGTGAGAAAGAGTGCCTCAAATGTTTACAAGTTATCATGTGGAAGAGGAATGTTTCATAAAAGTCAATGACCTATAGGATCAAACAGAGGGTACCGCACTCAATTCTATGTATGCCAGAGTACAACCTCTGATAATGAAGAAACACAAAGGAAGACCAAATTAGAAAAATAGGTATTTCCAAGATTCATATTTGTCCTTCCCCATCGTCTTTCACATAATATATAATTTTAGTGATGCATAACAATCGTTTCTGAACATACATAAACCTGACACCGAGAGCAGAAATCTCAACCTTAGAAAATATAGGGGCAAAACACCTAACAATAGTCTCATACACAGAACCTTGACTTGAGATTCCTTTTTTAAAAATTGGCCAGAGCATCTTTAATACATGACTAGTGCCTGTTATCCATGGCTCAAATTATGTGCACAATCCCAGACATCCCCACAATTAAAGAAAAAAAAGGCTCTTTTATTAAATCATATTAAACCACTCTATTACTTATCAAATGTGTACCATCCTTGGTCCTTCGTATAATCACAGAGGTTTGCATTCTTCTCTTCAATCTTTATTATATGTTTTCAATAGCTCTTTATGAATTATAGGAAATAAAGAGAATACTGAAAATAAAAAACAAATTATTCATCTCTTAACCCATTAGTTGACACTGACATGCATATGTGCTTTGCTTATCGGCCTTGAACAACTTTTTCCGTTTACCTCTCAGTTTTTTTGATAATTCAACCCATAGTGCATCATATGGATAAAGTGAACATAGCATGGATTACTTAAAGCTGTTGAAAATTTTTATTTTAAAATTATCAACTGAAATGCATATTAGTTCCAAAGAGAATGTTGATTTATAAAGGGACTCTAGTTAAGATTAGTTTTAATATAATCAATCATAATAAAATTTTAAGAATACACTGACACATGTAAAGGAAAATAGTATGATTTATGGGAAATAAATTATAACAAAATTTTAATTGTTTTATTCCCCGTGTTATAGTGGACATTTTAATCTTCACCGGTGAAATAAATATTTGTTTCATCGTGCAGTTTACTTTGAGGCATTCAATCTTTCTAAGTAAAAAATATCCTCTTTGTAAAATGCTCATAAATACTTTGCCTATATTACCACACTTAACAAGATCTCTTTGAAACCCATATTATTTCCAAATAGGGATCCTAACAGCAAGCGAATCAAGGGCAGACAAAGAAATTAGAATATAATGAGAAAGTATTGCCATCTCATTGAAGAGCCTTCATTATCAAAGGTCACCAAACACCACATATACTCCAGTTCAGGGCAATGGATAACCATTCCGTGTAAAATGAAATCGAACATCTGCATTGCATTCCAAAAGAGCTAGCAGTGGTGGAGCATGGCACACCAAAACCTGGTCATCTTGCCAATGCAGTCCCAGGAAAAGTGGCCAGGATTCATTTCCCAGTTACTGGCCAGTTTTGTCTTCATTCTGCTCTTCCAAATCAGGGAACATAGCGTTGTGTGTCACCAACAATTTTTCAGTCTAATTACTTGGACCTTGTGGGCATGGAGAAAGGGATGTTTGGGGAAGAAAGCAGCAGGACTGATGGCACTGCTAAAAACAGAAAAGAGGAGAACAATGGAATCCTGGAGGAAAGAATCCAAGCTCTGATTTTCCTGTGTGGTGTGGTGTGGTGCTTTTTAAAATTTGGAACAGAAAGAAAATACCATTAAGCAACTCAGGAGTATCGGGAAAAATTAAAATCCAAGAGACTTCACTACAGACACAGCCTATACAACCTACTAGCCAGATATGTTGAAGTCAGGGTATGAAAGAGTATTTTAAAAACAATGGAATCAAAGGCAGAGGAAGAAATTAGAAGAGAATGAGAAAGTATTGCCATCTCAATGAAGAGCCTTCATTATCAAAGTTCACCAATGACCAATAAATCTCAGATCAGGGCCATGGATAAACTTACCATTTGAAATGAAATCGAACTTCTGCATTGGATTTGAAAAGGACTCGCAGGGTGGAGTGTGGCACACCAAAATCCTGGTCATCCGGCCAATGCAATCCCAGGAATTATGGCCAGGATTCGTGTACTTTTTCCTGGCCAGTCTGGTCGTCTTTCTGCTCCTTCAAAGCAGGGACCTTAGCTGGGTGTGACCCAAACACTTTTGCTAAATAATTATTCGGACCTTGGGGGCATGGAGAACAGGCTGTTTGGAAATGACAGCAGCAGGAGAGAAGGCACTGCTAAAAACAGAAAAGAGGAGAACAATGGAATCCTGGAGGAAAGAATCCAAGCTCTGATTTCCTTGTGTGGTGTGGTGCAGTGCTTTTTAAAAATTGGAACACAGAAAAAACACCATTACACAACTCAGGAGTATGTGGAAAAATTAAAACCCAAGAGACTTCACTACAGACACAACCTATACAACCAATTAGCCAGATATGTTGAAGTCAGAGTATGAAAGTGTACTTTAAACACAAAGTATGGTCAGTGGCTGGTGGATAAAATGCAATAATAATTTCTCCTGAGCTGTGAGAAAGGTTCCAATACATGTGGAATCATGCCGAGGTATAGAGGATTGAGTTTCCTGACCGAATGCATCAACGTTTTTTTTTTTTTTGTTTGTTTTTTAATAGATTCTGTTAGAAATATTTATTAAGAAAAACAAGAATGTGGCCAATTGGAGGTGAAAATTAGCAATAAGTCAGATTAGAATACCAGTGATCACGCATAGAGTAATTGGGAGTATTTAAAATAAAAATAAATCAATTTTAAATCTTTGTTAAGACATACATTATAAAGAATAATTAATTTTATATTTTGGTATATAAATCAATCTTTAATTTGGCAAAAAGAATTTTTTCCTGCTTCCCTGTCAATGTTAATTTTAAATGAGAGTCTTTAGCCCTTTTAAATAGTAAACCCTGTTAAAATAAAAGGCTACAAATAGAAGAGTTCCTGGGCAATGCATATTTAACCTTAATTTTTAGGCTAGATTTTTTTCCCTAAAAGTTATTGGAATAATATTAAACTACTTTTACTGGCAGAAAAATAATGGGAGCACAAGGTATGTTTCTCACTTATTCCCCTTTCTTGAATAATCACAATTTTAAATCTCTAATTCACAGGACCTCTTTTTATATGACTTCATGTTTCTCTACTGCATGTTTACAAAGCTCAGGATTTTTGTTTCAAGGATACCATTCCGTATTTTCAAGACATTATTGGGCTGTTGCATATTGGGAGATTGTGATGCAGGTGTCCATATACAAATAGCTGCTATTTTATCATATTGTAATTTTTGAGAATTGTTGGGAAAAAAATCAAAATCATTCTTACCAAGAAACAGATCCACATATACACAAATGAAACCAAGGAACTAGTGTAAAAATAGCTCGCAGAAAATTGGAAAAGAAAGAAAACTCCACTCACCAACTCATGATTATGTGGGAAAAATTAAAACCCAAGAGACTGCACTGCAGACCCAGCCTATACCACCAACTAGCCAGTTATGTTTAAGTCAGTGTATGAAAGTGCATTTTAAATGTAAAGTGTATTCAGTGGCTGGTGGAAAAAATGCCATAATATTTTCTCATGATCTGTTCAGAAAGAATCCGACATGTGTGGAGTCATGTTGGAAATAGAGGTTTGAGAATCCTGACCGACCGCATAAAAGTTTTTTTTTTTTTAACTTATAGTTTCTGTTATAATTATACCTTAAAAAACAAGAATGTGTCCCATTGGAGGTGAAAATTAACTCTACGTCAGCTTACAAAGACGATATTCTCTCACAGAGTAATTTGGAGAATTTAAAATTGAAAAAAGAAATTTTAAGCCTTTATTAAAGTATATAGGTTTAAAAAAATGGTTATTTATTTGTTTTGCTATAAAAATAAATCCTTACTTAGGCAGAAAGAATTTTTCCCCATACCCTCTCAGTGTTAATTTGAAAGGAAAGATTTTAGCCCGTTAAATAGAAAACTCTGTAAAAATAAAAGGCTTCACATAGAAGAGTTCCTGTGGCATGCATATATTACTTAACTTTTGGACTAGAGTTTATTCCTAATAATTATTGGAATAATATTAAACAACTCTAACTCGAGGAAAAATAATGGGAGGACAAGAAATGCTTCTCACAGATGACTCATTTTTTGAATAATCACAATTTTAAATCAATAATCCAGAGGACATCATTTTACATGACTTCACAATTCTGTACTAAATGTTTACATCACTTGGAGTTTTGTTTCAAGGAAATATTCCTGATTTTCTGGACACAATTGGCCTGTTCCCGATGCCAGAGAGATTGTGATGCAGGTGTCCATATATGAATACCTGCTTTTTGCCATATTGTAATTTTTGTGAATGTATTGGAAATATTTTCAAAAAATTTTTTTCAAAGAAACAGATCTACTTGTGCAAAAATGAAACCATTGTACTACTGTAAACATAACTTACTGCCTCCAAAATTCTCCTATGGCTCATGAAGTACCATGCCAACACACAGAAGGGAAAAAAGGACGTGTATGGTCCACAAGGTGAGAAAGAGTGACTCAACTGTTTACAAGTTATCAGGGTAAGACGAAATGTTCTGTAAGTCAAGGACCAAATACATCCAGCAGAGGGCACCGTACTCCCTTCTATGCTTGGGAGATTAAAATCTTTGATAATGAAGCAACACTAAAGGAAGCTGAATTTAGGGAAACAGGTAATTCAAAAGGTTCATATTTGTTTCTCCGCACCCTCTTTCACTTAACATATATTTCTAGTGATGCATATCAATCATACATGAACATACAAAAGCTGAAACCGATAGCCAAAATCTCAACTTTAGAAAATTAAGGGACATGAAAACTAACATAGGTCCAGTATACAAATCTCCAGGAGATCGTTGAATTGTAATTACTTTTTTAAAAATTGGCCAAAGCATCTTTAAAATATGACTAATGCCTATTATTCATGGCTCAACTCTGGTGTATAGTTTCAGACATCCCCATGAATTTTAAAACATGTCTGTTTTATTAATACATATTAAACCACTATCTTACTTATCAAATGCGTACATTCCCTGGTGCGTCATATATTCACAGAGGTGTGCATATTTCTCTTCAATCAGTATTAAACGTTTTCAACAGCTCTTTAAGAATTAAAATAAATAAAGGGAATCTGGAAGAATAAATAAAATATTATTCACCTCTCAATCCATTTGTTGACACTGCCACGCAAAGGTGCTTTTATCCCATCCTTGAACAAATTTTTCCATTTATCCCTCAGTTTTTTTGATAACTCATCCCATAGTGCATGATGTGGGCAAAGTGAACAATGCATGGCTGTGTTAAAGCTGGTGAAAGGAATTTAAATTATGGACTGAAAAGTATATTAGATAGAAAGAGCATGTTGATTTGAAAAGGGATTTTATGTAACATTAGATTTAATATGATCAGACATAAAAAAGATTTAAGAAGGCACAGACACATGTAAAGGAAAATAATCAGTCATATTTAGGGGAAATAAATAATAACAAAGTTTTAATTATTCTATTCCCTGGGAAATAGTGGACCTTATAATCTCTATTGGTGAAATAAATTTTTGTTTTATCATGCAGTTTACATTGAGGGAATCATTCTTTCTTAGTAAAAATTGTCCTCTTTGTAAAGTGCTGACTTATACTTTGGCTAAATTACCACACATAACAAGAACACTTGGAAAACCATATAATTTCCAACTAGAGATCCTAAGAGCAATGGAATCAAGGGCAGAGGAAAAAATTAGAATAGAATGAGAAAGGATTGCCACCTCAGTGAAGAGTTTTCATTACAAAAGGTCACCAGACACCACGTATATCCCAGATCAGGGCAATGGATTACCTTTCCATGTAAAATGAAATCGAAATACTGCATTGGATTCCAAAAGGCTCGCAGGGGTGGAGCGTTTTAACACTAAAATCCTGGTCATCCTGCCAATGCAGTCCCATGACAAATGGGCAGGATTTGTTTCCCTGTTACTGGCCAGTCTTGTCTTCTTTCTCCTCCTCCAAATCAGGGAACTTAGCTCGATGTGGCACAAACACTTCTGCAGGATAATAATTTGGACCTTGGGGGCATGGAAGAATGGGCTGTTTGGAAAAGACAGCAGCAGGAGAAAAGGCATTGCTAAAAACAGAAAATAGGTGACCAATGGAATCCTGAAAAATGGCCACAAAGTGCAGATTTATCTGTACAGTGTGCTGTAGTGTTGGTTGAACATTAAAATAGAATAAACCTCCAATAGACAACACAGGTGTATGTGGAAAAATTGAAACTGAAACATCTTCAATAAAGACACTTCCCAAAAAATAACTATCCAGATATGTTGATGTAAGGGTATGAAAGTGTGTTTTAAACATAAAATATAGTCAGTGGTTGGTGGAAAAAAATGCAAAAATATTTATTCATGATCTTTCAGAAAGTTTAAAACACATGTAGAGTCATGCTGGGAATAGAGGTTTGACAATTCTACCAACTGCATAAGTGTTTTTTTTTTTTTTAATTTATTGATTCTATTATAAATATATATAAAGGAAAACAAGAATGTGATCAATTGGACGTGAAAATTAGCAATAAATCAGAATAGAATGACAGTGTTCTCTCATAGAATAATTGGTAGAATAAAAAATTAAAAAAAATAAATTTAAGACTTGTTTAAAATATACATTTTTAAAGAATGGTTAATTATATATTATTGTATATAAATCAATCTTTTCTTAGGCAAGATGAATTTTTCCCACTGCCCTGTCAATGTTAATTGGAAAGGAAATACTTTAGCCCTTTTAAATAGTCAACTCTGTAAAAATAAAAGACCACAGATAGAAGAGTTACTGTGGAATGCATATTTTACATAAAATTTTGGATTACATTTTCTTCCTATTATTTATTGGAATAATTTTAAACCACTCTAACTGGCAGAAAAATAATGGGAGCACAAGAAATGTTTCTCACTGATTCTCCTTTTTGGAATAATCACAATTTTGAATTGATAATTCAAAGGACCTCATTTTACATGACTTCATGAATGTTTATTGAATGTTTACAAGGTCCTGGATTCATTTTCAAGGAAAGCATTCCTGATTTTCAAGACATTATTGGGCTGTTGCTGATGGTGCAGAGATTGTGATGCAGGTGTCCATATACAAATACCTGCTCTTTGTCATACTGTAATTTTTGAGAATTATTGGGAAAAAAATCAAAATCATGCTTACCAAGAAAGATTTCCACATATACACAAATGAAACCAAGGAACTAGAGTAAAACTAGCTCCCAGCATTCAAATTTCTCTTCTGGCTTATGAAGGACCTTGCCTACACGCAGAAATATAAAAGGGACCTGTATAGTCAACAAGGTGAGAAAGAGTGACTCTACTGTGCACAAGATATCATGTAGCAGAGGAATGGTTCATAAAAATCAATGTTCTAATTCCTTCCTCTGCCCTTGATTCTATTGCTCTTAGGATCTCTATTTGGAAATAATATGGTTTTCCAAGAAATCTTGCTATGTGTGGTAATTTAGGCAAAGGACATGTGAGCACTTTACAAAGAGGACATTTTTTAGTTAGAAAGAATGAATGCCTCAAAGTGAACTGCACGTTTAAACAAATACTTATCTCACCGGTCAAGAATAAAATGTCCACACTAGGCATGCCTGATTACAGCCTCCATATGAAGAAACACAAAAGGAAGTCCACTTTAGAGAAATAGGTAATTCCAAAGCTTCATATTTGTCTCTCTCCTCCTGATTTCCATTAATATATATTTTTAGTGATGCATGTCAATCATACATGAACATATAGAAACCAGATGCCGAGAATAGAAATCTCATCATAAGAAAATAAAGGGGCATAACACCTAACAGTCGTCCCATACACACATCTCCAGCAGAACCTTGAATTGTGATTCCCTTTTAAAAAATTTTCAAGAACATCTTTAAAACATGACTATTGCCTAGTATCCATGGCTTAACTGGGTGTACAGTTCCAGACATAGCCACGATTATTAAAATTAAATCTGTTTTATTAATACATGTTAAATCATTATCTTTCTTATCCAATGTGTACATTTCCTGGTCCTTCATACAATCACAGTGGTGCGCATTCTTCTCTTCAATCTTTAATAAACGTTTTCAGCAGCTCTTTAAGAATTAAAATAAATTAAGAGAATCCAGAACAGTAAATAAAATATTATTCAGCTCTCAATACCTTTGTTGACACTGCCATGCAAACATGCATTTCTCAGCATCCTTGAACAACTTTTTCCGTTTCTCTCTCAGTTATCTTACTAATTCATCCTATGGTGCATCATGTGAACAAAGTGAAAAATGCTTGGTTTTTTTAAAGCCATTGAAAAAATTTTATTTTATAATTATGAATGGAAACATATTTTAGATTGAAAGAGAATGTTGATTTGTAAAGGGATTTTAGGTAAGATTAGAGTTAATATAATCAATCTTAATAAAGATTTAAGGAGGCACAGGCATATGCTAAGGTAAATAATCAGTATGATTTTAGGGAAATAAATTATTAAAAATTTTTAATAATTTTATTCCCAATGAAATTGTGAATGTTATAATTTCAAGGGGTGAAATAAATTTTTATTTCATTGTGCAGTTTGCATTGAGGCATTCATTCCTTCTGAGTAAAAAACGACCCCTTTGAAAAGTGTTCACACGTCCTTTGCCTAAATTAACAAACATAACATGATCCCTTGGAAAACCATATTCTTTCCAACTAGAGATACTCAGAGCAATGGAATCAATGGCAGGGGAAGAAATTAGAATAGAATGAGAAAGTATTGCCATCAATGAAGAACCTTAATTATCCAAGGCCACCAAACACCACATATATACTACATCAAGGCAATGGGAAACCTTTGCATGTAAAATAAAATCGTACTTCATCAATGGATTCCAAAAGGGCTCGCAGGGGGGGAGTGTGGCACACCAAATTCCTGGTCATCCTGCCAATGCAATCCCAGGAAAAATGGACAGGATTCATTTCCCGATTACTGGCCAGTCTTGTCTTCTTTCTGCTCTTCCAAAGCAGGGAACGTAGCATTGCGTGTCACCAACACTTTTCAGTCTAATTATTTGGACATTGTGGGCAGGGAGAAAGGGTTGTTTGGAGAAGACACCAGCAAGAGAGATGGCATTGCTAAAAATAGAAAACAGGAGAACAATGGAATCATGGAGGAAATATTACAAACTCAGATTTCCATGTGCAGGGTGGTATGGGGCTTCTTTGAAAATTGTGAAAGAAAGAAAACTCCTCTAGCCACCTCAGGAGAATGTGGAAAAAATGAAATCACAAGAATCTTTAATACACACACTGCCAATACAACCAATTAGCCAGATATGTGGATGAAACGTATGAAAGTGAATTTTAAACATAAAGTATGTTCAGTGGCTAGAGGAAAAATGCCATAATATTTTCTCATGATCTGTCAGAAAGATTCCAACACATTTGGTTTCATACTGGGGGATAGAGGTTTGAGTATCATGACTGAGGGTGTAAAAGTTTTTTTTTTTTTTTAATCTATACATTCTGTTAGAAATATATATTAAGGAAAACAACATTGTGTCCAATTGGAGGAGAAAACTAGATATAAGTCTGATTAGAATGGCGGTGTTCTCTCATAGACTAATTTGGAGTATTTAAAATTAAAAAAAATAAATTTTAAGTCATGGTTAAAACAAATATTTTACAGAATGTTTATTTATATATTTTGGTATATAAATCGACCTGTGCTTAGGAAATAAGAAATTTTCCCCATACCCTTTCAATTTTAATTGGAAAGGAAAGACTTTAGCCCTTTTAAAGGGTTAACTCTGTAAAATAAAATGCTACAAATAGAGAGCTCCTGTGGAATGCATATTTTACCATAATTTTTTGACTAGATTTTCTTCCTAATAGTTATTGGAATAATACTACACTACTCTAAATGGCAGAAAAATAATGGGAGCACAAGAAATGTTTCTCACTGTTTCTTTGTTTTGAATAACCACAATTTTAAATCAATAATTCAGAGGACCTCTTTTTACATGACCTCATGTTTTGTTATTGAATGTTTAGCAGGCTCTGTATTTTTCTTTCAAGAACCCATTGCTGATATTCTGGATATCATTGGCCTGATTCCCTTGTAACAGAGACTGTGACGCAGGTGTATATAGACAAATACCTGGTCTTTTGACATATTTTAATTCTTGATAAATGTATTGGAAGAAAAAATCAAAATCATTCTTAGAAAGAAATAGATCTACACATAAGAATTGAAACCAAGGAACAACTGTATATGTATCTCCCAGCCTCCAAATGTCTCCTATGTCTTAGAAGGACCTTGCCAACACCCAAAAGTGCAAAAGAGACCTGTAAGGTCCACAAGGCGAGAAAGAGTGCCTCAACTGTTTACAAGTTATCATGTGAAAGAGGAATTGTTCATAAAATTCAAGGACCTATTGCATCAAGCAGAGTGTACCGTCCTCCATTCTATGCATGTTAGATTACAAACTCTGGTAATGAAGTAACACAAAGGAAGACCACTTTAGAGAAACAGGTAATTCCAAGCTTCATATTTGTCCCTCCCCACCCTCTTTCTCATAATATATATTTTTAGTGATGCATATAAATCATTTCTGAATATACATAAACCTGGCACCGAGAGCAGAAATCTCAACCTTAGAAAATATAGGGCGCAAAACAGTTAACAGTAGTCTCATACACATATCCCCAACAGAAGCTTGAACTGTGATTTCTTTTTTAAATTAGGCCAGAGCATATTTAAAACATGACTAATGCCTATTACCCATGGCTCAAATTATGTGTACATTCCCAGACATCCCCACAATTAAAAAAAAAAGGCTCTTTTATTAAATCACATTAAACCACTATATTACTTATCCAATGTGTACGATTACTGCTACTTCATATAATCACAGAGGTGTGCATTCTTCTCTTCAATCATTATTAAATGTTTTCAATAGCTCTTTAAGAATTATACGATATAAAGAGAATAGAGAAAATAAAAAACATATTATTCACCTCTTAATCCATTAGTTGACACTGACATGCATATGAGCTTTGCTTGCCCTCCTTGAACAACTTTTTCTGTTGCTCTCTCAGTTTTTTTGATAATTTAACCCATAATGCATAATGTGGGCAAAGTGAACAATGCATGGTTGTGTTAAAGCTGTTGAAAGGCCTTTAAATTATGGACTGAAAAGTGTATTAGAATGAAAGATAATGTTGATTTGAAAAAGGATTTTAGGTAAGATTAGATTTAATATGATCAGTCATAATAAAGATTTAAGAAGGCACAGACACATGTAAAGGAAAATAATCATTCATATTTAGGGGAAATAAATTATAACAAAATTTTAATTATTCTATTCCCTGCGAAATAGTGGACCTTTTCATCTTAGGGGTGAAATAAATTTTTGTTTTATCATGCAGTTTATACTGAAGTATTCATTCTTTCTTAGTAAAAAGTGTCCTCCTTTAAAGTGCTCACTTATACTTTGGCTAAATTACCACACATAACAAGATCACTTTGAAAACCATATTATTTCCAAATAGGGATTCTAAGAGAAAGGGAATCAAGGGCAGAGGAAGAAATTAGAACATAATGAGAAATTATTGCCACCTCAATGAAGAGCCTTCATTTTCAAAGGTCACCAAACACCACACATACCCCAGATCAGGGCAATGGATAACCTTTCAGTGTAAAATGAAATCGAATTTCTGCATTGGATTCCAAAAGGTCTAGCAGTGGTGGTGCTTGGCACACCAAAATCCTGGTCTTCTTGCCAATACAGTCCCAGAAAAATGTCCAGGATTCATTTCCCTTTTTCTGGTCAATTTTGTCTTCTTTCTGCTCCTTCAAAGCAGGGTCTTTAGTTGGGTGTGACCCAAACACTTTTGCAGACTAACTGTTAAGACTTTGGGGGCATGGAGAAAGCACTCTTTGAAAAAGAGAGCAGCAAGAGATAAGGCACCGCTAAAATCAGTAAAGAGGAGAACAACGGAGTCATGGAGGACAGACCCAAGCTGTGATTTCCTTGTGCAGTGTGGTGTGCTGCTTTTTGAAAATTAGAACAGAAAGAAAACTCCACTCACCAACTCAGGATTATTTGGGAAAAAATAATACCCAAGAGACTGCACTGCAGACCCAGCGTATACAACCAACTACCCAGTTATGTTGAAGTCAGGGAATGAAAGTGCATTTTAAACGTAAAGTGTAGTCAGTGGCTGGTGGAAAATATGCCGTAATATTTTCTAATGATCTGTCAAAAAGAATCCCACATGTGTGGAGTCATGCTGGGAATAGAGGTTTGAGAATCCTGACCGACAGCATAAAAGTTTTTTTTTTTTTTAACTTATAGATTCTGTTTTAATTATACCTAAAAATACAAGAATGGGTCCCATTGGAGGTGAAAATTAACTCTACTTAAGCTTACAATGATGATATTCTCTCAGAGAAAATTGGAGAATTTAAAATTGAAAAAAGAAATTTTAATCCTTTGTTAAAGTATACATGTTTAAAAAAGTGGTTATTTGTTTTGCTATAAAAATAAATCCTTACTTAGGCAGAAAGTATTTTTCCCCATACCCTGTCAGTGTTAATTTGAAATGAAAGATTTTATCCCATTAAATAGAAAACTCTGTAAAAATGAAAGGCTTCAAATAGAAAAGTTCCTGTACCATGCATATTTTACCTAAAATTTTGGACTAGACTTTCTTCCTAATAATTATGGGAATAATATTAAACAACTCAAATTCGAGAAAAATTAATGGGAGGACAAGAAATGCTTCTCACAGATGAATCCTTTTATGAATAATCACAATTTTAAACCAATAATCCAGAGGACATCATTTTACATGACTTCACAATTCTGTACTGAATGTTTACATCACTCGGGATTTTGTTTAAAGGAAATATTCCTGATTTTCTGGAATCAATTGAGCTGTTCCCGATGGTAGAGAGATTCTGATGCAGGTGTCCATATAGGAATACATGCTTTTTGACATATTGTAATTTTTGAGAATGTATTGAAAATATTTATAAAAAAATTTTGCTAAGAAACAGATCGACATATAAAAAAATGAATCCATTGAACTACTGTACAAATAATTTACAGCCTCCAAAATTCTCCTATGGCATATGAAGGACCATGCCAACACACAGAAAGGAAAAATTGACGTGAATGGTCCACAAGAGGAGAAAGAGTGACTCAACTGTTTACAAGTTATCAGGGTAAGACCAAGGGTTCTCAAAGTCAAGGACCAAATTGATCCAGCAGAGGGCACCGTATTCCCTTATATGCTTGGGAGATTACAATTTTTGATAATGAAGCAACACTAAAGGAAGCTGACTTTAGGGAAATCGGTAATTCAAAAGGTTCATATTTGTTTCTCCGCACCCACTTTCAATTAATATATATTTTTAGTGATGCGTATCAATCATACATGAACATACAAAAGCTGAAGCGGAGAGCCAAAATCTCAACCTTAGAAAATTAAGGGGTCTGAAAACGAAGAGTGGTCCAGTACACACATCTCCAGGAGATGTTTGAATTGTGATTCCTTTTTAAAAATTTGGCAAAAGCATCTTTAAAATATGACTAATGCCTATTATTCATGGCTCAACTAGGGTGTACAATTTCAGACATCCCCACGACTTTTAAAACAAGTCTGATTTATTAATACATATTAAACCACTATCTTATTGATCAAATGTGTACATTCCCTGGTGTGTCATATATTCACAGAGGTGTGCATTCTTCTCTTCAATCATTATTAAACATTTTCAACAGCTCTTTAAGAATTAAAATAAATAAAGAGAATGCTAAAGAAGAAATAAAATATTATCCACCTCTCAATGCATTTGTTGACACTGCCATGCAAAGGTGCTTTTCTCACCATTCTTTAACAAATTTTTCCATTTATCTCTCAGTTTTTTTGATAACGCATCCCATAGAGCACGATGTGTGCAAAGTGAACAATGCATGGCTGTGTTAAAGCTTTTGAAAAGACTAAATTATGGACTGAAACGTATATTACATTGAAAGAGAATGTTGATTTGAAAAGGGATTTTAGGTAAGATTAGATATAATATGATCAGTTATAATAAAGATTTAAGAAGGCACAGACACATGTAAAGGAAAAAAATCGGTCATTTTTGGGGAAATAAATAATAACAAAATTTTAATTATTCTATTCCCTGTGAAATAGTGGACCTTATAATCTCTAGGGATGAAATAAATTTTTGTTTTATCATGCAGTTTACTTTTAGGGATTCATTCTTTCTTATTAAAAAAATGTCCTCTTTGTAAAGTGCTCACTTATACTTTGGCTAAATTACCACACATAACAAGATCACTTGGAAAACCACATAATTTCCTACTAGAGATCTAAGAGCAATGGAATCAAAAGCAGAGGAAAAATTAGAATAGAATGAGAAAGGATTCCCACCTCAGTGAAGAGTGAAGAGTCTTCTTTTAAAAGATCACCAGACACCACGTATATCCCAGATAAGGGCCATGGATAAACTTTCCATGTAAAATGAAATCGAACTCCTGCATTGGATTCCAAAAGAGCTAGCAGGGGTGGAGCATGTCACACCAAAATCCTGGTCATCTTGCCAATGCAGTCCCAGATAAATGGCCATGATTAGTTTTCCTTTTACTGGCCAGTCTTGTCTTCTTTCTCCTCCTTCAAAGCAGGGACCTTAGTTTGGTGTGGCCCAATCCCTTTTGCAGACTAATTATTCAGACTTTGGGGGCATGGAAAATACACTGTTTGAAAAAGAGAGCAGCAAGAGATAAGGCACTGGTAAATACAGTAAAGAAGAGAACAACGGAATCATGGGGGACAGAATCCAAAATGTGTTTACCTTGTGCCGAGCGGTGTGCTGCTTTTGGAAAATTGGAACAGAAAGTAAACTGCACTCACCAACTCAGGATTATGTGGGAATAATTAAAACCCAAGAGACTGCACTGCAGATGCAGCCTATACAACCAACTAGCCAGTTATGTTGAAGTCAGGGTATGAATGTGCATTTTAAACGTAAAGTGAATTCAGGGGATGATGGAAAAAATGCCATAATATTTTCTGATGATCTGTCAGAAAGGATCCGACATGTGTGGAGTCATGCTGGGAATAGAGGATTGAGAATCCTGACCGACTGCATAACAGTTTTTTTTTTTTTTAACTTATAGTTTCTCTTATAATTATACCTTAAAAAAACAAGAATGTGTTCCATTGGAAGTGAATATTAACTCTACATCAGCTTACAATGACGATATTTTCTCACAGAGCAATTTGGAGAATTTAAAATTGATAAAAGCAAATTTAAGCCTTTGTTAAACTATACATGTTTTAAAAATGGTTTTTTTATTTGTTTTGCTATAAAAATAAATCTTTACTTAGTCAGAAACAATTTTTCTCCATACCCTATCAGTGTTAATTTGAAAGGAAAGATTTTAGCCCATTAAAATGAAAACTCTATTAAAATAAAATGCTTCAAATAGAAAAGTTCCTCTGGCATGCATATTTTACCTTAACTTTTGGACTAGAATTTCGTCCTAATAATTATTGGAATAATATTAAACAAATCTAACTCGAGGAAAAATAATGGGAGGACAAGAAATGCTTCTCACTGATGACTCCTTTTTTGAATAATCACAGTTCTAAATCAATAACCCAGAGGACATCATTTTACATGACTTCACTATTCTGTACTGAATGTTTACATCACTCAGAATTTTCTCACCATCCTTGAACAAATTTTTCCGTTTATCTCTCAGTTTTTTTGATAACTCATCCCATTGTGCATGATGTGGGCAAAATGAAAAATGCATGGCTGTGTTAAAGCTTTTGAAAGGACTTTAAATTATGGACTGAAAATATATTAGATTGAAAGAGAATGTTGATTTGAAAAGAGATTTTAGGTAAGATTAGATTTAACAATAGAGTCGTAATAAAGATTACATTTAATATGATCAATCATAATAAATATTTAAGAAGGCACAGACACATGTAAAGGAAAATAATCAGTCATATTTAGGGGAAATAAATAATAACAAAATTTTAAGTATTTTATCCGCAGGGAAATAGTGGACCTTATAATCTCTAGGGGTGAAATAAATTTTTGTTTTATCATGCAGTTTACATTGAGGGATTCATCTTTCTTAATAAAAAATGTCCTCTTTGTAAAGTGCTCACGTATACTTTGGCTAAATTACCACACATTACAAGATCACTTGGAAAGCAATATAATTTCCTACTAGAGGTCTAAGACCAATGGAATCAAAGGCAGAGGAAAAAATTAGAATAGAATGAGAAAGGATTGCCACCTCAGTGAAGAGTCTTCATTATTAAAGGTCACCAGACACCCCGTACATCCCAATCAGGGTAATGGATAACCATTCCATGTAAAATGAAATCAAACTTCTGCATTGGATTCCAAAAGGGCTCGCATGGGTGGAGCGTTTTAACACTAAAATCCTGTTCATCTTGACAATGCAGTCCCTTGACAAATGGCCAGGATTTGTTTCCCTCTTACTAGTCAGGCTTATCTTCTTTCTGCTCCTCCAAAGCAGGCACTTTAGCTGGATGCGGCACAAACACTTCTACAGGATAATAATTTGGACCTTGGCGGCATGGAAGAATGGGCTGTTTGGAAAAGACAGCAGCAGGAGAGAAAGCATTGCTAAAAACAGAAAAGAGGTGAACAATGGAATCCTGAACAATGGCAACCAAGTGCTGATTCATCTGTACAGTGTGCTGCAGTGCTGGTTGAAAATTAAAAAGAAAGAAACCTCCAATAGGCAACATAGGAGTATGTGGAAAAATTAAAACTCAAGTGTCTTCAATAAAGACACTTCCCATAAAAACATCTGTCCAGATAAGTTGAAGTCAGGGTATGAATATATATTTTATTTTATTTTATTTTATTTATTTATTTTTTTAAAGATTTTATTTATTTATTCATTTATCCCCCCCTTGCTGCTTGTGCTCGCTGGGTCAGCCAACCACGCCGTGCAGGCAGGCTTGCCTTCACCAGGAGGCCCCGGGAACCGAACCCGGGGCCTCCCATATGGTAAACGGGAGCCCCACTGATTGAGCCACAGCCACTTCCCTGAATATATATTTTAAACATAAAATATAGTCAGTACCTGGTGGAAAAAAATGCAAAATTATTTACTCATGATCTTTCAGAAATTTTAAAACACATGTGGAGTCATGCTGGGAATAGAGGTTTGAGAATTCTGACCGACTGCATAAATGTTTTTTTTTTTTTTTTAATTTATAGATTCTATTATACATATAAATTAAGGAAAACAAGAATGTGACCAATTTGACGTGAAAATTAGCAATGTCAGAGTAGAATGACGTTGCTCTCTCATAGAGTAATTGGGAATATTTAAATTAAAAAAAATGAATTAAAGACTTCATTAAAACATACATTTTAAAAGAATGGTTAATTATATATTATGGTATATAAATCAACATTTTCTTAGGCAAAATGAATTTTTTCCCTACCCTGTCACTGTCAATTGGAAAGGAAAGTCTTTAACCCTTTTAAATAGTAAACTCTGTAAAAATAAAATACCACAGATAGAAGAGATCCTGTGGAATGCATATTTTACATAAAATTTTGGAATACACTTTATTCCTATTATTTATTGGAATAATTTTAAACTACTTTCACTGGAAGAAAAATAATGGGAGCACAAGAAATGTTTCTCAATGATTCTCCTTTTTGGAATAATCACAATTTTGAAATGTTAATTCAGAGAACCTCTTTTTACATGATTTCATGAGTGTTTATTGAATGTTTACAAGGTTCTGGATTTTTTTAAAGATTACCATTCCTGATTTTCAAGACATTATTGGGCTTTTGCTGATGGTGCAGAGATTGTGATGCAGGTGTCCATAAACAAATAGCTGCTCTTTAGTCATATTGTAATTTTTGTGAATTATTGGGAAAAAAAATCAAAATCATTCTTACCAAGAAACATATCCACATATACACAAACGAAACCAAGAAACTAAAGTAAATCTAGCTCCCAGTGTCCAAATTTCTCTTCTCGCTTATGAAGGATATTGTCAACACCCAGAAATGCAAAAGGAACCGGTAAAGTCCAAAAGGTGAGAAAGAGTGACTCAACCGTTTACCAGATATCATGTAGAAGAGGAATGGTTCATAAAAATCAATGTTCTGTTTCCTTCCTCGGCCCTTGATTCCATTGCTCTTAGGATCTCTATTTGGAAATAATATGGTTTTCCAAGAGATCTTGCTATGTGTGGTAATTTAGGCAAAGGACGTGTGAGCACTTTACAAAGAGGACATTTTTTACGTAGAAAGAATGAATGCCTCAAAGTAAACTGCACGATTAAGCAAATATTAATTTCAAAGTTCAAGAATAAAATGTCCACTCTATGCACGCGGAGATAACAGCCTCCATACTGAAGAAACACAAAAGGAAGTCCACTTTAGAGAAATAGGTAATTCCAAAGCTTCATATTTTTCTCTCTCCCCATGCTTTCCCTTAATATATATTTTTAGTGATGCATGTCAATCATACATGAACATATAGAAACCTGACACTGAGAGTAGAAATCTCATCGTAAAAATATAAAGGGGCATAACACCTAAGTATCTTCCCATACACACATCTCCAGCGGAAACTTGAATTGTGATTCCCTTTTAAAAAAATTGACAAGAACATCTTTAAAATATGACTAATGTCTAGTATCCATGGCTTAACTCTGTGTACATTTCCAGACATACCCACGATTAATAATGAATGTTTACATTCATTATTACATGCATTATGTTTACATCATTGTAAACATAATGTTTACAATAATGAATGTTTACATCACTCGAAATTTTGTTTCAATGAAATATTCCTGATTTCAGGACACAATTGTGCTGTTCCCGATGGCAGAGAGATTGTGATGCAGGTGTCCATATATGAATACCTGCTTTTTGACATATTGTAATTTTTGAGAATGTATTGGAAAGATTTTCAAAAAAAAAATTTGCAAAGAAACAGATCGACATATACAAAAATGAAACCATTGTACTACTGTACAAATAACTTAAGCCTCCAAAATTCTCCTGTGGCTCATGAAGGACCATGCCAACAAACAGAAGGGAAAAAGGGACGTTTATGGTCCACAAGGGGAGAAAGAGTGACTCAACTCTTTTCAAGATATCATGTAGAAGTGGAATGGTTCATAAAAATCAAGGACCATTTCCATCAAGCAGAGTGGCCGCCCTCCATCTATGCACTCCAGATTACATCCTCCATACTGAAGAAACCCAAAGGAAGACCACTTTAGAGAAATAGGTAAATCCAAAGTTCATTTTTGTCTCTCTCCCTTGCTTTCCCTTAATATATATTTTTTGTGATACATGTCAATCATTCATGAACATATCTAAACCTTACGCTGAGAGTAGAAATCTCATCATAAGAAAATGAAGGGGTAAGTGGTTGTGGCTCAATCAGTAGGGCTCCTGTTTACCATATGGAAAATTTTTTAATTATTATATTCCCCATGAAATTTCAAAATTATAATCGCAAGGGGTGAAATAAATTTTTGTTTCTTCGTGCAGTTTGCATTGAGGCATTCATTCTTTCTGAGTAAAAAATGTCCCATTTGTAAATCGCTAATACATCCTTTGAATAAATTGCCAAACGTAACAGGATCCCTTGGAAAACGATATTATTTCCAACTAGAGATACTCAGAGCAAAATGAGAGAAAGAAATTAGAATAGAATGATAAAGTATTGCCATCTCAATGAAGAGCCTTCAATATCAAAGTTCAACCATCACCAATATATCTCAGATCAGGGTGATGGATAAACTTACCATTTGAAATGAAATTGAACTTCTGCATTGGATTTGAAAAGGACTCACCGGGGTGGAGTGTGGCACACCAAAATCCTGGTCATCCGGCCAATGCAATTCCAGCAAATATGGCCAGGATTCGTGTCCCTTTTACTGGCCAGACTTGTCTTCTTTCTGCTCCTTTAAAGCAGGAAACTTAGCTGGGTGTGACACAAACACTTTTGCAGAATAATTATTCAGACCTTGTGGGCATGGAGAACAGGCTGTTTGGAAATGACAGCAGCAGGAGAGAAGGCACTGCTAAAAACAGAAAGGAGGAAAACAATTGAATCCTGGAGGAAAGAATCCATGCTCTGATTTCCTTGTGCAGTGTGGTGTGGTGCTTTTTAAAAATTGGAATAGAGAGAATACACCATTACACAAATCAGCAGTATGTGGAAAAATTAAAACCCAAGAGACTTCACTACAGACACAGCTTATACACACAAATAGCCAGATATGTTGAAGTCAGGGTATGAAATTGTATATTAAACACAAATTATGGTCAGTGGGTGGTGGAAAAAAGCCAAAATATTTTCTCCTGAGCTGGGAGAAAGATTTCAACACATGTGGAGCCATGCTGGCGTATAGAGGTTTCAGTTTACTGACCAACTGCATTAAAGTTTTTTTTATTTATCTATAGATTCCGTTAGAAATATATATTAAGGAAAACAAGAATGTGGCCAATTCGAAGTGAAAATTAACAATAAGTCAGATTAGAATGCCAGTGTTTTCACATAGAGTAATTGGGAGTATTTAAAATAAAAATAAATCAATTTTAAATCTTTGTTAAGACATACATGTTAAAAGAATAATTAATTTTATATTTTGGTATATAAATCAATCTTTAATTAGGCAAAAAGAATTTTTCCTGGTTCTCTGTCGATGTTAATTGTAAAGGAAAGGCTTTAACCCTTTTAAATAGTAAACTCTGTTAAAATAAAATGCTACAACTAGAAGAGTTCCTGTGCAATGCATATTTTACATTAATTTTTGGGCTAGATTTTTTTCCTAATAGTTATTGGAATGATATTAAACTACTTTTACTGGCAGAAAAATGATGGGAGTACAAGAAATGTTTCTCAATTTTTCTCCTTTCTTGAATAATCACAATTTTAATTCGAAAATTCAGAGGACCTCTTTTTACATGACTTCACGATTCTTTACTGCATGTTTACAAAGCTCAGGTTATTTTCATCAAGGAAACCATTCCTATTTTCAAGACATTATTGGGCTGTTGCATATTGTGCAGATTGTGATGCAGGGGTCCATATACAAATAGCTACTATTTTATCATATTGTAATTTCTGAGAATTGTTGGGAAAAATATTAAAATCATTCTTACCAAGAAACAGATCCACATATACGCAAATGAAAACAAGGAACTACAGTATAAATAGCTCCCAGCGTCCAAATTTCTCTTATGGCTTATGAAGGACCTTGCCAACATCCAGAAGTGCAAAAGGGATGTGTAATTTCCACAAGGTGAGAAAGAGTGCCGCAACTGTTTACAAGTTATCATGTGGAAGAGGCATGGTTCATAAAATTCAAGGACCTATTGCATCAAGCAGAGGGAACCACCCTCCATTCTATGAATGAGAGATTACAACGTGATAATGAAGAAACACAAAGGAAGAGCACTTTAGAGCAATAGGTAATTCCAAGATTCATATTTGTCCCTCCCCACCGTCTTTCTCATAATATATATTTTTATTGATGCATATCAATCATACATGAACATACAAAAGCTGTAGCTGAGAACCAAAATCTCAACTTTTTAAAATTAAGATGCTTGACACCAAACAGTGGTCCAGTACACACATCTCCAGGAGATCATTGAATTGTGATTCCTTTTTTTAAAAATTGGCCAAAGCATCTTTAAAATATGACTAAGGCCTATTATTCATGGCTCAACTAGGGTGTAAAATTTCAGACATCCCAACTACTTTTAAAACAAGTCTGTTTTATTAATACATATTAAACCACTCTCTTACTTATCAAAAGAGTACATTCCCTGGTGTGTCATATATTCACAGATGTGTGCATTCTTCTCTTCAATCATGATTAAATGTTTTCAAAAGCTCTTTAAGAATTAAGATAAATAAAGAGAATCCAGAAGAAGAAATAAAATATTATTCACCTCTCAATCCATTTGTTGACACTGCCATGCAAAGGTGCTTTTCTCAGCATCCTTGAACAAATTTTTCCATTTATCTCTCAGTTTTTGATAACTCATCCCATAGTGCATAATGTGGCTAAGTGAACAATACATGCTGTGTTAAAGCTGTTGAAAGGAATTTAATTTTAAATTATAGACTGAAATGAATATTAGATTGAAAGAGAATGTTGATTTGAAAAGAGATTTTAGGTATGATTAGATTTAATATGTTCAGTCATAATAAAGATTTAAGAAGGCACAGACAAATGTAAAGGAAAATAATCAATAATATTTAGTGGACATAAATAATAACAAAATTTTAAATATTCTATTCCCCTGGAAATAGTGGACCTCAGAATCTCTTGGGGTGAAATAAATTTTTGTTTTACAATGCAGTTTACTTTGAGGGATTCATTCTTTCTTAGTAAAAAATGTCCTCTTTGTAGAGTTCTCACTTATACTTTGGCTAAATTACCACACATAACAAGAGCATTTTAACACTAAAATCTGGTCATCAGGCCAATGTAGTCCCATGACAAATAGCCAGGATTTGTTTCCCTGTTACTGGCCAGGCTTGTCTTCTTTCTGCTCCTCCAAAGCAAGGACCTTAGCTGGATGTGGCCAAACACTTCTGCAGGATAATAATTTGGACTTTGGGGGAATGGAAGAATGGGCTGTTTGGAAAAGAAAGCAGCAGGAGAGAAGGCATTGCTAAAAACAGAAAAGAGGTGACCAATGGAATCCTGAACAATAGCAACCATCTATACAGCCTGCTCCAGTGCTGGTTGAAAATTAAAATAGAAAGAAACCTCCAATAGGCAGCACAGGAGTATGTGGAAAAATTAAAACTCAAGCGTGTCAGTAAAGACACTTCCCATAAAAACAACTATCTAGATCTGTTGAAGTCAGGCTATGAAACTGTACATTAAACTTAAAATATAGTCAGTGGCTGGTGGAAAAATTGCAAAAATATATACTCATGATCTTTCAGAAAGTTTAAAACACAAGTGGAGTGCTGGGAAGAGGTTTGACAATTCTGACCGACTGCATAAATGTTTGCTTGTTTTTTAATTTATAGATTCTATTATAAATATGTAATAAGGAAAACAGGAATGTGATCAGTTGGACGTGAAAATTAGCAAAGCGTCAGAATAGAATGACAGTGTTCTCTCATAGAGTAATTGGGAGTATTTAAAATAAAATAAAAAAATTTAAGACTTCATTAAAATGTACATTTTAAAAGAATGGTTAATTATGTATTATGGTATATAAGTCAATCTTTACTTATAGAAAATGAATTCCCCCCTACCCTGTCAATGTTAATTGGAAAGGAAAGTCTTTAGCTCTTTTAAATAGTAAACTCTGTAAAAATAAAAGACCACAGATAGAAGAGTTCCTATGGAATGCATATTTTACGTTAAATTTTGGACTACATTTTCTTCCTATTATTTATTGTAATAATTTTAAACCACTCTAATTGGCAGAAAAATAATGAGAGCACAAGAAATATTTCTCACTGCTTCTCCTTTTTGGAATAATCACAGTTTTGAATCGATAATTCAGAGGACCTCTTTTTATATGACTTCATGAATGTTTATTGAATGTTTACTAGGTTCTGGTTTTTTTTTCAAGGAAAGCATTCCTGATTTTCAAGAAATTATTGGGCTGTTGCTGATGTCAGAGAGATTGTGGTGCAGGAGTCCATATACAAATAGCTGCTCTTTTGTCATATTGTAATTTTTGAGAAATATTGGGGAAAAAATCAAAATCATTCTTACCAAGAAACATATCCACATATACAAAAATGAAACAAAGAACTAGAGTAAAACTAGCTCCCAGCATCCAAATTTCTCTTCTGGCTTATAAAAGAACTTGCCAAAACCAAGAAATGCAAAAGGGACCTGTAAGGTCCCCAAGGTGAGAAAGAGTGACTTAACTGTTTACAAGATATCACGTAGAAGAGGAATGGTTCATAAAAATCAAGGACCATTTCCATCAAGCAGAGTCGACCTTCCTCCATTCTATGCAAGCAGGATTACTGCCTCCATACTGAAGAAACACAAAAGGAAGAGCACTTTAGAGAAATAGGTAATTCCTAAGCTTCATATTTATCTCTCTCACCCTACTTTCCTTAATATATATTTTTAGTGATGCATGTCAATCATTCATGAACATATTTAAACCTGACACCGAGAGTAGAAATCTCATCATAAGAAAATAAAGGGGCATAATCCTAACAGTCGTCCCATACCCACCTTTCCAGCGGAAACTTGAATTGTGATTCCCTTTTAAAAAATTGGAAAGAACATCTTTAAAACATGACTAATGACTAGTATCCATGGCTTAACTGGGTGTACAGTTCCAGACATAGCCACGATTATTAAAACAAATCTGTTTTTTTAACACATATTAAACCAATATTTTTCTTATCCAATGTGTACATTCCCTGATCCTTCATATAAATACAGAGGGGTGCATTCTTCTCTTCAATCATTACTAAACGTTTTCAACAACTCTTTAAGAATTATAATAAATAAAAAGAATCCAGAACAGTAAATAAAATATTATTCAGCTCTCAATCCATTTGTTGACACTGCCATGCAAAGGTGCTTTTCTCAGCATCCTTGAACAACTTTTTCCATTTCTCTCTCACTTATCTTAATAACTCCTCCCATAGTGCATCATGTAGACAAAGTGAAAAATCCATGGCTTTTGTAAAGCTATTGAAAAGACTTTATTTTAAAATTATGAACGGAAATGTATATTAGATTGAAAGAGAATGTTGATTTGAAAAGGGATTTTAGGTAAGATTAGATTTAATACAATCAATCAAAATAAAGGTTTAAGAAGCACAGGCACATGTAAAGGAAAATAATCAGTCTTATTTTAGGGATAGAAATTATTTAAAAATTTTAATTATTTTCTTCCCTGTGAAATTATGGAAATTATGCTCTCAATGGGTTAAATAAATTTTTGTTTCATCGTGCAGTTTGCATTGAGGCATTCATTCTTTCTGAGTAAAAAACGTTCCATTTGTAAAGTGCTCACACGTTCTTTGCCTAAATTATCAAACATAACAGGATCCCTTGGAAAACCATATTATTTCCAACTACAGATACTGAGAGCAATCTACTCAAAGGCAGAGGAAGATATTAGAAGAGAATGAGAAAGTATTGCCATCTCAATGAAGAGCCTTCATTATCAAAGGCCACCAAACACCACATATAAACTACATCAGGGCAATGGGAAACAATTGCATGTAAAATAAAATCTTACTTCAGCAATGGATTCCAAAAGGACTTGCAGGGGGGGGAGTGTGGCACACCAAATTCCTGGTCATCCTGTCAATGCAGTCCCAGGAAAAATGGACAGGATTCATTTCCCGGTTACTGGCCAGTCTTGTCTTGTTTCTGCTCTTCCAAAGCAGGGACAAAAGCATTGTATGTCACCAACACTTTTTCAGTCTAATTATTTGGACCTTGTGGGCAGGAAGAAAGGGATGTTTGGAGAAAACAGCAGGAGGAGAAATGGCACCGCTAAAAACAGAAAAGTGGAGAACAATGGAATCCTGGAGGAAAGATTCCAAACTCAGATTTCCATGTGCAGTGTGGTATGGGGCTTCTTTGAAAATTGTGAAAGAAAGAAAACTCCTCTATCCACCTCAGGAGAATGTGGAAAAAATGAAATCACAAGAATCTTCAATACACATACTGCCAATACCACCAAGTAGCCATATATGTTGAAGAAACGTATGAAAGTGAATTTTAAACATATAGTATCATCAGGGGCTAGAGGGTAAATGCCATAATATTTTCTCATGATCTGTCAGAAAGATTCCAACACATGTGGTGTCATACTTGGGGAGAGAGGTTTGAGTATCCTGACTGATGGTGTAAAAGTTTTTTTTTTTAATCTATACATTCTGTTAAAAATATATATTAAGGAAAACAATATTGCATCCAATTTGAGGTGAAAACTAGATATAAGTCTAATGAGAATGACGGTGTACTCTCATAGTCTAATTTGGAGTATTTTAAATTAAAAAAAATAAATTTTAAGTCTTTATTAAAACAAACATTTGAGAGAATTGTTATTTATATATTTTGGTATATGAATCGACCTGTACATAGGAAAGAAGAATTTTTCCCCATACCCAGACAATGTTAATTGGAAAGGGAAGACTTTAGCCCTTTTAAAGAGTAAACTATGAAAAATAAAATGCTACAAATAGAGAGCTCCTGTGGAATGCATATTTTACCTTAAATTTTTGACTAGATTTTCTTCCTAATAGTTATAAAAATAATATTACACTACTCTAAATGACAGGAAAATAATGGGAGCACAAGAAATGTTTCTCACTGATTCTTCATTTTGAATAAACACAATTTTCATTCGATAATTCAGAGGACCTCTTTTTACATGACCTCAGGATTCTTTACTGAATGTTTAGAAGCCTCTGCATTTTTTTTTCAAGGAGCCATTGCTGATTTTCTGGACATCACTGGGCTGATGCCTTTGGAGCAGAGATGGTGACTCAGGTGTCTATAGACAAATACCTGGTCTTTTGACATATTTTAATTTTTGATAAATGTATTGGAAGAAAATATCAAAATCATTCTTACTAAGAAACAGATCTACACATAAGAATTGAAACCAAGAAACTACAGTACAAGTATCTCCTAGCCTCTAAATGTCCCCTATGACTTATGAAGGATCTTGCCAACACCCAGAAGTGCAAAAGGGACCTGTAAGGCCCTCAAGGTGAGAAAGAGTGCCTCAACTGTTTACAAGTTATCATGTGGAAGAGGAATGGTTCATAAAAGTCAAGGACCTATTGCATCAAGCATAAGGTACCGCCCTCCATTCTATGCATGCCAGATTACAACCTCTGATAATGAAGATACACAAAGGAAGACCACTTTAGAGAAACAGGTAATTCCAAGGTTCATATTTGTCCCTCCCCACCCTCTTTCTCATAATATATATATTTTAGTGATGCATATAAATCGTTTCTGAACATACATAAATTTGACACCGAGAGTGGAAATCTCAACCTTAGAAAATATAGGGGCAATACAGCTAACAGTAGTCTCATACACATATCCCCAGCAGAAGCTTTAACTGTGATTTCTTTTCTAAATTAAGCCAGAGCATCTTTAAAACATGACTAATGCCTATTACCCATGGCTCAAATTATGTGTACAATCCCAGACATCCCCACAATTTAAAAAAAAAAAAAAAAAGCTCTTTTATTAAATCATATTAAACCACTATATTACTTATCCAATGTGTACCATCCCTGGTTTTTCATATAATCACAGAGGTGTGCATTCTTCTCTTCAATCATTATTAAAGGTTTTCAATAGCTCTTTAAGAATTATAGGAAATAAAGAGAATACAGAAAATAAAAAACATATTATTCAACCTCTTAATCCATTAGGTGACACTGTCATGCATATGTGCTTTGCTTGCCGTCGTTGAACAACTTTTTCTGTTTATATCTCAGTTTTTTTGATAACGCAACCCATAGCGCATCCTGTGGACAAAGTGAATATTGCATGGATTTTTTAAAACTGTTGAAAGTTTTTATTTTAAAATTATGAACTGAAACGCATATTAGTTCCTAAGAGAATGTTGATTTGTAAAGGGATTCTAGGTAAGATTAGATTTAATATAATCAGTCATAATAAAATTTTAAGAATGTACTGACACATGTAAAGGAAAATAATCAGTCTGATTTATGGGAAATAACTTACAACAAAATTTTAATTATTTTATTACCTGTGACATAGTGGACATTTTAATCTTGACTGGTGAAATAAATATTTGTTTCATTGTGTAGTTTACTTTGACGCATTCAATCTTTCAAAGTAAAAAATGTCCTCTTTGTAAAGTGCTCACGCGTCCTTTGCATAAATTACCACAAATAACAAGATCTCTTTGAACACCATATTATTTCCAAATAGGGATTCTAAGAGAAAGGGAATTAAGGGCAGAGGAAGAAATTAGAACATAATGAGAAAGTTTTGCCATCTCAATGAAGAGCCTTCATTATCAAAGGTCACCAAAAACCACACATACCCCAGATCAGGGTAATGGATAACCTTTCAGTGTAAAATGAAATCGAACTTCTGCATTGGATTCCAAAATGTCTAGCAGTGGTGGTGCTTGGCACACCAAAATCCTGGACATCTTGCCAATACAGTCCCAGAAAAATGGCCAGGATTCATTTTCCTTTTACTGGCCAATCTTGTCTTCTTTCTGCTCCTTAAAGCAGGGACCTTAGTTGGGTGTGGCCCAAACCCGTTTGCAGACTAACTGTTCAGACTTTGGGGGAATGGAGAATGTACTGTTTGAAAAAGAGAGCAGCAAGAGATAAGGCACTGCTAAAATGAGTAAAGAGTAGAACAATGGAGTCATGGAGGACAGAACCCAAGCTTTGATTTCCTTGTGCACTGTGGTGTGCTGCTTTTTGAAAATTGGAACAGAAAGAAAACTCCACTCACCAACTCAGGATTATGTGGGAAAAATTAAAACCCAAGAGACTGCACTGCAGACTCAGCCTATACAACCAACTACCCAGTTATGTTGAAGTCAGGGAATGAAAGTGCATTTTAAACGTAAAGTGTAGTCAGTGGCTGGTGGAAAATATGCCATAATATTTTCTAATGATCTGTCAAAAAAATATCCAACACGTGTGGAGTCATGCTGGGAATAGAATTTTGAGAATCCTGATCGACAGCATAAAAGTTTTTTTTTTTTAAACTTATAGATTCTGTTTTAATTATACCTAAAAAAACAAGAATGTGTCCCATTGGAGGTGAAAATTAACTCTACTTAAGCTTACAATGACGATAATCTCTCATTGAAATTTGGAGAATTTAAAATTGAAAAAAGAAATTTTAATCCTTTCTTAAAGTATCCATGTTTAAAAAAGTGGTTATTTGTTTTGCTAAAAAAATAAATCCTTACTTAGGCAGAAAGTATTTTTCCCCATACCCTGTCAGTGTTATTTTGAAAGGAAAGATTTTATCCCGTTAAATAGAAAACTGTGTTAAAATGAAAGGCTTCAAATAGAAGAGTTCCTGTACCATGCATATTTTACCTTAACTTTTGGACTAGAGATTCTTCCTAATAATAATTGCAATAATATTAAACAACTCAAACTCGAGGAAAAACAATGGGAGGACTAGAAATGCTTCTCACAGACGACTCCTCTTTTGAATAATCACAATTTTAAATCAATAATCCAGAGGACATCATTTTACATGACTTCACAATTCTGTACTGAATGTTTACATCACTCAGGGTTTTCTTTCAAGGAAATATTCCTGATTTTCTGGACACAATTGGGCTGTTTCCGATGGCAGAGAGATTGTGATGCAGGTGTCCATATAGGAATACCTGCTTTTTGACATATTGTAATTTTTGAGAATGTATTGGAAATATTTTTTAAAAAATTTTTGCAAAGAAACAGATCGACATACACAAAAATGAAACCATTGAACTACTGTACAAAAAACTTACAGCCTCCAAAATTCTCCTATGGCTTATGAAGGACCATGGCAACACACAGAAAGGAAAAAGTGACGTGAATCCTTCACAAGGTGAGAAAGAGTGACTCAACTGTTTACAAGTTATCAGGGTAAGACCAATGGTTCTCAAAGTCAAGGACCAAATCTATCCCGCAGAGGGCACCGTACTCCCTTATATGCTTGGGAGATTACAATCTTTGATAATGAAGCAACACTAAAGGAAACTGACTTTAGGGAAATCGGTAATTCAAAAGGTTCATATTTGTTTCTCCGCACCCCCTTTCACTTAATATATATTTTTAGTGATGCATATCAATCATATATGAACATACAAAAGCTGAAGTGGAGAGCCAAAATCTCAACCTTAGAAAATTAAGGGGCATGAAAACGAAGAGTGGTCCAGTACACACATCTCCAGAAGATGGTTGAATTATGATTCCTTTTTTAAAAATTGGCAAAAGCATGTTTAAAATATGAGTAATGCCTATTATTCATGGCTCAACTAGGGTGTACAATTTCAGACATCCCCACGACTTTTAAAACAAGTCTGATTTATTAATACATATTTTAAACCACTATCTTATTGATCAAATGTGTACATTCCCTGGTGCGTCATACATTCACAGAGGTGTGTATTCTCTTCAATCGTTATTAAAATTTTCAACAGGTCTTTAAGAATTAAAATAAATTAAGAGAATGCTGAAGAAGAAATAAAATATTATTCATCTCTCAATCCATTTGTTGACACTGCCATGCAAAGGTGCTTTTCTCACCATCCTTTAACAAATGTTTCCATTTATCTCTCAGTTTTTTTGATAACTCATCCCATAGTGCATGATGTGTGCAAAGTGAACAATGCATGGCTGTGTTAATGCTTTTGAAAATATTTTAAATTATGGACTGAAACGTACATTAGATTGAAAGAGAATGTTGATTTGAAAAGGGATTTTAGGTAAGATTAGATTTAATAAGATTAGTCATAATAAAGATTTAAGAAGGCACAGGCACATGTAAAGGAATATAATCAGTCATGTTTAGGTGAAATAAATAATAACAATATTTTAACTATTTTAATCCCTGGGAAATAGTGGACCGTATAATCTCTAGGGTTGAAATAAATTTTTGTTTTATCATGCAGTTTACTTTGAGGGATTCATTCTTTCTTAGTAAAAAATGTCGTCTTTGTAAAGTGCTCACTTACACTTTGGATAAATTACCACACAGAAGAAGATCACTTGGGAAACCATATAATTTCCTACTAGAGATACGAAGAGCAATGGAAACAAGGCCAGAGGAAAATATTAGAATAGAATGAGAAAGGTTTGCCACCTATGGGAAGAGTCTTCCTTATAAAAGATCACCAGACACCACGTATATCCCAGATCAGGGCAATGGAAAACCTTTCCATGTAAAATGAATTCGAACTTCTGCATTGGATTCCAAAAGGGCTCGCAGGGGTGGAGCGTTTTAACACTAAAATCCTTGTCATCCTGCCAATGCCATCCCATGACAAATGGCCAGGAATTGTTTCCCTGTTACTGGCCCGGCTTGTCTTCTTTGTGCTCCTCCAAAGCAGGGACCTTAGCTGGATGCGTCACAAACACTTCTGCAGGATAATAATTTGGAACTTGGGGGCATGGAAGAATGGGCTGTTTGGAAAAGACAGCAGCAGGAGAGAAGGCATTGCTAAAAACAGAAAAGAGGTGTAAAACGGAATCCTGAACAATGGCAACCAAGTTCTGATTTATCTGTAAAGTGTGCTGCAGTGCTGGTTGAAAATTAAAATAGAAAGAAACCTCCATAGGCAACACAGGAGATTGTGGAAAAATTAAAACTCAAGCATCTTCAATAAAGACACTTCCCATAAAAACAACTCTCCAGATTTGTTGAAGTCTAGGTATGAAAGTGTATTTTAAACATAAAATATAGTCAGTGGCTGGTGGAAAAAAATGCAAAAATATTTACTCATGATCTCTCAGAAAGTTTAAAACACATGTGCAATCATGCTGGGAATAGAGGTTTGACGACTCTGACCAACTGCATAAATGTTTGTTTGTTTTTTAATTTATAGATTCTATTATAAATATATATTAAGGAAAACAAGAATGTGACCAATTGGAAATGAAATTTAGCAATAAGTCAGAATAGAATGACAGTGTTTTCTCATAGAGTAATTGGGATTATTTAAAATACAAAAAAATAAATTTAAGACTTCATTAAAACATACATTTTAAAAGAATGGTTAATTATATATTATGGTATATAAATCAATCTTTACTTAGGCAAAATGAATTTTCCCACTACCTTGTCAATGTTAATCGGAAAGGAAAGTCTTTAGCCCTTTTACACAGTAAATTCTGTAAAAATAAAAGACCACAGATAGAAGAGTTCCTGTGGAATGCATATGTTACAAAAAATTTTGGACTACATTTTCTTCCTATTATTTATTGGAATAATTTTAAACTACTCTGACTGGCAGAAAAATAATGGGAGAACAAGAAATGTTCCTACTGATTCTACCTTTTGGAATAATCACAATTTTGAATAGATAATTCAGAGGACCTCTTTTACATGACTTCATGAGTGTTAATTGAATGTTTACAAGGTCCTGGATATTTTTTCAAAGAAACCATTCCTGAACTTCAAGACATTATTGGGCTGTTGCTGATGGTGCAGAGATTGTGATGCAGGTGTCCATATACAAATAGCTGTACGTTTGTCATATTGTAATTTTTGAAATTATTGGGAAAATAATCAAAATCATTCTTACCAAGAAACGTATCCATATATACACAAATGAATCCAAGGAAATAGAGTAACATTTGCTCCCAGCGTCCAAATTTCTCTTCTGGCTTATGAAGGACCTTGCCAACACCCGGAAATGCAAAAGGGGCCTGTAAGTTCCCCAAGGTGAGAAAGAGTGACTCGATTGTTTACAAGATATCATGTAGAAGAGGAATGTTTCATAAAAATCAATGTTCTAATTTCCTCCTCTGCCCTTGATTCCATTGCTCTTAGGATCTCTATTTGGAAATAATATGGTTTTCCAAGAGACCTTGTTATGTGTGGTAATTTAGGGAAAGCACATGTGAGCACTTTACAAAGAGGACTTTTTTACTTAGAAAGAAGGAATGCCTCAAAGTAAACTGCACGATTAAACAAATATTTATTCCACCACTCAAGAATAAACTGCCCACTCTACGCATGCCATATTACAGCCTCCATACAGAAGAAACACAAAAGGAAGTCCACTTTAGAGAAATAGGTAAATCCAAAGTTTCATATTTGTATCTCTCACCCTGCTTTCCCTTAATACATATTTTTAGTGATACATGTCAATCATACATGAACATATATAAACCTGAAGACGAGAATAGAAATCTCATCATAAGAAAATAAAGGGGCATAACACCTAACAGTCGTCCCATACACACATTTCCAGTGGAAACTTTAATTGTGAATCCCTTTTTTAAATTGACAAGAACGTCTTTAAAACATGACTAATGCCTAGTATCCATGGCTTAACTGGGTGTACAGTTCAAGACATACTCACGATTATTAAAACAAATCTCTTTTATCAATACATATTAAACCACTCTCTTTCTTATCCAATGTGTACATTCCCTCTTCCTTCATACAATCACAGTGGTGTACATTCTTCTCTTCAAACATTACTAAACGTTTTCAACAGCTCTTAAGAATTATAATAAATAAATAGAATCCAGAACAGTAAATAAAATATTATTCAGTTCTCAATCCATTTGTTGACACTGCCATGCAAAGGTGCTTTTATCAGCATCCTTGAACAACTTTTTCCATTTCTCTCTCAGTTATCTTAATAACTCATCCCATAGTGCATAATGTGGACAAAGTGAAAAATGCTTGGCTTTTTTTTTTTTTTTAAGATTTTATTTATTTACTCATTTATCCCCCCCTTGCTGCCTGCGCTCGCCGTGTCAGCCAACCACGCCGTGCGGGCAGGCCCGCCTTCAACCAGGAGGCCCCGGGAACCGAACCCAGGGCCTCCCATATGGCAAATGGGAGCCCCACTGATTGAGCCACAGCCTCCTCCCTTGGCTTTTTTAAAGCTATTGAAAAGACTTTATTTTAAAATTATGAATGAAACGTATATTAGATTGAAAGAGAATGTTGATTTGAATAGGGATTTTAGGTAAGATTAGATTTAATATAATCAATCTTAAAGATTTAAGGAGGCACAGGCACATGTAAAGGAAAATAATCAGTCTGATTTTAGGGAAATAAATTATTAAAAATTTTTAATTATTCCCCATGAATTTGTGGAAATTTTAAGCTCTAGGGTTGAAATAAATTTTTGTTTCATCATGCAGTTTGCAATGAGGCATTCATTCTTTCTGAGTAAAAAACCTCCCCTTTGTAAAGTGCTCACACGTACTTTGCCTAAATTACCAATCATAATACGATCCCTTGGAAAACCAAATTATTTCCCACTAGAGATACTCAGAGCAATGGAATCAAAGGCAGAGGAAGAAATTAGAATAGAATGAGAAAGTATTGCCATCTCAGTGGAGAGCCTTCAATTTCAAAGGCCACCAAACACCACATATATACTACATTGGGGCAATGGGAAACCTTTGCATGTAAAATAAAAGCGTACTTCAGCAATGGATTCCAAAAGGGCTAGCCAGGGGGTAGTGTGGTATACCAAATTCCTGGTCATTCTGCCAATGCAGTCCCAGATAAAATGGACAGGATTCGCTTCCCGGTTACTGGCCAGTCTTGTCTTCTTTCTGCTCTTAAAAAGCAGGAATCATAGCGTTGTGTGTCACCAATACATTTTCAGTCTAATTATTTGGACCTTTTAGGCAGGGATAAAGGGATGTTTGGAGAAGACAGCAGCAGGAGAGGTGGCACTGCTAAAATCAAAAAAGAGGAGAAAAATGGAATCCTGGAGGAAAGAATCCAAACTAGGCTTTCCTTGTGCAGTGTGGTATGGGGCTTCTTTGAGAATTGTGATAGAAAGAAAACTCTTCTAGCCACCTTAGGAAAATGTGGAAAAAATGAAATCACAAGAATCTTCAATACAGACACTGCCAATACCACCAACTAGCCAGATATGTTAAAGAAGTGTATGAAAGTGAATTTTAAACATAAAGTATTGTCAGTGTCTAGTGGAAAAATGCCATAATATTTTCTCATGATCTGTCAGAAAGATTCCAACGCATGTGGTGTTATACTGGGGGATAGAAATTTGAGTTCCTGACTGACTGTGTAAAAGTTTTTTTTTTGAATTTATAGATTCTGTTAGAAATATATATTAAGGAAAACAAGATTGTTTCCAATTGGAGGTGAAAACTAGATATAACTGATTAGAATGACGGTGTGCTCTCATAGACTAATCTGCAGTACTTAAAATTAAAAAAATAAATTTTAAGTCTTCGTTAAAACAAACATTTTAAAGAATGGTTATTTATATATTTTGGTATATAAATCGACTTGTACATAGGAAAGAAGAATTTTTCCCCATACCCTGACAATGTTAATTGGAAAGGAAAGACTTTAGCCATTTTAAACTCTAAACTCTGTAAAATAAAATGCTACAAATAGACAGCTCCTGTGGAATGCATATTTTACATTAATTTTTTGACTATATTTTCTTCCTATTAGTTATTTGAATAATATTTCACTACTCTAAATTGCAGAACAATAATGGGAGCACAAGAAATGTTTCTCACTGATTCTTCATTTTGAATAACTACAATTTTAAATCGATAATTCAGAGGACCTCTTTCTACATAACCTCAGGATTCTTTACTGAATGTTTAGCAGGCTCTGCATTTTTTATTCAATGAACCCATTGCTGATTTTCTGGACATCATTGGGTTGTTGCCCTTGGAGCAGAGATTGTGACGCAGGTGTCTATAGTCAAATACATGGTTTTTTGATATATTTTAATTTTTGATAAATGTGTTGGAAGAAAAAATCAAAATAATTCTTACAAAGAAACAGATCTACCCATAAGAATTGAAACCAAGGAACTACAGTACAAGTATCTCCCAGCTTCCTAATGTCTCCTATGGCTTATGAAGGACCTTTCCAACACCCAGAAGTGCAAAAGGGACCTTTAAGGTACACAAAGTGAGAAATAGTGCCACAACTGTTTATAAGTTTTGATGTGGAAGAGGAATGGTTCATAAAAGTCAAGGGCTTATTGCATCAAGCAGAGGGTACCGCCCTCCATTCTATGCATACCAGATTACCACTTGATAATGAAGAAACACAAAAGGAAGACCACTTTAGAGAAATAGGAAATTCCAAGGTTCATATTTGTCCCTCCCCACCCTCTTTCTCATAACATATATTTTTAGTGATGCATATCAATAGTTTCTGCCCATACATAAACCTGACACAGAGAGCAGAAATCTCAAACTTAGAAAATATAGGGGCAAAACACCTAACAGTAGTATCATACACATATCTCCAGCAGAACCTTGAATTGTGATTCCTTTTTTAAAAATTAGTCAGAGCATATTTAAAACATGACTTAAGCCTATTATCCATGCCTGAACTTATTTGTACAATCCCAGACATCGTCACAATTTAAAAAAAAAAATGGCTTTTTTAGTAAATCATATTAAACCACGAAATTATCTATCCATTGTGTACCCTCCCTGGTCCTTCGTTTAATCACAGAGGTGTGCATTCTTCTCTTCAATCATTATTAAATGTTTTCAACAGCTCTTTAAAAATTATAATAAATAAAGAGAATACAGAAAAATAAAAAATATATTATTTACCTTTTAATTCATTAGATGACACTCAAATGCATATGTGCTTTTCTTGCCATCCTTGAACAACTTTTTCCGTTTATCTCTCAGTTTTTTTGATAATTCAACCCATAGTGCATCATGTGGTCAAAGTGAACATTGCATGGATTTTTTAAAGCTGTTGAAAATTTTTATTTTAAAATTATGAACTGAAACGCATATCAGTTCCAAAGAGAATGTTGATTTGAAAAAGGACTCTAGGTAAGATTAGATTTAATATAATCAATCATAATAAAATTTTAAGAATGCACTGAAATGTGTAAAGGAAAATAATCAGTCTGATTTATGGGAATTAATTCATAACAAAATTTTAATTATTTTATTCCCCATGATATAGTGGATGTTTTAATCTTGACTGGTGAAATAAATATTTCTTTACTTGGGCAGTTTACTTTGAGGCATTCATTCTTTCTAAATAAAAAATGTCCTCTTTGTAAAGTGCTCACACGTCCTTTGCCTAAATTACCACACATAACAAGATCTCTTGGAAAACCATATAATTTCCAAATAGAGATCCTAAGAGCAATGGAATCAAGGGTAGAGGAAGAAATTAGAACATAATGAGAAAGTATTGCCATCTCAATGAAAAGCCTTCATTATCAAAGGTCACAAAATAACACATATACCCCAGATCAGGGCAATCGATAACATTTCCGTATAAAATGAAACCAAACTTTTGCATTGGATTCCAGAAGGGCTAGAAGGGTTGGAGCATGGAACACCAAAATCCTGGCCATCTTGCGAATGCAGTCCCAGAAAAATGGTCAGGTTTTGTTTCCCTTTTACTTGCCAGTCTTGTCTTCTTTCTGCTCCTTCAATGCATGGACCTTAGTTGGGTGTGGCCCAAACCCTTTTGCAGACTAATTATTGATATTTTGGGCGCATGGAGAATGCACTGTTTGGAAAAGAGAGCTGGAAGAGATAAGGCACTGCTAAAAACAGTAAAGAGGACAACAACGGAAACATGGAGGACAGAATCCAAGCTGTGATTTCCTTTTGCAGTGTGGTGTGCTGCTTTTTGAAAATTAAAACAGAAAGAAAACTCCACTCACCAACTCAGGATTATGTGGGAAAAATTATAACCCACGAGCCTTCACTACAGACCTAGCCTATACAACTGACGAGCCAATTATGTTGAAGTCAGTGTATGAAAGTGCATTTTAAACATAAAGTGTAGTCAGTGGCTAGTGGAAAAAATGCCATAATATTTTCTCATGATCTGTCAGAAAGTATCCGACATGTGTGGAGGCATGCTGGGAATAGAGATTTGAGAGTCATGTCCGAGAGCATAAAAGTTTTTTTTTTTTTAATTTATAGATTCTGTTATAATTATACCTTAAAAAAACAAGAATGTGTCCCATTGGCAGTGAAAATTAACTCTATGTCAGCTTACAATGACGATATTCTCTACTAGAGCAATTCGGAGAATTTAAAATTGAAAAAAGAAATTTTAAGCCTTTGTTAAAGTATACATGTTTAAAAAATGGTTAATTTTTTGTTTTGCTATAAAAATAAATCCTTACTTAGGCAAAAAAATTTTTCCCCATACCTTATCAGTGTTAATTTGAAAGGAAAGATTTTAGCCAGTTAAATAGAATACTCTGTAAAAATTAAAGGCTTCAAATAGAAGAATTCCTGTGGCATGCATATTTTACCTTAACTTTTGTACTAGAGTTTCTTCGAAATAATTATTGGAATAATATTAAACAACTCTAACTCGAGGAAAAATAATGGGAGGACAAGAAATGCTTCTCACTGATGACTCCTTTTTGGAATAATCACAATTTAATATCAATAATCCAGAGGACATCATTTTACATGACTTCACAATTCTGCACTGAATGTTTACATCACTTAGGGTTTTGTTTCAAGGAAACATTCCTGATTTTCTGGACACAATTGGGCTGTTCCCAATGGCAGAGAGATTGTGATGCAGGTGTCCTTAATTGAATATCTGCTTTTTGACATATTATAATTTTAGAGAATGTATTGGAAAAATTTTCAAAAAAAGTTTTACAAAGAAACAGATTGACATATACAAAAATGAAGCCATTGAACTACAGTACAAATAACTTACAGCCTCCAAAATTCTCCTATGGCTTATGAACGACCATGCCAACACACAGAAAGGAAAAATTGATGTGTTTGGTCCACTAGGTTAGAAAGAATGACTCAACTGTTTACAAGTTATCAGGGTAAGAGGAAATTTTCTCTAAGTCAAGGACCAAGTCCTTCCACCAGAGGGCACCGTACCCCATTCTATGCTTGGGAGATCACAATCTTTGATAATGAAGCAACACTAAAGGAAGCTGACTTTAGGGAAATAGGTAATTCAAAAGCTCCATATTTGTTTCTCCGTACTCTCTTTCACTTAATATATATTTTTAGTGATGCATATCAATCATACATGAACATACAAAAGCTGAAGATGAGAGAAAAAAAACTCGACCGTAGAAAATTAAGAGGTATGACACAAAACTCTGGTACAGTACACACATCTCCAGCAGATCATTGAATTGTGATTCCTTTTTTAAAAATTGGTCAAAGCATCTTTAAAATATGACTAAGACCTATTATTCATGGTTCAACTAGGGTGTACAATTCCAAACATCCCCATGATTTTTAAAACAAGTCTGTTTTATTAATACATATTAAACCACTATCTTACTTATCAAAAGCGTACATTCCCTGGTACTTCATATAATCACAGAGGGGTACATTCTTCTCTTAAATCACTATTAAACATTTTCAACAGTTCTTTATGAATTATAATAAATAAAGACAATCCAGAAGAATAAAAAACATATTTTTCACCTCTTAATCCATTAGTTAACACTGACAAGCATAGGTGCTTTTCTCTCCATCCTTGAAGAAATTTTTCTGTTTATCTCTCAGTGTTAGTGATAACTCATCCCATAGTGCATCATGTGGACAAAGTGAAATTTGCACGGCTTTTTAAAACTGTTGAAAACCTTTATTTTAAAATTATGAACTGAAAGGCAATTTAGATCAAAAGAGAATATTGATTTGAAAAGGGATTGTAAGTAAATAGATTTAATAAAATTAATCGTAATAAAAATTTAAGAAGGCACTGACACTTGTAAAGTAAAATAATCAAACTGATTTATGGGAAAAAATTATAACAAAATTTTATTATTTTATTCCCTGTGAAATAGTGGACATTATAATCTCTTGGGGTGAAATAAATTTTTGTTTTATCATGCAGTTTACATTAAGGCAATCATTCTTTCTGAGTAAAAAATTTCCTCTTTGTAAGGTGCTCACACGTCTTTTGCCTAAATTACCACACATAACAAGATCACTTGGAAAATGATATTATTTCCATCAAGAGATCTTCAGAGCAATGTAATCAAGGGTACTGGAAGAAATTATAGCAGAATGAGAAAGTTTTGCCATTTCAATGAAGAGCCTTCATTATCAAAGTTCACCATACACCACGTATATCCAGATAAGGCCAATAGGTAACCTTTCCATGTAAAATGACATCGAACTTCTGCATTGGATTCCAAAATGGCTTGCAGGGGTGGAGCTTGGCACACCAAAATCCTGGTTATCCTGTCAATGCAGTCCCAGGAAAAATGAACAGGATTCATTTCCAGTTACTGTCCAGGTTTGTCTTCTTTCTGCTCCTCCAAAGCAGGGACCTTTGCAGGGTGAGGCACAAACACTTCTGCAGACTAATTATTTGGACCTTGGGTGCATGGAGTAAGGGCTGTATGGAAAAGGCGGCATCAGTGGAAAAGGCACTGCTGAAAACAAAAAGAGGGTTACAATGGAATCTTGGACAAATCATCCAAGCTCTGATTCATTTGTGCAGTGTGATGCAGTGCTGGTTGAAAATTGAAACAGAAAGAAAACTCAAGAGTGCGTGGAAAATATTAAAACACAAGAGACTTCACTAAAGACACAGCCTATAAAGCCAATTAGCCAGATATGTTGAAGTCAGAGGATGAAAGTGTATTTTACACATAAAGTATGGTCAGTGGCTGGTGGGAAAAATGCCATAATATTTTCTCAGGATCTGATTGAAAGATTCCAATACAGGTGGACTCATGCTGGGGGATAGAAGTTTGAGTATCCTGACCCACTGCGCAAATATTTTTTTTTAAATTATAGATTCTGTTATATATATATATATATAAAGGAAAACAAGAAAGTGGCCAATTGGAGGTGAATATTAGCTATGAGGGAGATGGGAATGATGGTCTTCTCTCATAGAGAAATTTGGAGTATTTAAAATGAATACAATTTTTAGTGTTCATTAAAACATACATTTTAAAAGAATGGTTATTTATATATTTTGGTATAAAAGCCAAACTGAACTTAGGCAGAAAGAATTTTTTCCCATACCCTGTCAATGTTAATTGGAAAGGAATGGCTTTAGCCCTTTTAAATAGTAAACTCTCTAAAAATAAATGGCTACAAATAGAGAGCCCCTGTGGAATACATATTTTACCTTAATTTTTGGACAAGATTCTCTACCTAAAAGTTATTGGAATAATATTAAACTGCTCTAACTGGCAGAAAAATAATGGGAGAACAAGAAATGCTTCTCACAGATGACTCCTTTTTTGAATAATGACAATTTTAAATCAATAATTCAGAGGACATCTTTTTACATGACTTCATGATTCTTTACTGAATGTTCACATGGCTTGGGATTTTGTTTCTAGGAATGCATTCCTGATTTCCTGGACATCATTGGGCTGTTCTCAGCTGTGGAGAGATTGTGATACAGGTGTCCATATATGAATACCTGCTCTTTTGACATATTGTAATTTTTGAGAACGTATTGGAAAAAAATTCAAAATCATTCTTTCAGAGAAACACATGGACATACACAAATATTTAACCAGGGAAATAGACTACAAATAGCTTACAGCTTCCAAATTTCTGCTATGAATTATGAAGGACCTTGCCAATACCCAAAAGGGAAAAAGTGACCTGTAAAGTCCACAAGGTGAGAAAGAGTGACTCAAATGTTTAAAATTTATCAGGGTAGGAGGAAAGGTTCTCAAAAGTGAAGGACCTATTCCATAAAAGAGATGGTACCATCCTCCATTCTATGCATGCCAGATTACAACTACTGATAATGAAGAAACACAAAAGGAAGACGACTTTAGGGAAACAGCTAATTCCAAAGCTTCATATTTGTCCCTCCCCATCCTCTTTCTCTTAATATATATTTATAGTGAGGCATATCAATCATACATGAGTACACATAAATCTGAGGCCGAGAACAGAAATCTCAACCTTAGAAAAAAAAGGAGCATAACACCTAACAGTTGTCCCATACACACATATCAAGCAGAATGTTGAATTGTGATTCCTTTTTTAAAAATTGGTCAAAGTATCTTTAATGCATGAATACTGCCTAGTATTCATGGCTTACCTGGGTGTACAGTTACAGACATACCCACGATTATTAAAACAAATCTGTTTTATTAATACATATTAAACCACTATCTTTATTATCCAATGTGTAAATTCCTTGGTCCTTCATATAATCACAGTGGTGCGCATACTTCTCTTCAATCATTATTAAAAGTTTTCAACAGCTCTTTAAGAATTAAAATAAATTAAGAGAATCCAGAACAGTAAATAAAATATTATTCAGCTCTCAATCCGTTTTTTGACACTGCCATGCAAAGGTGCATTTTTCAGCATCCTTGAAAAATTTTTCCGTTTCTCTCTCAGTTATCTTCCTAATTCATCCCATGGTGCATCATGTGGAGAAAGTGAAAAATACATGGCTTTTTTAAAGCTATTGAAAAAACTTTATTTTAAAATTATGAATGGAAATGTATATTAAATTGAAAGAGAATGTTGAATTGAAAAGGGATTTTAGGTAAGATTAGATTTAATATAATCAATCTTAATAAAGATTTAAGTAGGCACATGCATATGTAAAGGAAAATAATCAGTATGATTTTAGGGAAATAAATTATTAAAAATTTTAAATAATTTTATTCCCAATGAAAATGTGAATGTTATAATTTCAAGGGGTGAAATAAATTTTTGTTTCATTGTGCAGTTTGCATTGAGGCATTCACTCCTTTTGAGTAAATAACCTCCCCTTTGTAAAGTGCTCACATGTCCTTTGCCTAAATTACCAAACGTAACAGGATCCCTTGGAAAACCATATTATTTCCAACTAGAGATACTCAGAGCAATAGAATCAAAGGCAGAAGAAGATATTAGAATAGAATGAGAAATTATTGCCATCTTAAAGAAGAGCCTTCATTATCCAAGTCCACCAAACACCACATATAAACTACATCAGGGCAATGGGAAACCTTTGCATATAAAATAAAATCATACTTCAGCAATGGATTCCAAAAGGGCTCACAGGGGGGGAAGTGTGGCACACCAAATTCCTGCCAATGCAGTCCCAGGAAAAATGGACAGGATTCATTTCCCGATTACTGGCCAGTTTTGCCTTCTTTCTGCTCTTCCAAAGCAGGAACCATAGCATTGGGTGTTACCAACACTTTTTCAGTCTAATTATTTGGACCTTCTGGGCATGGAGAAAGGGATGTTTGGAGAAGACACCAGCAGGAGAGATGGCACTGCTAAAAACAGAAAAGTGGAGAACAATGGAATCCGGTAAGAAAGATTACAAACTAGGATTTCCTTGTGCAGTGTGGTTTGGGGCTTCTTTGAAAATTGTGAAAGAAAGAAAACTCCTCTAGCCACCTCAAGAGAATGTGGATAAAATGAAATCACAAGAATCTTCAATACAGACTCTGCCAATACCACCAACTAGCCAGATATGTTGAAGAAGGGTATGAAAGTGAATTTTAAACATAAAGTATGGTCAGTGGCTAGTGGAAAAATGCCATAATATTTTCTCATGATCTGTCAGAAAGATTCCAACACATGAGGTGTCATACTGGGGGAAAGAGTTTAAAGTATGCTGACTGACTGTGTAAAAGTGTTGTTTTTTTTTTAATTTATAGATTCTGTTAGATATATATATATAAATTAAAACAAATTATGTCCAATTGGAGGTGAAAACAAGATATAGGTCTGATTCGAATGACGGTGTTCTCTCATAGACTAATTTGGAGTATTTAAAATAAAAAAAATAATAAATTTTAAGTCTTCATTAAAACAAACTTTTAAAAGATTTGTTATTTATATATTTTGGTAAGTAAATCATCCTGTACATAAGAAATAAGAATATTTCCCAATACCCTGTCAATATTAATTGGAAAGGAAAGACTTTAGCCCTTTTAAAGAGTAAACTCTCTAAAATAAAATGCTACAGATAGAGAGCTCCTGTAGAATGCATATTTTACCTTAATTTTTAGAGTAGATTTTCTTCCTGATAGTTATTGGAATATTATTACACTACTCGAAATGGCAGAAAAATAATGGGATCACAAGAAATGTTTCTCACTCATACTTCATTTTGAATAAGCACAATTTTAAATCGATAATTCAGAGGACCTCTTTTTACATGACCTCAGGATTCTTTACTCAATGTTTAGAAGCCTCTGCATTTTTTTTTCAAGGAACCATTGCTGATTTTCTGGACATCATTGGGCTGTTGCCCTTGGAGCAGAGATTGTGACGCAGGTCTCTATGGACAAATACCTGGTCTTTTGACATATTTTAATTTTTGATAAATGTATTGGAAGGAAAAATCAAAATCATTCTTACTAAGAAACAGATCTACACATAAGAATTGAAACCAAGAAACTACAGTACACGTATCTCCTAGCCTCTAAATGTCCCTTATGACTTATGAAGGATCTTGACAACACCTAGAAGTGCAAAAGGGACCTGTAAGGTCCACAAGGTGAGAAAGAATGCCTCAACTGTTTACAAGTTATCATGTGGAAGAGGAATGGTTCATAAAAGTCAAGGACCTATTGCATCAAGCATAAGGTACCGCCCTCCATTCTATGCATGCCAGATTACAACCTCTGATAATGAAGAAACACAAAGGAAGACCACTTTAGAGAAACAGGTTAATTCCAAGCTTCATATTTGTCCCTCCCCACCCTCTTTCTCATAATATATATTTTTAGTGATGCATATAAATCATTTCTGAACATACATAAACCTGACACCGAGAGTAGAAATCTCAACCTTAGAAAATATAGGGGCAAAACAGCTAACAGTAGTCTTATACACATATCCCCAGCAGAAGCTTGAACTGTGATTTCTTTTCTAAATTAGGCCACAGCATCTTTAAAACATGACTAATGCCTATTACCCATGACTCAAATTATGTCTAAAATCCCAGACATCCCCACAATTTAAAAAAAGAGGCTCTTTTATTAAACCATATTAAACCACTATATTACTTATCCAATGTGTTCCATCCCTGGTACTTCGTATAATCACAGAGGTGTGCATTCTTCTCTTCAATCATTATTAAAGGTTTTCAAAAGCTCTCTAAGAATTATAGGAGATAAAGAGAATACAGAAAATATAAAACATATTTTTCACCTCTTAATCCATTTGTTGACACTGACATGCATATGTTCTTTGCTTGTCATCCTTGAACAACTTTTTCTGTATATCTCTCAGCTTTTTGATAATTCAACCCATAGTGCTTCATGTGGACAAAGTGAATATTGCATTGATTTTTAAAAACTGTTGAAATGTTTTATTTTAAAATTACGGACTGATACGCATATTAGTTCCAAAGAGAATGTTGATTTGAAAAGGGACTCTAGGTAAGATTATATTTAATATGATCAATCATAATAAAATTTTAAGAATGCACTGACACATGAAAAGGAAAATAATCAGTTTGACTTGTGTGAAATAAATTATAACAAAATTTTAATTATTTTCTTCCCCGTGATATAGTGGACAATTTAATCTTGACAGGTGAAATAAATATTTGTTTCATCGTGCAGTTTACTTTGAGGAATTCAATCTTTCTAAGTAAAAAATGTCCTTTTTGTAAAGTGCTCACACGTCCTTTGCCTAAATTATGACACATAACAAGATCTTTTTGAAAACCATATTATTTCCAAATAGGGATCCTAAGAGCAATGGAATCAAGAGCAGAGGAAGAAATTAGAACATAATGAGAAAGTATTGCCATCTCAATGAAGAGCCTTCATTATCAAAGTTCACCGAACACCACATTTACCCCAGATCAGGGCAATGGATAACCTTTCCTTGTAAAATGAAATCGAACTTTTACATTGGATTCCAAAAGGGCTAGCAGGGGTGGAGCTTGGCACAACAAAATCCTGGTCATCTTGCTAATACATTCCCAGAAAAATCGCCAGGCTTCATTTACCTTTTACTGGCTCTCCCAGCCCGTGGGACATCAACGGGGACCCGAAACCTGCCGAGAAAGAATGGTGGGACAAGAGACGTGAAGAATGACAGCAATACAGTATTCTGATCAAGCTGCAAAACTTTATTGAAGAAGCAGGGTATATATACTCTAAGGGAAGAGGGAGTGGCTAATAAGGACGGGTGGCGCTTTAGGATTGGTAGGTACTGTTGCTGGGGGTGTGGGATTGGTCAGTGCTGTTGCTGGGGGGAGGTGGCAGTATTGAGGGAGTGGCTAGGTGCTGTTGCTAGGGGGAGGTGGCAGTATTGAGGGAGTGGCTAGGTGCTGTTGCTAGGGGGAGGTGGCAGCATTTCTGGCGCGAATCTTTGGCGTGGGCGTGAAATGCTGCTGACTTCCTAGAAGAAGACTAGGGTGTTATTGTTTCAGTCCTGGCGGCCATGTTGCATGCCACCGACCTCGCTTAAGGCAAAATAGACATGGATATATTATTTTTACGGCCCCCAACATCTCCTCCCTTTTTCTTTATTTAGCACGGTACTCTCCATAGGCTAGCTGAGGGAAGTAGAGGCCTCATTTCCCTGATGTAGATGGCTCTGATTTTTTCGGGAAGGGGTAGCACAGGCAACGCAGCATAAGGGAAAGGGACTGTGCCTGTCTTAGGTTGGAACTGTGCCCTGTAAGGAACTGCACCCGGGAAACAGTGTACCTTACCCATTATGTGGTCAGTCTTACCCGTCATTGGGAAGCGTGGCAGCAAAAGGCCATGTCCCTGTCTTAGGTTGACTGATGGATCAGTCCAGTTGCCCGTCATTGGCTGACCAGTCCAGCACCTCTGTGAGCATTTTTGCCTGGCAAGTTCTATGAGCAGAGCAAACCCCTGTGCTAATGAGGCGTGCTTCTCAGAGAACAGTTAGGTTGTGCTTACCCATGACTGTCTCCTGCGGTGCTTTGCCACGCACTCAGCAGCCTTAAAGGGAGGGAGCAGATCACAGATGGTCTGTTGGCATGCCTTGATCAGCAAGGTGGAGCCGGTGGTAATGTACCTGAATGGGCTTGCCAAGAGCGGAGTCAATCTGATCTTTGACTAGCTGGATAATTATTTTTACAGCCCATGGCCCTAAGGAAAGTATTAGGAGGATGGTTATCAGTGGGCCTAGTATAGGGAGTAGATAGGGCAGGATTCTATTGAATCCCCAAGAGGGATTCATTAGCGCTATTTCTTTTTCCCTATTTCGCTTCTCTAGCCCTTCTCTAAGTTGGGCCATGTTGTCTATGATAAGGCCAGAGTGATTAGCGTAAAAGCAACATTCCTCTCCTAAAGCAGCACAAACTGACCTCTACGATTCTGGAGGACAACCTCAGACAGTGAGTCTTGAGATTTTTCCAAGTGAGAGATGGAGGTTTCTATACGGGCTAGATCTTCATCTACAGCAGCTCGTAGGTGAGAGAGACCTTGTTGTTGGAGGATGACAGAAGTAGTCCCAGTGGTTATACCTGCAATACTTAAAAGAGAAGCAATGGTGATAGCAGTAATAATTTCCCTTTTTTTGTCTAGTTATGGTATCAGAAGGCTGCGTGTCCCAGAACTGATGGAGGTTGTCCCCTGGACGGTAAAGGACATGGGGGAGGATAACAACCAAGATGCACACTTCTCCTGAGCTATTGAGGGCTGTTGTGGCCACACAGGGAGTGAGCCCTGATGAGGAGCACAGCCATTTTGCCCCCTCAGGGGGAATGTAAAATTTAACCTGAGATGGAGGGGATAAATGAACACATGCCTTAGTTAAGGTGGCAGAAATGTTACCAAAGGCATTACCGACACACTGTCCGGTGTGCAGGACGGATTGTATGGTGAGACCACGGGATTTGTTGTTGTTCCAATTGCATTGGGGAGGACTGTCATTAGAGGAAGTGTTATAGCTGGCATTAAGGGCTATCGCATCATAATAAGGGGGCTTAACAGAAAGGCATAACCAGCAATTGTGAGTAAGGTTGGGTGGGGAAGCGTTTAGATCAAGAAAGGTAGCGTTAATTATTTGCCAGAGTAGGCTAATGATAATTGGGTAAGAGTTAAGAGAGGTAGTGTTGGGTGTAGCGGACATAACTATAGAGTGAGATTTGTACAGAGGTTTCCTGCATTTTGTTTTTTAAAGTTTGCAGGAAGACCCCACGATGGGTTAGGGGGTCGAACGCATCCGGCAGGAGTGAATTGTACAGTGAGGAACTTGTCAGCAATTGGGGGTGACCATCCAGTAGCTAATGTTTCGCATCCCCAGTAGGCACAATAGTAGTGCGCGGGCTGATTGCAGTACGAACGCCCCTGGGCGGAGCTGGGACAGAGGTAAACATCCTGAATATTGAGATAATTTATGGTCCAGGTTTCGAGAGGATCTTGTACACATACTGTAAGAAATTGAGTTAACTTTTCTTTTTTAAACTAGTAGTATCAGTTTTGCTGCCTTGCCTTTCAAAGTTTGGAACAGTTCCCAAAAATAATTTCCACAAATAACTTTGAATGTTATTAAGTTTAGTGTCCCATGGTTGTGGGATGTATTTTCATTTTACCAATTTATTGAGCTGTTAGTAAATGTTGTATTACCAAAATTCCAGAAATAAGGATTACTGTTATTAGTGATTATGACTGAATTGTTAATGAACTAAAATATGGTTGTGTTTTTAATAGGTTTCGGCATCCCTATAAGGGCCCGATCCTTTACAATTCCATAAGAATCATCAAACAACACAACCTCTGTAAGCTCATGACATATATGCCATTTGTCATTAAGTAGTCTGTTGTGAGAGGGACATGTAAAATTGACCATATTTTCTGATTTATATGGCAAAGTAGGGAAAATGAGAACATAAATTTGACTGTGATTTTTAGGTTGCATGCATACAGAACCATATCCAAAGAAGTAGGGCAGTTTATAAAAGGTAAAGTTAAATTTTCTATAAGTTTCCCTTCTTCTTTTGGCTTTAAGGGTAGTTATAAGTTATAGGTCCTGGAAAATGGTGAGCTTGATTAAGATAAATTGGGTAAGACTCATTGCTCCAAATTAACAGCTCTAGAAGAGGTGAGTTGGTTATGTATGTTCAATAAGTGTAATTATGATGTGGTATCTTACCTTGACCTAATACTTTACCTATAATTAATTCATTGTAAACCCACCATGTCCATAGTTTAAGTCTTGGCAGCATCTTCAACTCTAGACTTGATTCTTCTGGAGAGGATCCACTATTCTTCTCCTGTTTCTGTAATGATAAGAGCAAAACCTCAGCCCCAAAAGTTTACCTCTCCTTTTTCCCATTTATTGGTTGTTTCATTTTTCCAATATACAGGTTGTCCACATTTTTCATTTTCATTCCTTTTTTTAACATCATAATGTCTTTCTGCTGCTGTGATATTAGAAATTTGTTGTCTATTAAGAAAATTTAAGGTAAGCAATGCTCTAGACAGTCTGTCCCTAGCAGACTCTCCTCCATCTCCCCCTTTTTATTTTTGCAACATTAATTTTAATAAGTGATTACTTTTTTTCTACTATCACTTGTCCCTGAGGGTTATATGGAATTCCTATAACATGTTTAATATTCCAGTCACTGCAAAATTTTTTGAAAGATTGACTAAGATAAGCAGGCCCATTATCAATTTTTAGCTGTGCTGGCAGGCCCATTACCGCAAAACAATGTAATAAATGAGAATGTACATGTGAGGCCTTTTCACCAGCTTGAGCAGTTGCCCAAATAAAATTAGAATATGTGTACCCTATTACATGCACATACGGAAGGCAGCCAAAAGAAGGCACATGTGTAACATCCATTTGCCAAATTTCATTAGGATGTTCTCCATGGGGATTAGTTCCTGGAGAGAAAGTGGGGGCATTTATGGGCCCACAAGTAGGACATTGTCTAACAATCCTCTTACTTTCTTTTACTGTTAAGTGGGGATATTTATGACGTAAGCCAGAAGCATTAGTATGTGTAAGTTTATGATAATTAGCAGCAGATTCTTTATGAGCAATAAGTTTATTTACTAAATCATTTTGTTAAGTCATAGGGCCAGGAAGTTGAGAATGGGAATGAATATGAGTAATGTAGATTGTTCATGAACAGTTTTTGTAATTGTGGGAAAAGAACTTCTAATTCAGAAGCTGGAGTTATTTGAGCTGTTTCTATATGACAAACAATGTGACAAACATAAGCAGAATCAGACACAGTATTTGAAGGCTCAGAAACATCAGTTAGCAATTGAATAACAGCCATAAGTTCTACCTTTTGGGCAGATAAATAAGGTGTTTTCCAAGATTTTGTAGTTGGGCCCAAATAGCCTGCATTTCCATTACTGCTGCCATCAGTGTAGTAAGTTGGCGCAGCAGAGAGTGGTTGTTGTTTGACAACCTTAGGAAGAATCCATGAAGTACGTTTTTAAAAACTGTAAAAATTTTGAATTTGGGAAGTAATTGTCAATTGTTCCAATAAAATCTGCTAAGGCCACTTGCCAAGAGTTATTGAACTGCCAGAGCTGAGAAAGCTCCTGCTTTGTAAGGTCTAGTATGATTTTATCAGGATCTCTAGCCATAAGCTGTCTCAGGTGAATACAGCCTTTTGATATTATTGCTGAGATTGTTTCAGGATAAGTATGAAATTTTTTTGTATCTTTGTTGGGTAGGAATATCTATTTTATTATGCCATTCTCTTGTCAAAGTATTCCAGTAGGGGAATGGCAAGATGGAAATATTAAAAGAGAAATTGTAAGATTTATAGTTATCCTTGTTAGTTGGCTATTTTGTACTCTTTTTCCAGCCATTTAATTCCTCTTTTGCTTCTGGGCTTAAAATGCGAGGACTATTTAAGTCAGGGTCTCCTGTTAGGGTATTGAAAAGATTAAGCATAAGTTGGAATTCCTAAAGTAGGCTGTACCCAATTAATATCACCCAGTAATTTCTGAAAATCATTTAAAGTATGTAAATTATCAGTTCAAAATTGGACCTTTTGTGGAGTTATAATATTTCTATTAATAGTATGACCTAAATATTGAAAAGGAACCTGTTTTTGAATTTTTTCTTCTGCTATTTGCAACCCATGTTGAGGAAGAACTTCTTTAGCCAGCTGAAATAGTGGTTTCAGCTCAAAAGATTGCTTAGTGGCAAAAAGAATATCATCCATACAATGAATAATCATAGCCTTAGGAAATTGTTTTCATAAAATTTGTAATGGAATGTGAACAAAGGATTGACATAATGTAGGTAGGACTGGTTATCATTCTCTAAGGTAAAACTTTGAACTGATATCATTCAGTAGGAGCTGAATGATTAATAGAAGGAATAGTAAACGCAAATTTTTCTTTATCATTTGGATTAAGAGGAATAGTAAAAAACAATCTCTTAAGTCAATAATAATAATATGCCAATTTGTGAGTATTTTGCTAATTCCTGAGGAAGGGGCCAGCCTCCCCAGGAAGGAACACAACACTCCCTGGGCAGTACATTTCAAGGTTTATGCATCAGTCCCTGGGAGAGTGGCCAGCTCCTCCAGGGAGGAATACAACACCTTTTGAAATATACTTTATTATTTTTAATTTGTTACAAAACATCCTTGATGCGCTTACTATTTTAGTTTCCATTTATTATTATTATTATATATACCAGAGGTGGACTAAATCAGACAAACTTAAGTTAAAGCACCTGCCTTTTGATTTTTAGGCAGAGAGGTAGTTTTATAACACATATTTTAAAATAATTAAAATTATGATTAATAACAGTATACTTTTGTTTAATATTACACTGAAACATTATTAAATTTTTAGCAATTTTATACACCTTTAAAGCATTTATATGAACTTTTTATTTATACAACTTTAATTGTCATAAAATTAGAAAACTTCTTTAATTGTACAACACTTTTAAATATTTTATTCAACTTTTATCACATGAACTTAACCATTTTCAGTATTCCACCCCCTTCTAGGGAACAAACCAAACCATTTGTAACAGTTTGAAACAAAAAGCGTTTTTTGAGAAAGCTGGTTTAAACATCATGTTCCCCCAAAAGCAACAAAACCTGTCTCTCCAAGGACACATCAAGGCCAAAGCACAAGAAGCTACTTTGATAAAACACTCTCCCTCCTGCAGACTGATCACCCAGGAGAAAAACTCTGTGCAAACTTCCACTAAAACAGACCAATGACTTGAGAAACCCCGAGAAAGAACAAAACTCCAACCCTGTTTTAATAACTTAGTCATTTTATCTTATGATAAAATTACTTTCTTTTAATAATAAAAGCACATTCTATATACCTTCTTTACTTAAGTTACCACAATGATTTTAAAACTGTTTTTAAGCAAACTTCTGACAACATACAATTACCATCAACATTAAACAAACTTGTTAGAATAATGATTTAATTTGTTCATATCTATTTTTATTATTTTAAATTAATAGCTATATTTATTTATTAATATAAGCACTTATTTAATGTTGGCCATTGAATAAAGCTTTTTTAATAATGTTTATTTATCAATTTAATATTACCATATGGAGGTATCAAAACGTACAGACACTGAACAACTTTTATATATTTATGGTTAAGTGGTTTATATCTGGAGGGAGTAGTGGAAGGTGTGGGACGGTGAGCGTACATATACTTTTTGGAAGGGGTGGAGTGGTTGTGAAAGGTGGCAAGAGGGTTAAAGGATAAAGGGCTGGAGGGTAAGGGGGAGGCGGGTGATGAGAGGAGGGCGGAAGTGAGTTAGGGCTAAGGTTCACTTCCTTATTTGGTGTATGTGTGTGAGGGGTGTCGGTTTCAACATTAGCAGAGGGAGCAGAGGGCGCAACAGGGTGTGAGGGTTGGTCTTCAAAGGAAATTAGGCTAACCGGCGACTCTAGACGCGAGCCAGCCTGCGAACCGACTTGCGAAGCAGCAGAGGCTTTTCCCCCGCAAGTTGAGGGGGGGCGGGAGCTAGATTGCAACACAGTTTCTCCCTCTGCAAGGAGCTGCTTAACGTCTGGGGGTGGTGGAGACATACCAATCATGTCCTGAATCATTCGCCAATAACTAAAGGCGGTGACAGGAATATGCTCGGGTCCAAAAACTTTATAGTAATCATTTAAACAATCACCTATTCTATTCCAACATCGACCATCTATTGTGCCCTCTTTGGGAAACCATGGACAGGTTTTGAGTATAAATTTGAAAAATTCCACTAAACTTTTCTTTTTAACTTTAATTCCCCGCGTCTTGAGTGCCTCTTTTACCTGGCTAATAAACAGTGAATGTGAAGATTCTGCTTGTCCCATGATTAAAGAATGAAGTGAGATAAAGAATCTCACTTACCCACCTGGAGACTGGAACCACACCGGGGACCAGACTGAAGAGGCGATGGGTTGAAAAGTACTCTCCCTCTTCCGCCGCGAGGAGCCTTTCGTTGGCTGAGGTGCTGGAGAATGTTCTCCCTCTGTGGTGAAGCGGCGTTCTTTTCTCGATTACAGGGAATCGTCGGGCCCCACGTTAGGCGCCAATTGTCCCGGCCCGCGGGACATCAACGGGGACCCAAAACCTGCCGAGAAAGAATGGTGGGACAAGAGACGCGAAGAATGACAGCAAGACAGTATTCTGATCAAGCTGCAAAACTTTATAGAAGAAGCAGGGTATATATACTCTAAGGGAAGAGGGAGTGGCTAATAAGGATGGGTGGCGCTTTAGGATTGGTAGGTACTGTTGCTGGGGGTGTGGGATTGGTCGGTGCTGTCGCTGGGGGGAGGTGGCAGTATTGAGGGAGTGGCTAGGTGCTGTTGCTAGGGGGAGGTGGCAGCATTTCTGGTGCGAATCTTTGGCATGGGTGCGAAATGCTACTGACTTCCTAGAAGAAGGCTAGGGTATTATTGTTTCAGTCCTGGCAGCCATGTTGCATACCACCGACCTTGCTTAAGGCAAAATAGACATGGATATATTATTTTTACGGCCCCCAAAAACTGGCCAGTCTTGACTTCTTTCTGCTACTTCAAAGCAGGGACCTTAGTTGAGTGTGGCCCAAACCCATTTGCTGACTAATTATTTGGACTTTGGGGGTATGGAGAAGGTGCTGTTTGGAAAAGAGAACAGCAAGAGATAAGGCACTGCTAAAAACAATAAAGAGGGGAATAACAGAATCATGGAGGACAGAATCCAAGCTGTGATTTCCTTGGGCAGTGTGGTGTGCTGCTTTAAGAAAATTGGAACAGAAAGAAACCTCCACTCACCAATTCAGGTTTATGTGTGAAATATTAAAACCCAACAGACTGCACTGCAGACCCAGCCTATACAACCAACTAGCCAATTATGTTGAAGTCAGGGTATGAAAGTGCATTTTAAACATAAAGTGTAGTCAGTGGCTGGTGGAAAAAAATGCCAAAATTTTTTCTCATGATCTATCAGAAAGTACCCGACATGTGGGGAGTCATGCTGGGAATAGAGGTTTGAGAATCCTGAGCGACAGCATAAAAGTATTTTTTTTTTAAACTTATAGATTCTGTTATAATTATACCTTAAAAAAAACAAGCATGTGTCCCATTGGAGGTGAAAATTAGCTCTACGTCAGCTTACAATGAGGATATTCTCCCATAGAGCATTTTGGAGAATTTAAAATGGAAAAAAGGAATTTTAAGCTTTTGTTAAAGTATACATGTTAAAAAAATGGTTAATTATTTGTTTTGTTATAAAAATAAATCCTTAGTTATGCAGAAATAATTTTTCCACATACTCTGTGTTAATTTTAAAGGAAAGATTTGACCCATTAAATAGAAAACTGTGTAAAAATAAAAGTCTTCAAATAGAAAAGTTCCTGTGACATGCATATTTTACCTTCACTTTTGGACTACAGTTTCTTCCTAATAATAATTGGAATAATATTAAACAACTCTAACACAAGGAAAAATAATGGGAGGACAAAAAATGCTTCTCACTGATGACTCCTTTTTTGAATAATCAAAATTTAAAATCAATAATCCAGAGGATATCATTTTATATGACTTCACAATTCTGTATTGAATGATTACATCACTCGGAGTTTTGTTTGAAGGAAACAATCCTGATTTTCTGTACACAATTGTGCTGTTCCCAATGGCGCTGAGATTGTGATGCAGGTGTCCATATATGAATACCTGCTTTTTCAAATACTGTAATTTTTGAGTATGTAATGGAAACTTTTCAAAAAAATTTTTGCAATGAAACAGATTGACATATGCAAAAATGAAACCATTAAACTACTGTACAAATAACTTACAGCCTCCAAAATTCTCCTATGGTTAATAAGTACCATGCCAACACACAGAAAGGAAAAATGATGTGAATATTCCACAAGGTGATAAAGGGTGACTCAACTGTTTACAAATTATCAGGGTAAGACCAAGTGTTCTCAAAGTCAAGGATCAAATTGATCCAGCAGACGGAACGATACTCCCATATATGCTTGGGAGATTACATTCTTTGATAATGAAGCAACATTAAAGGAAGCTGACTTTAGGGAAATAGGTAATTCAAAAGGTTCATATTTGTTTCTCCGCACACCCTTTCACTTAATATATATTTTTAGTGATGCATATCAATCATACATGATCATACAAAAGCTGAAGCTGAAAGCCAATATCTCAACCCTAGAAAATTAAGGGGCATGAAAACGAACAGTGTTCCAGTACACATATCTCCAGGAGATCGTTGAATTGTGATTCCTTTTTTAAAAATTGGCCAAAGCATCTTTAAAATATGACTAAGGCCTATTATTCATGGCTCAACTAAGGAGTACAATTTCAGACATCCCCACGAATTTTAAAAGCTGATTTGTTAATACATATTAAACCACTATCTTATTGATCTAATGTGTATATTCCCTGATGCGTCATATATTCACAGGGTTGTGCATTCTTCTCTTCAATGTTTATTAAACATTTAAAACAGCTCTTTAAGAATTAAAATAAATAAAGAGAATCCAGAAAAATAAATAAAATATTATTCACCTCTCAATCCATTTGTTGACACTGCCATGCAAAGGTGCTTTTCTCACCATCCTTGAACAAATTTTTCCATTTATCTCTCAGTTTTTTTGATAACTCATCCCATAGTGCATGATGTGGGCAAAGTGAACAATGCATGGCTGTGTTAAAGCTCTTGAAAGACTTTAAATTATGGACTGAAACATATATTAGATCGAAAGTGAATGTTGATTTGATAAGGGATTTTGGGTAAGATTAGAATTAATATGATCAGTCATAATAAAGATTTAAGAAGGCACAGACACTTGTAAAGAAAAATAATCAGTCATATTTAGGGGAAATAAATAATAACAAAATTTTAATTATTCTATTCCTTGGGAAATAGTGGACATTATAATCTCTAGGGGTGAAATAAATTTTTGTTTTATCATGCAGTTTACTGTGAGGGATTAATTATTTCTTAGTAAAAAATTTCCTCTTTGCAAAGTGCTCACTTATACTTTGGCTAAATTACCACACATAACAAGATCACTTGGAAAACCATATAATTTCCTACTAGAGATCTAAGAGCAATGGAATCAAGGGCAGCAGAAAAAATTAGAATAGAATGAGAAAGGATTGCCACCTCAGTGAAGAGTCTTCATTATAAAAGATCACCAGACACCATGTATATCCCAGATCAGGGCCATGGATAACCTTTCCATGTAAAATGAAATTGAACTTCTGCATTGGATTCCAAAAGGGCTCACAGGGGTGGAGCATTTTAACACTAAAATCCTGGTCATCCTGGCAATACAGACCCATGACAAATCGTCAGGATTTGTTTCCCTGTTATTGCCTAGGCTTGACTTTTTATGCTCCTCCAAATCAGGGATCTTAGCAGGATGCGGCACACACACTTCTGCAGGATAATAATATGGAACTTGGGAGCATGGAAGAATGGGCTGTTTGGAAAAGACAGCAGCAAGAGAGAAGGCATTGCTAAAAACAGAAAACAGGTGACCAATGCAATCCTGAACAATGGCAACCAAGTGCTGATTCTTCTGTACAGTGTGTTGCAGTGCTGGTTGAAAATTAAAATAGAAAGAAACCGCCAATAGGCAACACAGGTGTATGTAAAAAATTAAAACTCAAGCGACTTCAATAAAGACACTTCCCATAAAAACAACTATCCAGATATGTTGAAGTCAGGATATGAAAGTGTATTTTAACCATAAAATATAGTCAGGGGCTGGTGAAAAAAAATGCAAAAATACTTACTCATATCTTTCAGAAAGTTTAAAACACATGTGGAGTCATGCTGGAAATAGAGGTTTGACATTTCGGACCGACTGCATAAATGTTTTTTTTTTTTTTTAATTTATAGATTCTATTATAAATGTATATTAAGGAAAACAAGAGTGTGACCAATGGGACGTGAAAATTAGCAATAAATCAGAATAGAATGACAGTGTTTTCTCATAGATTAATTAGGATTATTTAAAATACAAAAAATTAAATTTAAGACTTCATTAAAACATACATTTTTAAAAGAAAGTTTAATTATATATTATGGTATATAAATCAATCTTTACTTAGGCAAAATGAATTATTCCCCTACCCTGTCAATGTCAATTGGAAAGGAAAATCTTTAGACCTTTTAAATAGTCAACTCTGTAAAAATGAAAGACCACAGAAAGAAGAGATCCTGTGGAATCCATATTTTACATAAAATTTTGGACTATATTTTCTTCCTATTATTTATTGGAAGAATTTTAAACTACTCTAACTGGCAGAAAAATAATGGGAGCACAAGAAATATTTCTCACTGATTCTCTTTTTTGGAATAATCACAATTTTGAGTCGATAATTCAGAGGACCTCTTTTTACATGACTTCATAAGTGTTTATTGAATGTTTAAAAGGTTCTGGATTTTTTTCAAGGAAAGCATTCCTGACTTTCAAGACATTATTGAGCTGTTGCTGATGGTGCAGAGATTGTGATGCAGGTGTCCATATACAAATAGCTTCTCTTTTGTCATATTGTAATTTTTGAGAATTATTGGGGAAAAATCAAAATCATTCTTACCAAGAAACATATGCACATATACACAACTGAAACCAAGGAACTAGAGTAAAACTAGCTCCCAGTGTCCAAATTTCTCTTCTGTCTTAAGAAGAAACTTGCCCACACCCAGAAATTCAAAAGGGATCTGTAAGGTCCACAAGGTGAGAAAGAGAGACTCGACTGTTTACAAGATATCACAGGATATGGAATGGATCATAAAAATCAATGCTCTAATTTCTTCCACTGCCCTTGATTCCATTGCTCTTAGTATTTCTCTTTGGAAAATTTATGGTTTTCCAAGAGATATTGTTACTTGTGGTAATTTAGGCAAAAGACGTGTGAGCACTTTACAAAGAGGATATTTTTACTTAGAAAGAATGAATGCCTCAAAGTAAAGTGCACCATTAAACAAATATTTATTTCACCGGTCAAGAATAAAATGTCCACTCTATGCACACCAGACTACAGCTTGCATAGTGAAGAAACAGAAAAGGAATTCCACTTTAAAGAAATAGGTAATTCCTAAGCTTCATATTTGTCTCTCTCCCCCTGCTTTCATTTAATATATATTTGTCGTGATGAAAGATGTGTCGTAAGATGAAAGTTTCTCAAAGTCAAGGACCAAATCCATCCAGCAGAAGGCACCGTACTCCCTTCTATGCTTGAGAGATTACAATATTTGATAATGGAGCAACACTAAAGGAAGCTGACTTTAGGGAAATAGGTAATTCAAAAGCTTCATAACTGTTTCTCTGAACCCTCTTTCACTTTATATATATTTTTAGTGATGCATACCATTCATACATGAACATACAAAAGCTGAAGCCAAGAGCCAAAATCTCAACCTTAGAAAATTAAGGGGCATGACACCTAACAGTCGTCCAGTACACACATCTGCTAGAGATATTTGAATTGTGATTCCTTTTTTAAAAATTGGCCAAAGCATCTTTAAAATATTATTAATGCTTATTATTCATGGCTCAACTAAGGTGCAAAATCTCAGATATCACCACGAATTTTAAAACAAGTCTGTTTTATTAATACATATTAAACCACCATCCTACTTATCAAATGCATATATTCCCTGGTGTATCACATATTCACAGAGGTGTGAATTTTTCCAAAGTTTCATATTTGTCTCTCTCCCCCTGCTTTCATTTAATATATATTTGTCGTGATGCATGTCAATCATACATGAACATATATAAACCTGATGCCGAGAGTAGAAATCTCATCATAAGAAAATAAAGGGGCATAACCCCTAACAGTCGTCCCATACACACATCTCCAGAGGAATCTTGTATTGTGATTCTCTTTTAAAATATTGACAAGAACATCTCTAAAACATGACTAAGTCCAAGTATCCATGGGTTAACTGGGTGTACAGTTCCAGACATACTCACGATTATTAAAACAAATCTGTTTTACCTATACAAATTAAACCACTATCTTTCTTATCCAATGTGTACATTCCCTGGTCCTTCATATAATCACAGTGGTGCGCATTCTTCTCTTCAATCATTACTAATCGTTTTCAACAGCTCTTTAATAATTATAATAACTAAACAGAATCCAGAACAGTAAATAAAATATTCAGCTCTCAATCCATTTGTTGACACTGTCATGCAAAGGTGCTTTTCTCAGCATCCTTGAACACCATTTTCCGTTTCTCTCTCTGTTATCTTAATAACAACCCATAGTGCATCATGTGGACAAAGCGAAATTGCATGACTTTTTTAAAGCTATTGAAAAGACTTTATTTTAAAATTATGAATGGAAACATAAATTAGATTGAAAGAGAATGTTGATTTGAAAAGGGATTTTAGGTAAGATTAGATTTAATATAATCAATCTTAATAAAGATTTAAGGAGGCACAGGCAAATGTAAAGGAAAATAATCATTCTGATTTTGGGAAAGAAATTATTAAAAATTTTCAATTATTTTATTCCCCATGAAATTGTGGAAGTTACAATTTCAAGGGGTGAAAAAAATTTTTGTTTCATCGTGCAGTTTGCATTGAGGCATTCATTCTTTCTGAGTAAAAAACATCCCCTTTGTAAAGTGCTCACACGTCCTTTTTCTAAATTACCAAACATAACAGGATCCCTTGGAAAACCATATTATTTCCAAATAGAGATACTCAGAGCTATGGAATCAAAGGCAGAGGAAGAAATTATAATAGAATGAGAAAGTATTGCATCTCAATGATGAGCCTTAATTATCCAAGGCCACCAAACACCACATATATACTACATCAGGGCAATGGGAAACCTTTGCAAGTAAAATAAAATCGTACTTCAGCAATGGATTCCAAAAGGTCTCACAAGGGGCGAGTGTGGCACACCAAATTCCTGGTCATCCTGCCAATTCAGTCCCAGGATAAATGCACAGGATTCATTTCCCGGTTACTGGCCAGTCTTGTCTTCTTTCTGCTCTTCCAAAGCAGGAACCGTAGCGTTGGGTGTTACCAACAGTTTTTCATTCTAATTATTTGGACTTTGTGGGCAGGGAGAAAAGGATGTTTGGAGAAGATACCAGCAGGAGAGATGGCACTGCTAAAAAATAAAAAAGAGGAGAACAATGGAATCCTGGAGGAAAGATACCAAACTCGGATTTCCATGTGCAGAGTGGTATGGGGCTTCTTTGAAAATTGTGAAAGAAGGAAAACTCCTCTAGCCAATTCAGGAGAATGTGGAAAAAATGAAATCACCAGAATCTTAAATACACACACTGCCAATACCACCAACTAGCCAGATATGTTGAAGAAGTGTATGAAAGTGAATTTTAAACATAAAGTATGTTCAGTGGCTAGTGGAAAAATGCCATAATATTTTCTTATGACCTGTCAGAAAGATTCCAACACATGTGGTGTCATACTGGGAGATAGAGGTTTGAGTATCCTGACTGACGATGTAAATTTTTTTTTAATCTATACATTCTGTTAGAAATATATATTAAGGAAAACAAGATTGTGTGCAATTGGAGGTGAAAACTAGGTATAAGACTGATGAGAATGATGGTGTACTCTCATAGACTAATTTGGAGTATTTAAAATTTAAAAAAATAAATTTTAAGTCTTCGTTAAAACAAACATTTTAAAGAATGGTTATTATATTTTGGTATATAAATCGACCTGTACATCGGAAAGAAGAATTTTTCCATACCCTGCAAATGTTAATTGGAAAGGGAAGACTTTAGCCCTTTTAAAGTGTAAACTCTGTAAAATAAAATGCTACAAATAGCGAGCTCTTGGGGAATGCATATTATACATTAATTTTTTAACTAGATTTTCTTCCTAGTAGTTATAAGAATAATATTACACTACTCTAAATGATAGAAAAATAATGGGACCATAAGAAATGTTTCTCACTAATTTTTAATTTTGAATAACCACAATTTTAAAACGATAATTCAGAGGACCTCTTTTTACATGACCTCAGGATTCTTTACTTAATGTATAGCAGACTCTGCATTTTTTTTTCAAGTAAACGATTGCTGATTTTCTGGACATCATTGGGCTGTTGCCCTTGGAGCAGATATTGTGACGCAGGTGTCTATAGACAAATATCTGGCCTTTTGACATATTTTAATTTTTGATAAATGTATTGGAAGAAAAAATCAAAATCATTCTTATAAAGAAAAAGATCTACACATAAGAATTGAAACCAAGGAACTACATTACAGGTTACTCCCAACCTCCAAATATCTCCTATAGCTTATGAAGGACCTTGCCAACACACAGAAATGTAAAAGAGACCAGCAAGGTCCACACGGTGAGAAAGAGTGCCTCAAATGCTTACAAGTTATCATGTGGAAGAGGAATGTTTCATAAAATCAAGGACCTATTGCATCAAGCAGAGGGTACCGCCCTCCATTCTATGCATGCCAGATTACCACCTCTGATAATGAAGAAACACAAAGGAAGAGCACTTTAGAGCAATAGGTAATTCCAAGCTCCATATTTGTCCCCCCCCCCCACCGTCTTCCTCATAATATAAATTTTTAGGGATGCATATCAATCGTTTCTGAACATACATAAACCGGACACCGAGAGCAGAAATCTCAACCTTAGAAAATATAGGCGCAAAACCCCTAACATAGTCTCATACACATATCTCCAGCAGAACCTTGAATTGTGATTCCTTTTTTAAAAATTGGCCAGAGCATCTTGAAAACATGACTAATGCCTCTTGTTCATTGCTCAAATTATGTGTACAATTCCAGACATCCCCACAATTAAAAAAAAAAAGGCTCTTTTATTAAATCGTATTAAACCACTATATTAATTATCCAATGTGTGCCATCCGTGGTCCTTCCTATAATCAGAGTGGTGTGTATTCTTCTCTTCAATCATTATTAAATGTTTTCAATAGCTCTTTAAGAATTATAATAAATAAAGAGAACACAGAATATTAAAAAAAAAATTATTCACCTCTTAATCCAATAGTTGACACTGACATGCATATGTTCTTTACTTACCGTCATTGAAAAACTTATTCCATTTATCTATCAGGTTTTTTTTTATAATTTAACCCATAGTGCATCATGTGCACAAAGTGAACATTGCATGGATTTTTTAAAGCTGTTGAAAATTAATATTTTAAAATTATCAACTTTAATGCATATTAGTTCCAAAGAGAATGTTGATTTGAAAAGGGACTTTAGGTAAGATAGGATTTAATATAATCAATCATAATAAAATTTTAAGAATGCACTGACATGTGTAAAGGAAAATAATCAGTCTGATTTATGGGAAATAATTTATAACAAAATTTTAATTATTTTATTCCCCATGATACAGTGGATATTTTTATCTCGACCGGTGAAATAAATATTTGTTTAATCGTGCAGTTTATTTTGAGGCATTCATTCTTTATAAGCAAAAGATATCCTCTTTGTAAAGTGCTCTCATGTCCTTTGCCTTAATTACCACACATAAAAAGATCTCTTGGAAAAACATCTAATTTCCAAATAGAGATCCTAAGACCAATGGAATCAAGGGCAGAGGAAGAAATTAGAACATAATGAGAAAGTTTTACCATCTCAATGAAGAGCCTTCATCATCAAATTCAACAAACACCACATATACCCCAGATCAGGGCAATGGATAACCTTTCCATGTAAAATGAAATCGAAGTTCTGCATTGGATTCCAAAAGGGCTCACAGGGGTGGAGCGTTTTAACACTAAAATCCTCGTCATCCTGCCAATGCAGTCCCATGATTAATGGCCAGGATTTGTTTCCCTGTTACTGGCCAGGCTTGTCTTCTTTCTGCTCCTCCAAAGCAGGGACCTGAGCTGGATACAGAACAATCACTTCTGCAGAATAATAATTTGAACCGTGGGTGAATGGAAAATGGGCTGTTTGGAAAAGACAGCAGCAGAAGAGATTGCATTCCTAAAAACAGAAAAGAGTTGAAAAATGGAAACCTGAACAATCGTGACCATCTGTACAGTGTGCTCCAGTACTGGTTGAAAATTAAAATAGTAAGATACCTCCAATAGGCCAAATAGGAGTATGTGGAAAAATTAAAACTCAAGCATCTTCAATAAAGACACTTGTCATAAAAACAACTATCCAGATATATTTAAGTCAGGGTATCAAAGTGTATTTTATATATAAAATATAGTCAGTGGCTGGTGGAAAACAAATGCAAAAATATTAACTCATGATGTTTCAGAAAGTTTAAAACACATGTGGATAAAGGCTGGGAAGAGAGGTTTGACAATTCTGACCGACTGCATAAAAGTTTTTTTTTTTTAATTTATAGATTCTATTATAAATATATATTAAGGAAAACAAGAATGTCAACAATTGGACGTGAAAATTAGCAGTATGTCAGAATAGAATGACAGAGTTCTCTCATAGAGTAATTGGGAGTATTTAAAATACAAAAAAAAATAAATTTAAGACTTCATTAAAACATACATTTTAAAAGAATGGTTAATTATATATTAGGGTATATAAATCAATCTTTACTTAGGCAAAATGATTTTTTCCCCTACCCTGTCAATGTTAATTGGAAAGGAAAATCTTTAGCCCTTTTAAATAGTCAACTCTGTAAAAATAAAAGACCACAGATAGAAGAGTTACTGTGGACTGCATATTTTACATAAAATTTAAGACAACATATTCTTCCTATAATTTATTGGAATAATTTTAAACTACTCTAAATGGCAGAAAAATAACGGGAGCACAATAAATGTTTCTCACTGATTCTCCTTTTTGGAATAATCACAATTTTGAATAGATAAATCAGAGGACCATTTTTACATCTCATCATGAGTGTTTATTGAATGTTTACAAGGTCCTGGATTTTTTTTCAAGGAAACCATTCCTGATTTTCAAGACATTATTGGGCTGTTGTGGATGGTGCAGAGATTGTGATGCAGGTGTCCATATACAAATAGCAGCTCTTTTGTCATATTGTAATTTTTGAAAATTATTGGGAAAAAAATCAAAATCATTCTTACCAAGACAATATCCACATATACACAAATGAAACCAAGGAACTAGGGTAAAACTAGCTCCCAGTGTCCAAATTTCAGTTCTGGCTTATGAAGGACTTTACCAACACCCAGAAATGCAAAAGGGACCTGTAAGGTCCCAAGGTGAGAAAGAGTGACTCGACTGTTTACAAGATATCATGTAGAAGAAGAATGGTTCATAAAAATTAATTTTCTAATTCCCTCCTCGGCCCTTGATTCCATTGCTCTTAGAATCTCTATTTGGAAATAATATGGTTTTCCAATAAATCTTGTTATGTGTGGTAATTTAGGCAAAGGACCTGTGAGCACTTTAATAAGAAAACTTTTTTATTTAGAAAGAATGAATGCCTCAAAGTAATCTGCACGATTAAATAAATATATTTTTCACCATTCAAGAATAAAATGTCCACTCTATGCATGCCAGATTACAGCCTCCATACTGAAGAAACACAAAAGGAAGTGTTTAGAGAAATTGGTAATTCCAAAGCTTCATATTTGTCTCTCTCCCCCTGCTTTCCCTTAATATATATTTTTAGTATGCATGTCAATCATACCTGAAAATATATAAACCTGACGCCGAGAGTAGAAATCTCATCATAAGAAAATAAGGGGGCATAACACCTCACAGTCGTCCCATAGACACATCTACAGCAGAAATTTTAATTGTGATTCCCTTTTTAAAAAATGGCCAGAACATCTTTAAAACCTGACTAAGGCCTTGTATCCATGGCTTAACCCGGTGTACAGTTCCAGACATACTCACGATTATTAAAACAAATCTGTTTTACCAATACATATTAAACCACTACCTTTCTTATCCAATGTGTACATTTCCTGGTCCTTCATATAATCACAGTGGTGCGCATTCTTCTCTTCAATCATTACTAAACGTTTTCAACAGCTCTTTAAGAATAATAAAAAATAAACAGAATCCAGAACAGTAAATAAAATATTATTCAGCTTTCAATCCATTTGTTGACACTGCCATGCAAATGTGCTTTTCTCAGAATCCTTGAACAACTTTTACCGTTTCTCTCTCAGTTATCTTAATAACTCATCCCATAGTGCATCATGTGGACAAAGTGAAAAATGCATGGCTTTTTTAAAGCTATTGAAAAGACTTTATTTTAAAATTTTGAATGGAAACGTATATTAAATTGAAAGAGAATGTTGATTTGAAAAGTGATTTTAGGTAAGATTAGATTTAATATAATCAATCTTAATTATGATTTAAGGAGGCACAGGCACATGTAAAAGAAATTAATCAGTCTGATTTTAGGGAAATAAATCATTAAAAAATTTTAATTATTTTATTCCCCAGGAAATTGTGGAAATTATAAACTCAAGGGGTGAATTAAATTTTTGTTTCATCATGCAGTTTGCATTGAGACATTCATTCTTTCTGAGTAATAAATGTACCCTTTGTAAAGTGCTCACACGTCCTTTTCCTAAATTACCAAACTTAACAGGTTCTTTTGGAAAACCATATTATTTCCAACTAGAGATACTCAGAGCACTGGAATCAAAGGTAGAGGAAGATATTAGAATAGAATGAGAAAGTTTTGTTTCTCAATGAAGAGCCTTCATTATCAAAGTCCACCAAACACCACATACATTCTATATCAGGGCAATGGGAAACATTTGCTTGTAAAATAAAATCGTAATTCAGCAATGGATTCCAAAAGTGCTCACAGGGGGGGAGTGTGGCAAACCAAATTAATGGTCATCCTGCCAATTCAGACCCTGGAAAAATGGACAGGATTTATTTCCCGGTTAATGGGCAGTCTTGTCTTGTTTCTGCTCTTCCAAAGCAGGGACCCTAGGGTTGTGTGTCACCAACACTTTTTCAGTCTAATTATTTGGACCTTGTGAGCAGGGAGAAAGGGATGTTTGGAGAAGACAGCAGCAGGAGAGATGGCACTTGCTAAAAACAGAAAAGAGGAGAACAATGGAATCCTGAAGGAAAGAATTCAAACTCGGTTTTCCAAGTGCAGTGTGGTATGGGGCTTCTTTGAAAATGGGGAAAGAATGTAAAGTCCTCTATCCACCACAGGGGAATGTGGAAATTATGAAATCACAAGAATCTTCAATACAGACACTGCCAATACCACAAACTAGCCAGATATGTTAAAAAGTGTATGAAAGTGAATTTTAAACATAAAGTATGGTCAGTGGCTAGAGGAAAAATGCCATAATATTTTCTCATGATCTGCCAGAAAGATTCCAACACATGTAGTGTCATACAGGGGGAAAGAGGTTTGAGTATCCTGACTGACGGTGTAAAAGTTTTTTTTTTTAATCTATACATTCTGTTAGAAATATATATTAAGGAAAACAAGATTCTGTCCAATTAGACATGAAAACTAGATATAAGTCTGATTAGAATGATGGTGTTCTCTCATAGACTAATTTGGAGTATTTAAAATTAAAAAAAAATAAATTTTAAGTCTTCGTTAAAACAAACATTTTAAAGAATGGTTATTTATATATTTTGGTATATAAATCCACCTGTCCATAGGAAATAAGAATTTTCCCCCACACCCTGTCAATGTTAATTGGAAAGGAAAGACTTTAGCCCTTTTAAATATTAAACTCTGCCAAATAATATGCTGCAAATAGAGAGCTCCTGTGTAATGCATATTTTACCTTAATTTTTACTAGATTTTCTTCCTATTAGTTTTTGGAATAATATTAAACTACTCTAAATGGCAGAAAATAATAGGAGCACAATAAAAGTTTGTCAGTGATTCTTCGTTTTGAATAACCACAATTTTAAATCGATAAATCAGAGGACGTCTTTTTTACATGACCTCAGGATTCTTTACTGAATATTTAGCAGGCTCTGCATTTTTTTTCAAGGAACCCATTGCTGATTTTCTGGACATCATTGGGCTATTGCACTTGGAGCAGAGATTGTGACGCAGGTGTCTATAGACAAATACCTGGTGTTTTGACATATTTTAATATTTGATAAATGTATTGGAAGAAAAAATCAAAATCATTCTTACAAAGAAACAGATCTACACATAAGAATTGAAACCAAGGAATACAGAACAAGTATCCCCGAGCCTCCAAATGTCTCCTATGGCTTATGAATGACCTTGTTAACAACCAGAAGTGCAAAAGGGACCTGTTAGGTCCACATGGTGAGAAAGAGTGCCTCAAATGTTTACAAGATATAATGTGGAATAAGAATGGTTCATAAAAGTCAAGGACCTATTGCATCAAGCAGAGGGTACCACCCTCCATTCTATGCATGCCAGATTACAACTTCTGATAATGAAGAAACACAAAGGAAGACCACTTTAGAGAAATAGATAATTCCAAGTTTCATATTTGTCCCTCCCCACCCTCTTCCTCATAATATATATCTTTAGTGATGCATATCAATCATTTCTGAACATACATAAACCTGACACCGAGAGCAGAAATCTCAACCTTAGAAAATATAGGAACAAAACACCTAACAGTAGTCTAATACACATATCTCTAGCAGAACCTTGAATGGTGATTCCTTTTTTAAAAATTGGCCAGAGCATCTTTAAAACATGACTAATGCCTATTATCCATGGCTGAAATTTTGTGTAGAATCCCAGACTTCCCCACAATAAAAAAAAATACAAAAGACTCTTTTATTAACTCATATTAAACCACTATATTACTTATCCAATGTGTACCATCCATGATCCTTCGTATAATCACAGAAGTGTGCATTCCTCTCTTATAACATTATTCAATGTTTTCAATAGCTCTTTAAGAATTATTGGAAATAAAGAGAATACAGAAAATAAAAAATATATTATTCAGCTCTTAATCCATTAGTTGACACTGACATCCATCGGTGCTTTGCTTGCCGTCCTTTAACAACTTTTTCTGTTTATCTCTCTGTTTTTTGATAATTCAACCCATAGTGCATCATGTGGTCAAAGTGAACATTGCATGGATTTTTAAAGTTGTTGAAAATTTTTATTTTAAAATTATCAACTGAAACGCATATTAGTTCCAAAGAGATTGTTGATTTGAAAAGGAACTCTAGGTAAGATTAGATTTAATATAATCAATCATAATAAAATTTTAAGAATGCACTGACACATGTAAAGGAAAATACTCAGTATGATTTATGGAAAATAAATTATAACAAAATTTTAATTGTTTTATTCCCCGTGTTATAGTGGACATTTTAATCTTGACCGGTGAAATAAATATTTGTTTCACCGTGCAGTTTTTTTTTGAGGCATTCAATCTTTCTAAGTAAAAATGTCCTCTTTGTAAAATGCTCAAAAATCCTTTGCCTAAATTACCACACTTAACAAGATCTCTTGGAAACCCATATTAATTCCAAATAGGGTTCCTAACAGCAAGCGAATCAAGGGCAGACGATGAAATTAGAATATAATAAGAAAGAATTGCCATCTCAATGAAGAGACTTCATTATCAAAGGTCACCAAACAACACATATACCCCAGTTCAGGGCAATGGATAACCATTCCGTGTAAAATGATATCGAACTTCTTCATTGGATTCCAAAAGGGCTAGCAGTGGTGGAGCGTGGCACACCAAAACCTTGTCATCTTGCCAATGCAGTCCCAGGAAAAGTGGCCAGGATGCATTTCCCAGTTACTGGCCAGTCTTGTTTTCATTCTGCTCTTCCAAAGCAGGGACCATAGCATTGTTTATCACCAACACTTTTTCAGTCTAATTATTTTTACATTTTGGGGATTGAGAAAGGGATGTTTGGAGAAGACAGCAGCAGGACTGATGGCACTGCTAAAAACAGAAAAGAGGAGAACAATGGAATCCTGGAGGAAAGAATCCAAGCTCTGATTTTCTTGTGTGGTGTGGTGCTTTTTAAAATTTGGAACCAAAAGAAAATACCATTAAGCAACTCAGGAGTATCGGGAAAAATTAAAACCCAAGAGACTTCACTACAGACACAGCCTATACAACCTACTAGCCAGATATGTTGATGTCAGGGTATGAAAGTGTATTTTAAACACAATGGAATCAAAGGCAGAGGAAGCAATTAGAAGAGAATGAGAAAGTAATGCCATCTCAATGAAGAGCCTTCATTATCAAAGTTCACCAATCACCAATAAATCTCATATCAGGGGCATGGATAAACTTACCATTTGAAAAGAAATCGAATTTCTGCATTGGATTCCAAAAGGATTCGCGGGGTGGAGTGTGGCACACCAAAATCCTGGTCATCCGACCAATGCAATCCTAGCCAGGAAATATGGCTAGGATTCGTGTACTTTTTCCTGGCCAGTCTTGTCTTCTTTCTGCTCCTCCAAAGCAGGGACCTTAGTGGGGTGTGACCCAAACACTTTTGCAAAATTATTATTCTGACCTTGGGGGCATGGAGAACAGGCTGTTTGGAAATGACAGCAGCAGGAAAGAAGGCAGTGATAAAAACAGTAAAGAGGAGAACAATGGAATCCTGGAGGAAAGAATCCAAGCTCTGATTTCCTTGTACGGTGTGGTGCAGTGTTTTTTTAAAAATTGGAACACAGAGAAAATACCATTACACAACTCAGGAGTATGTGGAAAATTAAAACCCAAAAGAATTCACAACAGACACAACCCATACAACCAACTAGCCAGATATGTTCAAGTCAGAGTATGAAAGTGTATTTTAAACACAAAGTATGTTCAGTGGCTGGTGGAAAAAACACAATAATATGTTCTCCTGAGCTGTTAGAAAGATTCCAACACATGTGGAATCATGCTGGGGTATAGAGGCTTGAGTTTCCTGACCGAATGCATCAACTTTATTTTTTTTAAATAGATCCTGTTAGAAATATATATTAAGGAAAACAAGAATGTGGACAATTGGAGGTGAAAATTAGCAATAAGTCAGATTAGAATGCCAGTGATCTCGCATAGAGTAATTGGGAGTATTTAAAATAAAAATAAATAAATTTAAGACTAAATTAAAACATACATTTTAAAGGAATGGTTAATTATATATTGTATATAAATCAATCTTTAATTAGGCAAAAATTTTTTTTCTGGCTTCCCTGTCAATGTTAATTGGAAAGGAGAGTCTTAGCACTTTTAAATAGTAAACCTGTTAAAATAAAAGGCTACAAATAGAAGAGTTCCTGGGCAATGCATATTTTACCTTAATTTTTAGGCTAGATTTTTTTCCTAATAGTTATTGGAATAATATTAAACTACTTTTACTGGCAGAAAAATAATGGGAGCACAAGATATGTTTCTCACTTATTCCCCTTTCTTGAATAATCACAATTTTAATTTCATAATTCAGAAGACCTCTTTTTACATGACTTCATGGTTCTCTACTGCATGTTTACAAAGCTCAGGATTTTTGTTTCAAGGAAACCATTCCTGATTTTCAAGATATTATTGGGCTGTAGCGTATTGTGGAGATTGTGATGCAGGTGTCCATATACAAATAGCTGCTATTTTATCATATTGTAATATTTGAGAATTGTTGGGAAAAAATCAAAATCATTCTTACCAAGAAACAGATCCACATATACACGAATGAAACCAAGGAACTAGTGTAAAAATAGCTCCCAGCGTCCAATTTTCTCTTATGCCATATGAAGGACCTTGCCAACACCCATAAGTGCAAAAGGGATGTGTAAGTTCCACAAGTTTAGAAAGAGTGCCTCAACTGTTTACAAGTTATCATGTGGAAGAGGCATTGTTCATAAAATTCAAGGACCTATTGCATCAAGCAGAGGGTAAAGCCCTCCATCCTATGCATGCCAGATTACAACCTGATAATGAAGAAACACAAAAGGAAGACCACATTAGAAAAATATGTAATTCCAAGATTCATATTTGTCCTTCCCCACCCTCTTTCTCATAATATATTTTTAGTGATGAATATCAATCGTTGCTGAACATACATAAACCTGACCCTGAGAGCAGAAATATCAACCTTTGAAAATATAGGGGCAAAACACCTAAAAGTAGTCTCATACACATATCTCCAGCAGAACCTTGAATTGTGATTCCTTTTTTAAAAACTGGGCAGAGCATCTTTAAAACATGACTAATGCCTCTTATTCATTTCTCAAATTATGTGTACAATTCCAGACATCCCCACAATTAAAAAAAAATGCTCTTTTATTAAATCATATTAAACCACTATATTACTTATCCAATGTGTGCCATCCCTGGTCCTTCGTATAATCAGAGACGTGTGCATTCTTCTCTCAAGCATTATTAAATGTTTTCAATAGCTCTTTAAGAATTATAATAAATAAAGAGAATACAGAAAATTTAAAGAAATATTATTCACCTCTTAATCCTTTAGTTGACACTGACATGCATATGTTCTTTACTTACAGTCCTTGAACAACTTTTTCCGTTTATCTATCAGTTGTTTTTTATAATTCAACCCATAGTGCATCATGTGCACAAAGTGAATATTGTATGGATTTTTTAAAGCTGTTGAAAGATAATATTTTAAAATTATCAAATTAAACGCATATTAGTTCCAAAGAGAATGTTGATTTGAAGTAGGAATCTAGGTAAGATTGGATTTAATATAATCAATCATAATAAAATCTTAAGAATGCACTGACATGTGTAAAGGAAAATAATCAGTCTGATTTTTGGGAAAAAAATTATAACAAAATTTTAATTATTTTATTCCCCATGATACAGTGGATATTTTTATCTCGACAGGTGAAATAAATATTTCTTTAATCGTGCAGTTTACTTTGAGGCATTCATTCTTTATAAGTAAAAGATATGCTCTTTGTAAAGTGCTCTCATGTCCTTTGCCTTAATTACCACACATAACAAGATCTATTGGAAAAACATCTAATTTCCAAATAGAGATCCGAAGAGCACTGGAATCAAGGGCAGAGGAAGAAATTAGAGCGTAATGAGAAAGTATTGCCATCTCAATGAAGAGCCTTCATCATCAAAGTTCACCAAATACCACGTATACCCCAGATCAGGGCAATGGATAACCTTTCCATGTAAAATGAAATCGAAGTTCTGCATTGGTTCCAAAAGGGCTCTCAGGGGTGGAAAGTTTAAACACTAAAATCCTGGTCATCCTGCCAATGCAGGCCCTTGACTAATGGCCAGGCTTTGTTTCCCTGTTACTGGCCAGGCTTGTCTTCTTTCTGCTCCTCCAAAGCAGGGACCTGAGCTGGATACAGCACAAACATTTCTGCAGGAAAATAATTTGGAACTTGGGGGAATGGAAAATGGGCTGTTTTGAAAAGACAGCAGCAGGAGATATGGCATTCCTAAAAATAGAAAAGAGGTGAAAAATGGAGCCCTGAACAATGGCAACCATCTGTACATTGTGCTCCAGTACTGGTTTAAAATTGAAATAGAAATAAACCTCCAACAGGCCACACAGGAGAATGTGGAAAAATTAAAACTCAAGCATCTTCAATAAAGACACTTGTCATAAAAACAACTGTCAAGATATGTTGAAGTCAGGGTATGAAAGTGTATTTTAAACATAAAATATAGTCAGTGGCTGGTGGAAAAAAAATGCAAAATTATTAACTCATGATCTTTCAGAAAGTTTAAACCATATGTGGATAAATGCTGGGAACAGAGGTTTGACAATTCTGACAGACTGCATAAAAGTTTTTTTTTTTTTAATTTATAGATTCTATTATACATATATATTAAGGAAAACAGGAATGTGAACAATTGGATGTGAAAATTAGCAGTAAGTCAGAATAGAATGACAGTGTTCTCTCATAGAGTAATTGAGAGTATTTAAAATACAAAAAAAATAAATTTAAGACTTCATTAAAACACACATTTTAAAAGAATAGTTAATTATATATTAGGGTATATAAATCAAACTTTACTTAGGCAAAATGAATTTTTCCCCTACCCTGTCAATGTTAATTGGAAAGGAAAGTCTTTAGCCCTTTTAAATAGTCAATTCTGTAAAAATAAAAGACCACAGATAGAAGAGTTCCTGTGAAATGCATATTTTACATAAAATTTCAGACTACATTTTCTTCCTATTATTTATTGGAATAATTTTAAACTACTCTAAATGGCAGAAAAATAATGGGAGCACAATAAATGTTTCTCACTGATACTCCTTTTTGGAATAATCACAATTTTGAATAGATAAATCAGAGGACCATTTTTACATCTCATCATGAGTGTTTATTGAATGTTTACAAGGTCCTGGATTTTTTTTCAAGGAAACCATTCCTGATTTTCAAGACATTATTGGGCTGTTGTGGATGGTGCAGAGATTGCGATGTAGGTGTCCATATACAAATAGCAGCTCTTTTGTCATATTGTAATTTTTTAGAATTATTGGGAAAAAAATCAAAATCATTCTTACCAAGAAACATATCCACATATACACAAATGAAACCAAGGAACTAGAAGTAAAACTAGCTCCCAGCGTCCAAATTTCTGTTCTGGCTTATGAAGGACCTTGCCAACACCCAGAAATGCAAACGGGACCTGTAAGGACCCAAGGTGAGAAAGAGTGACTCGAGTGTTTACAAGATATCATGTAGAAGAGGAATGGTTCATAAAAATTAATTTTCTAATTACTTCCTCTGTCCTTGATTCCATTGCTCTTAGGATCTCTATTTGGAAATAATGTGGTTTTCCAATAGATCTTGTTATGTGTGGTAATTTAGGCAAAGGACCTGTGAGCACTTTAATAAGAAGGCATTTTTTACTTAGAAAGAATGAATGCCTCAAAGTAAACTGCACGATTAAAAAATATATTTTTCAGCTTTCAAGAATAAAATGTCCACTCTATGCATGCCAGATTACAGCCTCCATACTGAAGAAACACAAAAGGAAGGGTTTAGAGAAATAGGTAATTCCAAAGCTTCATATTTGTCTCTCTCCCCCTGCTTTCGCTTAATATATATTTTTAGTGATGCATGTCAATCATACATGAACATATATAAACCTGATGCCGAGAGTAGGAATCTCATCATAAGAAAATAAAGGGGCATAACACCTAACAGTGGTCCCATAGACACATCTCCAGCAGAAACTTTAATTGTGTTAACCTTTTTAAAAATTGGCCAGAACATCTTTTAAACCTGACTAAGGCCTTGTATCCATGGCATAACTCTGGGTACAGTTCCAGACATATTCACGATTTTAAAACAAATTTGTTTTATTAATACATATTAAACCACTATCTTTCTTATCCAATGTGTACTTTCTCTGGTCCTTCATATAATCACAGTGGTGCGCATTCTTCACTTCAATCATTACTAAACGTTTTCAACAGCTCTTTAAGAATTATAATGAAAAAACAGAATTGAGAACAGTAAATAAAATATTATTCAGCTCTCAATCCATTTGTTGACACTGCCATGCAAAGGTGCTTTTATCAGCATCCTTGAACAACTTTTTCCATTTCTCTCTCAGTTATCTTAATAACTCAACCCATAGTGCATCATGTGGACAAAGTGAAAAATGCATGGCTTTATTTATTTATTTATTTTTTTAAATGATTTTATTATTTATGTATTCATTTCTCCCCCCCTTTTTGCTTGTGCTCACTGGGTCAGCTAACCATGCCATGCGGGTGGGCTTGCCTTCACCAGGAGGCCCCAGGAACCGAACCCGGGGCCTCCCATATGGTAAACGGGAGCCCTACTGATTGAGCCACAGCCGCTTCCCAATGCATGGCTTTTTTAAAGCTATTGAAAAGACTTTATTCTAAAATTATTAACGGAAACATCTATTAGATTGAAAGAGAATGTTGATTTCAAAAGTGATTTTAGGTAACATCAGATTTAATATAATCAATCTTAATAAAATTTAAGGAGGCTCAGGCACATGTAAAGGAAAATAATCAGTTTGATTTTAGAGAAATAAATTACTAAAAATTTTAATTATTTTATTCTGCATGAAATTGTGGAAGTTATAATCTCAAGGGGTGAAATTAATTTTTGTTTCATCGTGCAGTTTGCATTGAAGCATTCATTATTTCTGAGTGAAAAATGTCCCCTTTATAAAGTGCTCACCCGTCCTTGGCCTAAATTACCATACCTAATAGGATCCCTTTGAAAACCATATTATTTCCAACTACAGATACTGAGAGCAATGGAATCAAAGGCAGAGGAAGAAATTAGAATAGAATGAGAAAGTGTTGCCATCTCAATGAAGAGCTTTCATTATCAAAGGCCACCAAACACCACTTATATACTACATCAGGGCAATGGGAAACTTTTGCATGTAAAATAAAATCATATTTCAGCAAAGGTTTCCAAAAGGGCTCACAGGGGGCAGTGTGGCACACCAAATTCCTGGTCATCCGGCCAATGCAGTCCCAGGAAATATGGACAGGATTCATTTCCAAGTTACTGGGCAGTCTTGTCTTGTTTCTGCTCTTCCAAAGCAGGGACCATAGGGTTGCGTGTCACCAACACTTTTTCAGTCTAATTATTTGGACCTTGAGGGGAGTGAGAAAGGGTTTTTGGAGAAGACAGCAGCAGGAGAGGTGGCACTTGCTAAAAACAAAAAAGAGGAGGGAAGCGGATGTGGCTCATTCAGTAGGGCTCCCGTTTACCATATGGGAGGCCCCGGGTTCGGTTCCCATGGACTCCTGGTGAGGGCAGGCCCGCCCGCACAGTATGGTTGGCTGACCCAGCGAGCACAAAAAGCAAGGGGGGGATAAATGAATAAATAAATAAAATCTTTAAAAAAAAATCAGAAAAGGGGAGAACAATGGAATCCTGGAGAAAGAATTCAAATTCGGTTTTTCAGGTGCAGTGTGGTATGGGGCTTCTTTGAAAATGGTGAAAGAAAGTAAAGTCCTATGTCCACCTCTGGGGAATGTGGAAATAATGAAATCACAAGAATCTTCAATACAGACACTGCCAATACCACAAACTAGCCAGCTATGTTAAAAAGTGTATGAAAGTGAATTTTAAACATAAAGTATGGTCAGTGGCTAGAGGAAAAATGCCATAATATTTTCTCATGATCTGCCAGAAAGATTCCAACACATGTGGTGTCATACAGGGGGATAGAGGTTTGAGTATCCTGAGTGACGGTGTAAAAGTGTTTTTTTTTTAATCTATACATTCTGATAGAAATATATGTTAAGGAAAACAAGATTGTGTCCAATTGGGCATGAAAACTAGATTAAAGTTTGATTAGAATGATGGTGTTCTCTCATAGACTAATTGGGAGTATTTAAAATTAAAAAAAATAAATTTTAAGTCTTCATTAAAACAAACATTTTAAAGAATGGTTATTTATATATTTTGGTATATAAATCCACCTGTCCATAGGAAATAAGAATTTTTCCCCACTCCCTGTCAATGTTAATTGGAAAGGAAAGACTTTAACCCTTTTAAAGTGTAAACTCTGCAAAATAAAATGCTGCAAATAGAGAGCTCCTGTGGAATGCATATTTTACCTTAATTTTTACTAGATTTTCTTCCAAATTAGTTTTTGGAATAATATTAAACTACTCTAAATGGCAGAAAATAATAGGAGCACAAGAAATGTTTGTCAGTGATTCTTCGTTTTGAATAAACACAATTTTAAATGGGATAAATCAGAGGACGTCTTTTTTAAATTACCTCAGGATTCTTTACTGAATGTTTAGCAGGCCCTGCATTTTTTTTCAAGGAACCCATTGCTGATTTTCTCGACCTCACTGTGCTGTTGCACTTGGAGCAGAGATTGGGACGCAGGTGTCTATAGACAAATACCTGGTGTTTTGACATATTTTAATTTTTGATAAATGTATTGGAAGAAAAAATCAAAATCATTCTTACAAAGAAACAGATCTACACATAAGAATTGAAACCAAGGAACTACAGTACAAGTATCCCCGAACCTCCAAATGTCTCCTATGGCTTATTAATGACCTTGTTAACACCCAGAAGTGCAAAAGGGACCTGTTAGGTCCTCATGGTGAGAAAGAGTGCCTCAACGGTTTACAAGTTATCATGTGGAAAAGGAATGGTTCATAAAAGTCAAGGACCTATTGCATCAAGCAGAGGGAACCGCCCTCCATTCTATGCATGCCAGATTACAACTTCAGATAAGGAAGAAACATAAAGGAAGACCACTTTAGAGAAATAGGTAATTCCAAGCTTCATATTTGTCCCTCCCCACTCTCGTTCTCATAATACATATTTTTAGTGATGCATATCAATCGTTTCTGAACATACATAAACCTGACACCGAGAGCAGAAATCTCAACCTTAGAAAATATAGGGGCAAAACGCCTAACAGTAGTCTAATACACATATCTCCAACAGAAACTTGAATGGTGATTCCTTTTTTAAAAATTGGCCAGAGCACCTTTAAAACATGACTAATGCCTATTATCCATGGCTGAAATTTTGTGTAGAATGCCAGACATCCCCACAATAAAAAAAAATAAAAAAGGCTCTTTTATTAAATCATATTAAACCACTTTATTACATAACCAATGTATACCATCTTTGGTCCTTCGTATAATCACAGAAGTGTGTATTCTTCTCTTATAACATTATTCAATGTTTTCAATAGCTCTTTAAGAATTATAGGAAATAAAGAGAATACAGAAAATAAAAAATATATTATCCAGCTCTTAATCCATTAGTTGACACTGACATGCATATGAGCTTCGATTGCCGTCCTTGAACAACTTTTTCTGTTTATCTCTCAGTTTTTTTGATAATTCAACCCATAGTGCATCATGGGTCAAAGTGAACATTGCATGGATTTTTAAAGCTGTTGAAAATTTTTATTTTAAAATTATCCACTGAAATGCATATTAGTTCCAAAGAGAATGTTGATTTGAAAAGGGACTCGGATGTGGGGGCAAGATGGCGTTGGTGTAGGAGGGCGCACACTGCAAGCTCCCA
>JAKSZT010054586.1:5157240-5190921 GCA_026826555.1 Tolypeutes matacus
TATATATTTTTAGTGATGCATATAAATCATTTCTGAATATACATAAATCTGACACCGAGAGCAGAAATCTCAACCTTAGAAAATATAGGGCACAAAACAGCTAAGAGTAGTCTCATACACATATCCCCAGCAGAAGCTTGAACTGTGATTTCTTTTTTAAATTAGGCCAGAGCATATTTAAAACATGACTAATGCCTATTACCCATGGCTCAAATTATGTGTACAATCCCAGACATTCCCACAATTTAAAGAAAAGGCTCTTTTATTAAATCTTATTAAACCACTATATTACTTATCCAATGTGTACCATCCCTGCTCCTTCGTATAATTACAGAGGTGTGCATTCTTCTCTTCAATCATTATTAAATGTTTTCAATAGCTCTTTAAGAATTATAGGAAATAAAGAGAATAGAGAAAATAAAAAACATATTATTCACCTCTTAATCCATTATTTAACACTGACATGCATATGTGCTTTGCTTGTCCTCCTTGAACAACCTTTTCTGTTTATCTCTCAGTTTTTTTGATAATTCAACCCATATTGCATGATGTGGGCAATGTGAACAATGCATGGTTGTGTTAAAGCTGTTGAAAGGACTTTAAATTATGGACTGAAAAGTATATTAGATTGAAAGAGAATGTTGATTTGAAAAGGAATTTTAGGTAGGATTAGATTTAATATGATCAGTCATAATAAAGATTTAAGAAGGCACAGATGCATGTAAAGGAAAATAATCATTCATATTTAGGGGAAATTAATTATAACAAAATTTTAATTATTCTATTCTCAGGGAAATAGTGGACCTTATAATCTCTAGGGGTGAAATAATTTTTTGTTTTATCATGCAGTTTATAGTGAAGGATTCATTCTTCTTAATAAAAAATGTCCTCCTTTAAAGTGCTCACTTATACTTTGGCTAAATTACCACACATAACAAGATCACTTGGAAAGCCATATAATTTCCTACTAGAGGTCTAAGAGCAATGGAATCAAGGGCAGAGGAAAAAAATTTAGAATAGAATGAGATAGGATTGCCACCTCAGTGAAGAGACTTCATTATAAAAGGTCACCAGACACCACGTACATCCCAGATCAGGGCAATGGATAACCTTTCCATGTAAAATGAAATCGAACTTCTGCATTGGATCCAAAAACAGCTATAAGGGTTGGAGCGTGGCACACCAAATCCAGGTTGTCTTGCCAATTCAGTACCAGAGAAAATGGCCAGGATTTGTTTCCTTTTACTGGCCATTCTTGTCTTCTTTTTGCTCAATCAAAGAAGGGACCTTAGATGGGTGTAGACCAAAATCTTTTGCAGACTAATTATTCAGACTGGGGGCATGGATAATGCACTGTTTGGAAAAGAGAACAGCAAGAGATAAAGCAGTGCTAAAAACAGTAAAGAATAGAACAATGGAATCATGGAGGACAGAATCCAAGGTGTGATTTCCTTGTGTAGTGTGGTGTGCTGCATTTTGAAAATTGGAAGAGAAAGAAAACTCCACTCAACAACTCAGGATTATGTGGGAAAATTTAAAACCCAAGAGACTGCCTGCAGACCCAGCCTATACAACCAACTAGCCAGTTATGTTGAAGTCAGGGTATGAAAGTGCATTTTAAACGTAAAGTGTAGTCAGTCGCTGGTGGGAAAAATGCCATAATATTTTCTCATGATCTGTCAGAACGAATCTGACATGTGTGGAGTCATGCTGGGAACAGAGGTTTGAGAATCCTGACCGACAGCATAAAAGTATTTTTTTTTTATTTATAGATTCTGTTATAATTATACCTTAAAAAAACAAGCATGTTTCCCATTGGAAGTGAAAATTAAATCTACGTCAGTTTACAATGACGATATTCTCTCATAGAAAAATTTCGAGAAATTAAAATTGAAAAAGAAGTTTTAATATTTGTTAAAGTATACATCTTTAAAAAACTGGTTAATTATTTGTTTTGCTATAAAAATTAATCCTGACTTAGGCAGAAGGAACTTTTCCCCATACCCTGTCAGTGTTAATTTGAAAGGAAAAATTATAGCCCATTAAATAGAAAACTCTGGAAAAATAAAAGGCTTCAAATAGAAGAGTTCCTGTGGCATGCATATTTTACCTTAACTTATGGGCTAGAGTTTCTTCCTAATAATTATTGGAATAATATTAAACAACTCTAACTCGAGAAAAAATAATGGGAGGACAAGAAATGCTTCTCACTGATAACTCCTTTTTTGAATAATCACAATTTTAAATCAATAATACAGAGGAAATGATTTTACATGACTTCACAATTCGGTACTGAATGTTTACATCATCCATTGTTTCAAGGAAATATTCCTGATTTTCTGGACACAATTTGGCTATTCCCGATGGCAGAGAGATTTTGATGCAGGTGTCCATATATGAATACCTGCTTTTTGACATATTGTAATTTTTGAGAATGAATTGGAAACATTTTCAAAAATATTTTTGCAAAGAAACAGATTGTCATATACAAATATGAAATCATTGAACTACTGTACAAATAACTTACAGCCTCCAAAATTCTCCTATGGCTTATGAAGGAACATACCAACACACAGAAAAGAAAAGGTGATGTGTATGGTCCACAAGGTGAGAAAGAGTGACTCAACTGTTTTCAAGTTATCAGGGTAAGACGAACGTTTCTGAAAGTCAAGGACCAAATCGATCCAGCAGAGGGCACCGTACTCCCTTCTATGATTGGGAGATTACATTCTTTGATAATGAAGCAACAATAAAGGAAGCTTACTTTAGGGAAATAGGTAATTAAAAAACTTCATATTTGTTTCTCTGCACCCTCTTTCACTTAATATATATTTTAGTCATGCATGTCAATCATACATGAACATACAAATGCTGAAGCCGAGCCAATATCTCAACCTTAGAAAATAAGGGACATGAAAACTAACAGTGGTCCAGTACACACTTATCCAGGAGATCGTTAAAATATGATTCATTTTTTAAAAATTGGCCAAAGAATCCTTAAAATATGACTAATGCCTATTATTCATGGATCAACTCGGTTGTACAATTTCAGATATCCCCAAGACTATTAAAACTAGTCTGTTTTATTAATACATATTAAACCACTATCTTATTGATCAAAGGCATACATTTCCTGGAGCATCATATATTCACAGAAGTGTGCATTCTTCTCTTCAATCATTATTAAAGGTTTTCAAAAGCTCTTTAAGAATTAAAATAAATAAAGAGAATCCAGAAGCATAAATAAAATATTATTCACCTCTCAATCCATTTGTTGACACTGCCATGCAAAGGTGCTTTTCTCACCATCCTTTAACAAATATTTCCATTTATCTCTCAGTTTTTTTGATAACGCATCCCATAGTGCACGATGTGTGCAAAGTGAACAATGCATGTCTGTGTTAAAACTTTTGAAAAGACTTTAAATTATGTACTGAAATGTATATTAGATTGAAAGAGAATGTTGATTTGAAAAGGGATTTTAGGTAAGATTAGATTTAATATGATCAGTTATAATAAAGATTTAAGAAGGCACAGACACATGTAAAGGAAAATAATCAGTCATTTTAGGGGAAATAAATAATAACAAAATTTTAATTATTCTATTCCCTGCAAAATAGTGAACCTTATAATCTCTAGGGGTGAAATAAATTTTTGTTTTATCATGCAGTTTACTTTGAGGGATTCCTTCTTTCTTAGTAAAAAAATGTCCTCTTTGTAAAGTGCTCACTTATACTTTAGCTAAATTACCACACATAACAAGATCACTTGGAAAACCACATAATTTCCTACTAGAGATCTAAGAGCAATGGAATCATAGGCAGAGGAAAAAAATTAGAATAGAATGAGAAAGGATTGCCACCTCATTGAAGAGGGAAGAGTCTTCTTCTAAAAGATCATCAGACACCATATCCCAGATAAGGGCCATGGATAACCTTTCCAGGTAAAATGAAATCGAACTTCTGCATTGGATTCCAAAAGGGCTCGCAGTGGTGGAGCGTTTGAATACTAAAATCCTGGTCATCCTGCCAATGCAGTCCCGTGACTAATGGCCAGGATTTGTTTCCCTATTCTGGCCAGGCTTCTCTTCTTTCTGCTCCTCCAAAGCAGGGATCTTAGATGGATGGGACAAAAACACTTCTGTAGGATAATAATTTGGACATTGGGGGCATGGAAGAACAGGAGGTTTGGAAAAGAGAGCTGCAGGAGTGAAGGGTTTGGTGACCAATGCAATCCTGAACAATGGCAACCAAGTGCTGATTCATCTGTAAAGTGTGCTGCAGTGCTGGTTGAAAATTAAAATAGAAAGAAACCTCCAATACGCAACACAGGAATATGTGGAAAAACTAAAACTCAAGCGTCTTCAATAAAGACACTTCCCATAAAAACAACTATCCAGATATGTTGAAGTCAGGGTATGAAAGTGTACTTTAAACATAAAATATAGTCAGTGGCTGGTGGGGAAAAAATGCAAAAATATTTACTCATGATCTTTCAGAAAGTTTAAAACACATGTGGAATCATGCTGGGAATAGAGTTTTGACAATTCTGACAGACTGCAAAATGTTTGTTTGTTTTTTTAATTTATAGATTCTATTATAAATATATATTAAGGAAAACAAGAATGTGACCAATTCGACATGAAAATTAGCAATAAATCAGAATAGAATGACAGTGTTCTCTCATAGAGTAATTGGGATTTTTTTTTTTTTTTTAAAGATTTTATTTATTTATTCATTCATCCCCCCCTTGCTGCTTGTGCTCGCTGGGTCAGCTAACCACGCCATGCGGGTGGGCTTGCCTTCACCAGGAGGCCCCGGGAACCGAACCCGGGGCCTCCCATATGGTAAACGGGAGCCCTACTGATTGAGCCACAGCCGCTTCCCAATTGGGATTATTTAAAATACAAAAAAATAAATTTAAGACTTCATTAAAACATACATTTTAAAAGAATGGTTAATTATATATTATGGTATATGAATCGATCTTTACTTAGGCAAAATGAATTTTTCCCCTACCCTGTCAATGTCAATTGGAAAGGAAAGCTTAAGCCTTTTTAAATAGTCAATTCTGTAAAAATAAAATACCACAGATAGAAGAGTTCCTGTGGAATGCATATTTTACATAAAATTTTGGACAATATTTTCTTCCTATTATTTATTGTAATAATTTTAAACTACTCTAACTGGCAGAAAAATAATGGGAGCACAAGAAATATTTCTCACTGATTCTCCTTTTCGGGATAATCACAATTTTGAATCGATAATTCAGCGGACCTCTTTTTACATGACTTCATGACAGTTTATTGAATGTTTACAAGGTCCTGGATATTTTTCCAAGGAAAACATTCCTGATTTTCAAGATATTGGGTTGTTGCTGATGGTGCACAGATTGTGATGCAGGTGTCCATATAAAAATAGCTGCTCTTTGTCATACTGTAATTTTTGAGAATTATTGGGAAAAAAATCAAAATCTTTCTTACCAAGAAACATATACACATATACACAAATGAAACCAAGGAACTAGAGTAAAACTAGCTCCCAGCGTCCAAATTTCACTTCTTGCTTATGAAGGACCTTGCCAACACCCAGAAAAGCAAAAGGGAGCTGTAAGGTCCCCAAGGTGAGAAATAGAAAGAAACCTCCAATAGTCAACACAGGACTTTGTGGAAAAATTAAAACTCAAGTGTCTTCAGTAAAGACACTTCCCATAAAAACATCTATCCAGATATGTTGAATTAAGGGTATGAAATTGTATTTTAAACATAAAATATAGTCAGTGGCTGGTGGAAAAAAATACAAAAATATTTAATCATGCTCTTTCAGAAAGTTTAAAACACATGTGGAGTCATGCTGGGCATAGAGGTTTGACAATTCTGACTGACTGCATAAATGTTTGTTTGTTTTTAATTTATAGATTCTATTATAAATATAAATTAAGGAAAACAGGAATGTGACCAATTGGACATGAAAATTAGCAATAAGTCAGAATAGAGTGACGTTGCTCTCTCATAGAGTAATTGTGAGTAATTAAAATAAAAAAATGAAATTAAGACTTCATTGAAACATACATTTTAAAAGAATGATTAATTATATATTATGGTATATGGATCAATCTTTAGTTAGGGAAAATGCATTATTCCCCTACCCTGTCAATGTCAATTGGGAAGGAAAGTCTTTAGCGCCTTTAAATAGTAAACTCTTTAAAAATAAAAGACCACAGATAGAAGAGATCCTGTGGAATGCATATTTTACATAAAATTTTGGACAACATATACTTCCTATTATTTATTGGAATAATTTTAAACTACTCTCACTGGCAGAAAAATAATGGGAGCACAAAAAATATTTCTCAATGATTTTCCTTTTTGGAATAATCACAATTTTTAAATGTTAATTCAGGGGAATTCTTTTTACATGACTTCATGTGTGTTTATTGAATGTTTACAAGGTCCTGGATTTTTTTTTTAAGGAAACCATTCCTGATTTTCAAGACATTATTGGGCTGTTGCTGATGGTGCAGAGATTGTGATGCAGGTGTCCATATACAAATAGCTGCTCTTTTGTCATATTGTAATTTTTGAGAATTATTGGGAAAAAAATCAAAATCATTCTTACCAAGAAACATATCCACATGTAACAAATGAAACAAAGGAACTAGAGTAAAAGTAGCTCCTAGCATCCAAATTTCTCTTCTTGCTTATGAAGGACATTGCCAACACCCAGAAATGCAAAATGGACGGGTAAGGTCCCCAAGGTGAGAAAGAGTGACTCAAATGTTTACAAGATGTCATGTAGAAGAGGAATTGTTCATAAAAATCAATGTTCTAATTCCTTCCTCGGCCCTTGATTCCATTGCTCTTAGGATCTCTATTGGGAAATAATATGGTTTTCCAAGAGATCTTGTTAGGTGTGTTAATTAAGGCAAAGGATGTGTGAGCACTTTACAAAGTGGACATGTTTTACTTAGAAAGAATGAATGCCTCAAAGTAAACTGGACGATAAAACAAATATTTATTTCACCGGTAAAGAATAAAATGACCACTCTATGCACGCAGAGATAACAGTTTCCATAGTGAAGAAACACAAAAGGAAGTCCACTTTAGAGAAATAGGTATTTCCAAAGCATCATATTTGTCTCTCTCCCCATGCTTTCCCTTAATATATATTTTTAGTGATGCATGTCAATCATACATGAACATATATAAACCTGACGCCGAGAGTAGAAATCTCATCATAAAAACATAAAGTTGCATAAAACCGAAGTGTCTTCCCATATACACATCACCAGCGGAAACGTGAATTGTGATTCCCTCTTAAAAAATTGACAAGAACATCTTTAAAATATGACTAATGCCTATTATGCATGGCTTAACTCTGTGTAAAGTTCCAGACATACCCACAATTATTAAAAGAAATCTGTTTTATTAATACATATTAAACCACTCTCTTTCTTATCCAATGTGTACATTCCCTGGTCCTTCATATAATCATAGTGGTGCGCATTCTTTTCTTCAATCATTATTAAACGTTTTCAACAGTTCTTTAAGAATTACAATAAATAAACCGAATCCAGAACAATAAATAAAATATTATTCAGCTCACAATCCTTTTGTTGACACTGCCATGCAAAGGTGCATTTCTCAGCATCCTTGAACAAGTTTTTCCGTTTCTCTCTCAGTTATCTTAATAACTCATCCCATAGTGCATCATGTGGACAAAGTGAAAAATGCATGGCTTTTTAAAAGCTATTCAAATGACTTTATTTTAAAATTAAGAACGGAATCGTATATTAGATTGAAAGAGAATGCTGATTTGAAAAGGGATTTTAGGTAGAATTAGATTTAATATAATCAATCTTAATAAAGATTTAAGGAGGCACAGGCACATGTAAAGGGAAATAATCATTCTGATTTTAGGGAAATAAATCATTAAAAATTTTTAATTATTTTATTCCCCATGAAATTGTGGAAATAATAAAATCAAGGGGTGAAATAAATTTTTGTTTCTCCGTGCAGTTTGCATTGAGGCATTCATTCTTTCTAAGTAAAAAACGTCCGCTTTGTAAAGTGCTCACACGTCCTTTGCCTAAATTACCAAACCTAACAGAATCCCCTGGAAAACCATATTATTTTCAACTAAAGATACTGAGAGCAATGGAATGAAAGGCAGAGGAAGAAATTAGAAGAGAATGAGAAAGTATTGCAATCTCAATGAAGAGCCTTCATTATCAAAGGCCACCAAACACCACATATATAGTACATCAGGGCAATGGGAAATCTTTGCATGTAAAATAAAATCATACTTCAGCAATGGATTCCAAAAGTGCTCACAGGGTGGGAGTGTGGCACACCAAATTCCTGGTCATTCTGCCAATGCAGTCCCAGGAAAAATGGACAGGATTCATTTCCCGGTTACTGGCCAGTCTTGCCTTGTTGCTGCTCTTCCAAAGCATGGACAATAGCGTTGCGTGTCACCAACACTTTTTCAGTCTAATTGTTTGGACCTTGTGGGCAGGGAGAAAGGGATGTTTGGAGAAGACAGCAGCAGGAGAGATGGCACTGCTAAAAACAGAAAAGAGGAGAACAATGGAATCCTGGAGGAAGGATTCCAAACACAGATTTCCTTGTGCTGTGTGGTATGGGGCTTCTTTGAAAATTGTGAAAGAGAGAAAACTCCTATAGCCACCTCAGGAGAATGTGGAAAAATTGAAATCACAAGAATCTTCAATAAACCCACTGCCAATACCACCAACTAGCCAGATATGTTGAAAAAGTGTATGAAAAAGTGTTTTCAATAGCTCTTTAAGAATTATAGTAAGTAAAGAGAATACAGAAAATAAAAAACATATTATTCACCTCATAATCCATTAGTTGACACTGTCATGCATATGTGCTTTGTTTGCCATCATTGAACAACTTTTTCTGTTTATCTCTCAGTTTTTTTGATAATTCAACACATAGTGCATGATGTGGTCAAAGTGAATATTGCATGGATTTTTTAAAGTTGTTGAAACTTTTTATTTTAAAATTATGAACTGAAACGCATATTAGTTCCTAAGAGAATGTTGATTTGAAAAGGGATTCTAGGTAAGATTAGATTTAATATAATCAATCATTATAAAATTTTAAGAATGCAATGACACATGTAAAGGAAAATAATCAGTCTGATTTTGGAAATAAATTATAACAAAATTTTAATTATTTTATTCCCCGTGATATAGTGGACATTTTAATCTTGACCGGTGAAATAAACATTTGTTTCATCGTGCAGTTTACTTTGAGGCATTCAATCTTTCTAAGTAAAAAATGTCCTCTTTGTAAAGTGCTCACACGTCCTTTGCCTAAATTACCACACATAACAAGATCTATTTGAAAACCATATTATTTCCAAACAGTGATCCTAACAGCAAGCGAATCAAGGGCAGACAAAGAAATTAGAACATAATGAGAAAGTATTCCCATCTCAATGAAGAGCCTTCATTTCCAAAGGTCACCAAACACCACATATACCCCAGATCAGGGCAATGGATAACCTTTCAGTGTAAAATGAAATCGAACTTCTGCATTGGATTCCAAAAGCTCTAGCAGTGATGGTGCTTGGCACACCAAAATCCTGGTCATCTTGCCAATGCAATCCCTGAAAAATGGCCAGTTTTCATTTCCATTTTACTGGACAATCTTGTCTTCTTTCTGCTCCTTCAAAGCACGGACCTTAATTGGGTGTGGCCCAAACACTTTTGCAGAAGAACTGTTCAGACTTTGGGGGCATGGAGAATGCACTGTTTGAAAAAGAGAACAGCAAGAGATAAGGCACTGCTAAAAACAGTAAAGAGGAGAACAACGGATTAATGGAGGGCAGAACCCAAGCTGTGATTTCCTTGTGCAGTGTGGTGTGCTGCTTTTTGAAAATTGGAACTGAAAGAAAACTCCACTCACCAACTCAGGATTATGTGGGAAAAATTAAAACCCAAGAGACTGCTCTGCAGACCCAGTCTATACAACCAACTACCCAGTTATGTTGAAGTCAGGGAATGAAAGTGCATTTTAAATGTAAAGTGTAGTCAGTGGCTGGTGGAAAATATGCCGTAATATTTTCTCATGATCTGTCAAAAAAAATCCGACATGTGTGGAGTCATGGTGGGAATAGAGGTTTGAGAATCCTGACCGACGACATAAAAGTTTTTTTTTTTAACTTATAGATTCTTTTTTAATTTTACCTAAAAAAATAAGAATGTGTCCCATTGGATGTGAAAATTAACTCTATTTCAGCTTACAATGATGATATTCTCTCAGAGAAAATTGGAGAATTTAAAATTGAAAAAAGAAATTTTAATCCTTTGTTAAAGTATACATGTTTTACAAAATTGTTATTTGTTCTGCTATAAAAATAAATCCTTACTTAGCCAGAAAGTATTTTTCCCCATACCCTGTCAGTGTTAATTTGAAAGGAAATATTTTAGCCCGTTAAATAGAAAACTCTGTAAAAATAAAAGGCTTCAAATAGAAGAGATCCTGTGGCATGCATATTTTACCTTAAATTTTGGACTAGACTTTCTTCCTAATAATTATGGGAATAATATTAAACAACTCAAACTTGAGGAAAAATAATGGGAGGACAAGAAATGCTTCTCACAGATGAATCATTTTTTGAACCATCACAATTTTAAATCAATAATCCAGAGGACATCATTTTACATGACTTCACAATTCTGTACTGAATGTTTACATCACTCGGGATTTTGTTTAAAGGAAATATTCCTGATTTTCTGGAAACAATTGGGCTGTACCCAATGGTAGAGATATTGTGATGCAGGTGTCCATATAGGAATACATGCTTTTTGGCATATTGTAATTTTTGAGAATGTATTGGAAATATTTTTTTAAAAAATTTTGTAAAGAAACAGATGAAAATATAAAAAAATGAAACCATTGAACTAATGTACAAATAATTTACAGCCTCCAAAATTCTCCTATGGCTTATGAAGGATCATGCCAACAAACAGAAAGGAAAAAGTGACGTGAATGGTCCACAAGGTGAGAAAGAGTGACTCAACTGTTTACAAGTTATCAGGGTAAGACCAAGGGTTGTCAAAGTCAAGGACCAAATCGATCCAGGAGAGGGCACCATACTCCCTTATATCCTTGGGAGATTACAATCTTTGATAATGAAGCAACACTAAAGGAAGCTGACCGTAGGGAAATCGGTAATTCAAAAGGTTCATATTTGTTTCTCCACACCCCCTTTCACTTAATATATATTTTTAGTGATGCATATCAATCATACATGAACATACAAGAGCTGAAGTCGAGAGACAAAATCTCAACCTTAGAAAATTAAGGGGCATGAAAACGAAGAGTGGTCCAGTACACAGATCTCCAGGAGATGGTTGAATTGTGATTCCTTTTTTAAAAATTGGCAAAAGCATCTTTAAAATATGACTAATGCCTATTATTAATGCTCAACTAGGGTGTACAATTTCAGACATCCCCACGGCTTTTAAAACAAGTCTGATTTATTAATACATATTAAACCACTATCTTATTGATCAAATGTGTACATTCCCTGGTGCATCATATATTCACAGAGGTGTGCATTCTTCTCTTCAATCATTATTAACCGTTTTCAACAGGTCTTTAAGAATTAAAATAAATAAAGAGAATGCTGAAGAAGAAATAACATATTATTCACCTCTCAATCCATTTGTTGACACTGCCATGCAAATGTGCTTTTCGCACCATTCTTTAAAAAATTTTTCCATTTATCTCTCAGATAGAAGAGTTCCTGTGGAATGCATATTTTACATAAAATTTGGACTATATTTTATTCCTATTATTTACTGTAATAATTTTAAACTACTCTAACTGGCAGAAAAATAATGGGAGCACAAGAAATATTTCTCACTGATTCTCATTTTTGGAATAATTACAATTTTGAATCGATAATTCAGAGGACCTCTTTTTACATGACTTCATGAGTGTTTATTGAAATTTTACAAGGTCCTGGATTCTTTTTCAAGGAAAACATTCCTGATTTTCAAGACATTATTGGGCTGTTGCTGATGGTGCACAGGTTGTGATGCAGGTGTCCATATACAACTAGCTGCTCTTTTGTCATACTGTAAATTTTGAGATTTATTGGGAAAAAAATCAAAATCTTTCTTACCAAGAAACATATCCACATATACACAAATGAAACCAAGGAACTAGAGTAAAACTAGCTCCCAGCATCCAAATTTCTCTTCTGAATTATGAAGGACATTGCCAACACCCAGAAATGCAAAAGGGATCTGTAAGGTCCCCAAGGTGAGAAAGTTTGACTCAACTGTTTACAAGATATCATGTAGAAGAGGAATGGTTCATAAAGATCAAGTACCATTTCCATCAAGCAGAGTGGACCGCCCTCCATTCTATGCACGCCAGATTTCAGCCTCCATACTGAAGAAACACAAAAGGAAGACCACTTTAGAGAAATAGGTAATTCCAAAGCTTCATATTTGTCTCTCTCTCCCTGCTTTCCCTTAATATATATTTTTAGTGATGCATGTCAATCATACATGAACATATATAAAATTGACGACGAGAGAAGAAATCTCATCATAAGAATATAAAGGGGCATAACCCCTAACAGTCGTCCCATACTCACAACTCCAGTGGAACCTTGAATTGTGATTCCCTTTTAAAAAATTGACAAGAAAATCTTTAAAACATGACTAATGCCTAGTATCCATGGCTTAACTGGGTGTACAGTTCCAGACATTCACCACTACATTTCTTATCCAATGTGTACATTTCCTGGTCCTTCATATAATCACAGAGATGTTCATTCTTCTCTTCAATCATTATTAAATGTTTTCAACAGCTCTTTAAGAATTATAATATATAATCAGAACCCAGGACAGTAAATAAAATATTATTCAGCTCTCAATCCATTTGTTGACACTGCCATGCAAATGTGCTTTTTTCAGCGCCCTTGAACAACATTTTCCGTTTCTCTCCCAGTTATCTTCATGACTCATCCCATAGTGAATCACGTCGACAAAGGGGAAAATGCTTGGCTTTTTTAAAGCTATTGAAGACTTTATTTTAGAATTATGAATAGAAACGTATATTAGATTGAAGGAGAATGTAGATTTGAAAAGGGATTTTAGGTAAGAATAGATTTAATATAATCAATCATAGTAAAGATTAAGAATGCACAGGCACATGTAAAGGAAAATAATCAGTCTGATTTTAGGGAAATAAATTATTAAAATTTTTAAATTATTTTATTCCCCATGAAATTGTGGAAATTATAATCTCAAGGGGTGAAATAAATTTTTTTTTCTTCGTGCAGTTGGCAATGAGGCATTCATTCTTTCTGAGTAAAAAATGTCCCATTTGTAAAGTGCTCCTACATCCTTTGCATAAATTACCAAACATAACAGGATCCCTTGGAAAACGATATTATTTCCACCTAGAGATACTCAGAGCAATGGAATCAAAACCAGAGGAAGAAATTAGAATAGAATGAGAAAGTATTGCCATCTCAATGAAGAGCCTTCATTATCAAAGTTCACCCATCACCAAAATATCTCAGATCAGGTCCGTGGATAAACTTACCATTTGAAATGAAATGGAACTTCTGCATTGGTTTTCAAAAGGACTCGCCGGGGTGGAGTGTGGCACACCAAAATCCTGGTCATCAGGCCAATGCAATCCCAGGAAATATGGCCAGGATTCGTGTCCCTTTTACTGGCCAGTCTTGTCTTCTTTCTGCTCCTTCAAAGCAGGAAACTTAGCTGGGTGTGACCCAAACACTTTTGCAGAATAATTATTCAGACCTTGTGGGCATGGAGAACAGGCTTTTTGGAAATGACAGCAGCAGGAGAGAAGGCACTGCTAAAAACAGAAAGGAGAACAATTGAATTCTGGAAGATAGAATCCATGCTCTGATTTCCTTGTGCGGTGTGGTGCGATGCTTTTTAAAAATTGGAATAGAGAGAATACACAATTACTCAACTCAGGAGTATGTGGAAAAATTAAAACCCAAGAGACTTCACTACAGACACAGCTTATACACCCAAATAGCCAGATATATTGAAGTCAGAGTATGAAATTGTATATTAAACACAAAGTATGGTCAGTAGGTGGTGGAAAATATGCAATAATATTTTCTCCTGAGCTGGGAGAAAGATTCCAACACATATGGGGTCATGCTGGGGTATAGAGGTTTCATTTTACTGACCAACTGCATTAAAGTTTCTTTTTATTTATTTATAGATTCTGTTAGAAATATATATTAAGGAAAACAAGAATGTGGCCAATTGGTGGTGAAAATTAACAATAAGTCAGATTAGAATGCCAGTGTTCTTGAATAGAGTAATTGGGAGTATTTAAAGTAAAAATAACTCAATTTTAAATCGTTGTTAAGACATACATTTTAAAAGAATAATTAATTCTATATTTTGATATAAAAATCAATCTTTAATTAGGCAAAAAGAATTTTACTGGTTCCCTGTCGATGTTAATTGGAAAGGAAAAGCTTTAACCCTTTTAAATAGTAAATTCTGTTAAAATAAAATGCTACGACTAGAAGAGTTCCTGTGCAATGCATATTTTACCTTAAACTTTGGGCTAGATTTTTTTCCTAATAGTTATTGGAATGATATTAAACTACTTTTACTGGCAGAAAAATGATGGGAGCACAAGAAATGTTTCTCACTTATTCTCCTTTCTTGAATAATCACAATTTTAATTCGAAAATTCAGAGGACCTCTTTTTACATGACTTCACGATTCTTTACTGCATGTTTACAAAGCTCAGGTCTTTTTCTTCAAGGAAACCATTCTGATTTTCAAGACATTATTGGGCTGTTGCATATTGTGCCGATTGTGACGCAGGGGTCCATATACAAATAGCTGCTATTTTATCATATTGTAATTTTTGAGAATTGTTGGGAAAAATTTTAAAATCATTCTTACCAAGAAACAGATCCACATATACACAAATGAAAACAAGGAACTACAGTAAAAATAGCACCCAGCCTCCAAATTTCTCTTATGGCTTATGAAGGACCTTGCCAACATCCAGAATTGCAAAAGGGAAGTTTAAGGTCCACAAGGTGAGATAGAGTGCCTCAACTGTTTACAAGTTATCATGTGGAAGAGGCATGGTTCATAAAATTCAAGGACCTATTGCATCAAGTTGAGGGTACCTCCCTCCATTCTATGCATGAGAGATTACAACCTGATAATGAAGAAACACAAAGGAAGAGCACTTTAGAGCAATAGGTAATTCCAAGCTTCATATTTGTCCCTCCCCTCCGTCTTTCTCATAATATATATTTTTAGTGAGGCATATCAATCGTTTCTGAACATATGTAAACCTGACACCGAGAGCAGAAATCTCAACCTTAGAAAATATAGGGGCAAAACACCTAACAGAAGTCTCATACCCATATCTCCAGCAAAATATTGATTTCTGATTCCTGTTTTAAAAATTGACCAGAGCATCTTTAAAACATGACTAATGCCTATTATCCATGGCTCAGCTTATTTGTACAACCACAGGCATCCACACAATTTTTTTTTTTAAAAAAAGCGCTTTTATTAAATCATATTAAACCACGATATTACTTATCCAATGTGTACCATCCTGGTCCTTTGTGTAATCACAGAAGTGTGCATTCTTCTCTTAAATCATTATTAAATGTTTTAAATAGCTCTTTAAGGATTATAGGAAATAAAGAGAATACAGAAAATAAAAAGTATATTATTCAGCTCTTAATCCATTAGTTGACACTGACAAGTATATGTGCTTTGCTTGCTGTTCTTGAACAACTTTTTCCATTTATCTTTCAATTTTTTTGATAATTCAACCCAGAGTGCATCATGTGGACAAAGTGAACAATGCATGGATTTTTTAAAGCTGTTGAAAATTTTTATTTTAAAATTATGAACTGAAACACATATTAGTTCCAAAGAGAATTTTGGTTTCAAAAGGGACTCTAGGTAAGATTAGGTTTAATACAATCAATCATAATCAAATTTTAAGAATGCACTGACACATTTAAAGGAAAATAATCAGTCTGATTTATGGGAAATAAATTATAACCAAATTTTAATTATTTTATTCCTCATAATAGAGTGGACATTTTCATCTTGACCGGTGAAATAAATATTTGTTTCATCGTGCAGTTTTCTTTGAGGCATTCATTCTTTCTAAGTAAAAAGTGTCCTCTTTGTAAAGTGTTCCCACGTCTTTGCCTAAATTACCTCACATAACAACAACTCTTGGAAAACCATATTATTTCCAAATAGAGATCCTAAGAGCAATGGAATCAACGACAGAGGAAGAAATTAGAACATAATGAGAAAGTATTGCCCTCTCAATGAAGAGCCTTCATCATCAGTGGTCACCAAACAACACATATACCGCAACTCAGGGCAATGGATAACCTTTCCCTGTAAAATGAAATCGAACTTCTGAATTGGATTCCAAAAGGTCTTTCATGGGTGGAGCAGGGCACACCAAAATCTTGGTCATCTTGCCAATGCAGTCCAAGAAAAATAGCCAGGTTTCGTTTCCCTTTTACTGGCCAGTCTTGTCTTCTTTCTGCTCCTTCAAAGCAGGGAGCTTAGTTGGGTGTGGGCCAAATTCTTTTGCCCACTAATTATTCAGACTTTGGGGCCATGGAGAATGCACTGTTTGGAAAAGTGAACCGCAAGAGATAAGGCACTGCTAAAAACAGTAAAGAGGAGAACAACGGAATCATGGAGGACAGAACCCAAACTGTGATTTCCTTGTGCATTGTGGTGTGCTGCTTTTTGAAAATTGGAACAGAAAGAAATCTCCACTCACCAACTCAGGATTATGTGGGAAAAATTAAAACCCAAAACACTTCACTACAGAGTCAGACTTTACAACCAACTAGCCAGTTATGATGAAGTCAGGGTATGAAAGTGCATTAAAACATAAAGTGTAGTCAGAGGCTTGTGGAAAAAAATGCCGTAATATTTTCTTATGAACTGTCAGAAAGAATCTGACATGTGTGGAGTAATACTGGGAATAGAGGTTTGAGAATCCTGACCGACAGCATAAAAGTGTTTTTTTTTTTTTTTAACTTATTGATTCTGTTATAGCTATACCTTAAAAAAACAAGAATGTGTTCCATTGGAGGTGAAAATTAACTCTATGTCAGCTTTCAATGTCGATATTCTCTCATAGAGCGATTTGGAGAATTTAAAATTGAAAAAAGAAATTTAAGCCTTTGTTAAAGTATACATGTTTTTAAAAAAAGGTTAATTATTTATTTTGCTATAAAAATAAATCCTTACTTAGGCAGAAAGAATATTTCCCCATACCCTGTCAGTGTTAATTAGAATGGAAAGATTTTATCCCGTTAAATAAAACATTTTGTAAAAATAAAAGGCTTCAAATAGAAGAGTTCCTGTGGCATGCATATTTTACCTTAACATTTGGACTAGAGTTTCTTCCTAATAATTATTGGAGTAATTTTTAAAAACTCTAACTCAAGGAAAAATAATGGGAGTACAAGAAATGCTTCTCACTGAAGACTCCTTTTTTGAATAATCACAATTTTAAATCAATAATCCAGATGACATCATTTTACATGACTTCACAATTCTGTACTGAATGTTTACATCACTTGGGGTATAGTTTCAAGGAAACATTCCTGATTTTCTGGACACAATTGGGCTGTTCCCAATGGCAGAGAGATTGTGATGCAGGTGTCCTTAATTGAATATCTGCTTTTTGACATATTATAATTTTAGAGAATGTATTGGAAAAATTTTCAAAAAAAGTTTTACAAAGAAACAGATTGACATATACAAAAATGAAACCATTGAACTACTGTACAAATAACTTACAGCCTCCAAAATTCTCCTATGGCTTATGAAGAACCATGCCAATACAGAGAATGGAAAAAGGGACGTGTATTTTCCACAAGGTGAGAAAGAGTGATGCAAGTGTTTACAAGTTATCAGGGTAAGACGAAAGTTTCTCAAAGTCAAGGATCAAATCCATTCCACAGAGGGCACCGTACTCCCTTCTATGCTTGGGAGATTATAATCTTTGATAATGAAACAACACTAAAGGAAGCTGAATTTAGGGAAACAGGTAATTCAAAAGTTTCATATTTGTTTCTCCACTCCATCTTTCACTTAATATATATTTTTAGTGATGCATATCAATCATACATGAACATAGATAAGGTGAAGCCGAGAACCAATATCTCAACTTTAGAAAATTAAGATGCATGACACCAAACAGTGGTCCAGTACACACATCTCCAGGAGATCGTTGAATTGTGATTCCTTTTTTAAAAATTGGCCAAAGCATCTTTAAAATATGACAAAGGCCTATTATTCATAGCTCAACTAGGGTGTAAAATTTCAGACATCCCAACTACTTTTAAAACAAGTCTGTTTTATTAATACATATTAAACCACTCTCTTACTTATCAAAAGAGTACATTCCCTGGTGCGTCATATATTCACAGATGTGTGCATTCTTCTCTTCAATCATGATTAAATGTTTTCAAAAGCTCTTTAAGAATTAAGATAAATAAAGAGAATCCAGAAAAAGAAATAAAATATTATTCACCTCAAAATCCATTTGTTGACACTGCCATGCAAAGGTGTTTTTCTCACCATCCTTGAACAATTTTTTCCATTTATCTCTTATTTTTTGATAACTCATCCCATAGTGCATGATGTGGGCAATGTGAACAAGGCATGGCTGTGTTAAAGCTTTTGAAAGGACTTTAAATAATGGACTGAAACATATATTAGATCGAAAAAGAATGTTGATTTGAAAAGTCATTTTAGGTAAGATTAGATTTAATATGATCAATCATAATAAAGATTTAAGAAGGCACAGACATGTGTAAAGGAAAATAATCAGTCATATTTAGGGGAAATAAATAATAACAAAATTTTAATTCTTCTATTCTTTTGGAAATAGTGGACTTTATAATCTTTACGGGTGAAATAAATTTTTGTTTTATCATCCAGTTTACTTTGAGTGATTTGTTATTTCTTAGTAAAAAAAATGTCCTCATTGTAAAGTGCTCACTTATACTTTAGTTAAATTACCACACATAACAAGATTACTTGGAAAACCATATAATTTCCTACTAGAGATCTAAAAGCAATGGAATCAAGTCATAGGAAAAAATTAGAATAGAATGAGAAAGGGTTGCTACCTCAGTGAAGAGATTTCATTATAAAAGATCAACAGAAACCACGTATATCCCAAATCAGGGCCATGGATAACCTTTCCATGTAAAATGAAATCGAAATTCTGCATTGTATTCCAAAAGGGCTCGAAGGGGAGGAGCGTTTTAACACTAAAATCCTGCTCATCCTGCCAATGCAGTCCCATGACAAATGGCCAGGATTTGTTTCCTGTTACTGGCCAGGCTTGTCTTTTTTCTGCTCCTCCAAAGCAGACACCTTAGCTGAATGTGGCAGAAACACTTCTGCAGGATAATTATTTGGACCGTGGTGGCATGGAAGAATGGGTGGTTTGGAAAAGACAGCAGCAGGAGTGAAGGCATTGCTAAAAACAGAAAAGAGGTGAACAATGGAATCCTGAACAATGGCAACCAAGTGCAGATTCATCTGTACAGTGTGCTGCAGTGCTGGTTGAAAATTTAAAAAAAAAGAATCTTCTAATAGGCAACACAGGAGTATGTGGAAATATTAAAACTCAAGGGTCTTCAATAAATTCACTTACCATAAAAACATGTATCCAGATATGTTGAAGTCAGGGTATGAAAGTGTATTTTAAACATAAAATATAGTCAGTGGCTGGTGGAAAAAAAATGCAAAAATATTTACTCATGATCTTTCAGAAAGTTTAAAACACATGTGGAGTCTTGCTGGGAATAGAGTTTTGACAATTCTGACAGACTGCAAAATGTTTGTGTTTTTTTTAATTTATGGATTCTATTATAAATTTATATTTAGGAAAACAAGATTGTGACCAATTGGACATGAAAATTAGCAATAAATCAGAATAGAATGACAGTGTTCTCTCATAGAGTAATTGGGATTTTTTATAATACAAAAAATTAAATTTAAGACTTCATTAAAACATACATTTTAAAAGAATGGTTAATTATATATTATGGTATATAAATCAATCTTTACTTAGGGAAAATGAATTTTTCCCCTACCCTGTCAATGTCAATTGGAGACGAAAGTCTTTAGGCCTTTTAAATAGTAAACTCTGTAAAAATAAAAGACCACAGATAGAAGAGTTCCTGTGGAATGCATATTTTACATAAAATTTTGGACTATATTTTCTTCCTAATATTTATTGGAATAATTTTAAACTACTCCAACTGACAGAAAAATAATGGGAGCACAAGAAATATTTCTCACTGATTCTCCTTTTTGGAATTATCACAATTTTGAATCGATAATTTAGAGGACCTCTTTTTCCATGACTTCATGATTGTTTATTGAATGTTTACAAGGTCCTGAGTTTTCTTTCAAGGAAAACATTCCTGATTTTCAAGACATTATTAGGCTATTGTTGATGGTGCACAGATTGTGATGCAAGTGTCCATACACAAATAGCTTCTCTTTTGTCATACTGTAATTTTTGAGAATTATTGGGGAAAAAATCAAAATCATTCTTACCAAGAAACATATCCACATATACACAAATGGAACCAAGGAACTAGAGTAAAACTAGCTCCAGGCGTCCAAATTTCTCTTCTGACTTATGAAGGACCTTGCCAACACCCAGAAATGCAAAAGGGACCTGTAAGGTCCCCAAGGTGAGAAAGAGTGACTTGACTGTTTACAAGATATCACAGGATATGGAATGGTTCATAAAAATTAATGCTCTAATTTCTTCCTCATCCCTTCATTCCATTGCTCTTAGGATCTCTATTTGGAAATAATATGGTTTTCCAAAAGATCTTGTTATGTGTGGTAATTTAGGCAAAGGACTTGAGAGCCCTTTACAAAGAGGATATTTTTTACTTAGAAAGAATGAATGCATCAAAGTAAACTGAACGATTAAACAAATATATATTTCACCGGTCAAGAATAAAATGTCCACTCTATGCATGCCAGATTTCAGCCTCCATACTGAAGAAACACAAAAGGAAGTCCACTTTAGGGAAACAGGTAATTCCAAAGCTTCATATTTGTCTCTCTCCCCCTGATTTCCCTTAATATATATTTTTAGTGATGCATGTCAATCATACTTGAACATATAGAAACCTGACGCCAAGAGTTGAAATCTCATCATAAGAAAATAAAGGGGCATAACACCTAAGAGTCGTCCCATACACACACTCCAGTGGAACCTTGAATTGTGATTCCCTATTAAAAAATTGGCAAGGACATCTTTAAAACATGACTAATGCCTAATAATCATGGCTAAACTGGGTGTACAGTTCCAGACATAGCCACGATTATTAAAACAAATCTGTTTTATTAATACATATTAAACCACTATCTTTATTATCCAATATGTACATTCCCTGTTCCTTCATATAAACACAGTGGTGAGCATTCTTCTCTTCAAACTTTACTAAACGTTTTCAACAGCTCTTTAAGAATTAAAATAAATTAAGAGAATCCAGAACTGTAAATAAAATATTATTCAGCTCTCAATCCTTTTGTTGACACTGCCATGCAAAGGTGTATTTTTCAGCATCCTTGAACAAATTTTTCCGTTTTTCTCTCAGTTATCTTACTAATTCATCCCATGGTGCATCATGTGGACAAAGTGAAAAATACATGGCTTTTTTAAAGCTATTGAAAAAACTTTATTTTAAAATTATGGATGGAAACGTATATTAGATTGAAAGAGAATGTTGAATTGAAAAGGGATTTTAGGTAAGATTAGATTTAATATAATCAATCTTAATAAAGATTTAAGTAGGTGCTTGCATATGTAAAGGAAAATAATCAGTATGATTTTAGGGAAATAAATTATTAAAAATTTTAAATAATTTTATTCCCCATGAAATTGTAGAAGTTATAATTTCAAGGGGTGTGATGGTTAGGCTAATGTGTCAACTCAGCCAAGTAGTTGTGTCCAGGTGTTTGTTCCAGCAAGCACTGGGCTAATTGTAATACAAGAGCATTTATGGACTTCAATCACCAGTGAGTTTACTGCGTGGATGGCTGATTACATCTGCATCAATCAGGGAGATTACATTATCAATGGGTGGTGCTTTTATCCAATCAGTTGAATGACTTAAAAGTGGAAGTGATTTCAACATTCAGAGAGAATTTCCCAGCTCGTTGTTGGAAAGGCAACTTCTCCCAGAGACTCATCAACAACCTTTCATTGGGCTTTCATCGGAGCCCCTGGTTTGCAGCTTGCCTGAGGAACCTGGACTTGTGCATCCCCACGGTCACGTGGGAGACTCTTTTAGAGTTCCATATTATTCACAGATATCTCCCTCTGATTCTGTTTCCAGAGAGAACCCTGACTAATACAGCTCATACAAGAAGTGGGGTTATTCTTGAGGAACAGTGTCTTAAACATGGGATGTCTGAGGTGGCTCTCCACTCTAATTAGACTCACGGGTACTAATGACTCCCTTTCCAATAATGAGGGTGCTAACAGTCCATGGCATGAGCTGTCAATAGAGATACGCAAAATAGCATCATTGGATTCCCCTACTTCCACGCTTATAAGAAGCAAGGATCTGGGTGAGAGTGTTTTCGACACTTTAACAGAATTTTGTGGAGTAAAAAAATATAATGATGTTGGCTGGCTCCTCCTATATACTCTGGATACAGTTACAAAAGAAAGGGATGAGCTAAAGTCTTCAATATTGAAACTTAAATGCCGCATAAATGAAATGAAAGTTTCTACGTGTGCCTTGAAAGAAAATCTTGTCTCTTGTAGCCACAGACTTGAGATATCTGAGAATCAAACCCAGTCTCTCATTGTACGAGTAGCAGAATTACAGAGGAAACTAAAATCTCAACCTCGCAGGGTTTCTGCAATTAAAGTGAAGGCATTGATTGGAAAGGAGTGGAACCCCTAGGATTGGGACGGAGACATATGGGATGATGATGATATTGGTGGGGACATTGGAACTATAAATTCTGCTGAGACTTTACCAGATAAACCTGTGATGGCCTGCCCTGTGGAGACCACACCTTTTCAACCTTGTATCATCCAGCCTCCAGCCTGCCCCAGGGAGTCTGGACTTCCTTCCAGCCTTGAGGTATGTACAAGCCAAATGGAAGCCTGCACTGCCCAGCCTCCACCTTGCCCCAGAGAGTCTGTAACTCCTCCCAGCCACGAGGCAGGTACCAACCAATCTCCAGCATGCATGGTCCAACTTCCAGTCTGCCCTGAGGAATCTGTCTTCCAACCCCTGCCTGAAGAGAATAATCCTGTCTCACCAGAAGAAAATGCAAAGGAATGCCCTCAGGTCAGTAGCCTGCAAGACATGTCTAATCCTTCTCCTTAACCAGACCCCCCACCCCTCTTGTCTTCGAGACCCATTACTAGATTAAAATCACAACTAGCCCCCAAAGGTGAAATACAAAGTGTGACCCATGAGGAAGTATGCTATACTCTGGAAGAACTGCATGAGTTTTCCAACTTATATAGATAGAAATCAGGGCAATATGTGTGGGAATGGATAGTAAGGGTATGGGATAATGGTGGAAGGAATATAAAGCTGGATCAGGCTGAATTTATTGATATGGGCCCACTAAGCAGGAATTCTGGATTCAACGCTGTAGCTCGAGGGGTTAGAAAGGGCTCTAATTGTTTGGGTGGCTGACTGAAGCATGGACCAAACAATGGCCTAGCATGTCTGATGTTGAGATGCCTGATTTGCCGTGGTATACAGTAGATGAGGGGATTCAAAGGCTTAGAGAGATTGGAATGCTAAAATGGATTTACCACTTGAGAACTGCCCACCCACCCCAGGAATGTCCAGAGGACACACCTTTAAACAGGACTGTGAGGAATAAATTTGTAAGACTAACTCCATCTTCTCTGAAGAGCTCTGTGGTTGCTCTTCTCTGCAGTCCAGATATTACTGTAGGGGGGGCTGTAATGGAATTGGAATCCTTAAATATTATGGGGATGATCGGATCAAGGCCCGGTAAAAGTCAAGTATTGGCAGTTAATCGCCAAAGCCAAGGTAGGCGTGGCTACCGCAATGAAAGACTGATACAAAACAGCACACAGAATAGTCTGAGTCGCATGGAGTTATGGCGTTGGTTAATAGATCATGGGGTGCCCAGAAGTGAAATACACGGGCAGTCTACCATATTTCTTCTGGATCTGTATAAGCAGAAGAGTTCTAGGTCAAATGAACAAAATCCTAACTCGAATTACAGATGCAGAGAATCACGGCCCCTTAATCAGTTCCCAGATTTGAGACAGTTTACAGACCCAGAGCCCTTTGAATGAGGGGAAGGCCGGGTCCCCTTGGGGAAGGATCCTGTTAAACTGCCAAAAATTTATACAGTTAATCTTCCTCCCACCTTTCCCCAGGGAGACCTACGGCCTTTTGCCAGAGTAACAGTGCATTGGGGAAAAGGAAATGATCAGGCATTTCGGGGATTATTAGACACTGGGTCAGAAGTCACATTAATTCTAGGAGACCCAAACGTCACTGTGGTCCACCAGTCAGAGTAGGGGCTTATGGAGGTCAGGTGATTGATGGAGTTTTAGCTCAGGTCCATCTCACAGTGGTTCCAGTGGGTCCCTGGACCCATTCTGTGGTTATTTCTCCAGTTCCAGAATGCATAATTGGAATAGACATACTCAGTAACTGGCAGAATCCCCACGTTGGATCCCTGACTCATGGAGTGAGGGCTATTATGGATGGAAAGGCCAAGTGGAAGCCTCTAGAAAAATAGCAAAATAGTAAATCAAAGGCAATACCGGATTCCTGGAGGTATTGCAGAGATTAGAGCCACCATCAAGGATTTGAAGGATGCAGGGGTGGTGATTCCCACAATATCCCCATTCAACTCTCCTATTTGGCCTGTGCAGAAAACAGATGGATCTTGGAGGATGACAGTAGATTACCGTAAACTTAACCAGGTGGTGACTCCAATTACAGCTGCTGTCCCAGATGTGGATTCATTGCTTGAGCAAATCAACACATCCCCTGGTACCTGGTATGCAGCTGTTGATCTGGCAAATGCTTTTTTCTCAATTGCCATTAGTAAGGACCACCAGAAACAGTTTGTTTTCAGCCGGCAAGGCCAGCAGTATACTTTCACTGTCCTGCCTCAGGGGTATATCAACTCTCCAGCCCTATGTCATAATATTGTCTGCAGGGACCTTGATCGTCTCTCCCTCCCACGAGACATCACACTGGTCCATTATATTGATGATATCGTGTTGATAGGACCTACTGAGCAAGAAGTAGCAAAGACTCGAGATTTATTGGTAAGGCATTTGCATGAGAGAGGATGGGAGATAAATCCAACAAAAATACAGGGTCCTTCCACCTCAGTGAAATTTCTAGGTGTCCAGTGTTGTGTGGCCTGTAGAGATATCCCTTCGAAAGTAAAGGATAAGCTGTTGCACCTGACCCCTCCTACAACCAAAAAGGAGGCACAACGCTTAGTTGACCTCTTTGGATTTTGGAGACAACACATTCCTCATTTGGGTGTGTTTCTGCGGCCCATTTACCGAGTGACCAGAAAAGCTGCTAGTTTTGATTGGGGACTGGAACAAGAGGAAGCCCTGTGACAGGTCCAGGCTGCTGTGCAAGCTGCACTGCCACTTGGACCATATGATCCAGGAGATCCAATGTTGCTGGAAGTTTCAGTGGCAAATAGAGATGCTGTCTGGAGCCTTTGGCAGGCCCCTATAGGGGAATCACAACGCAGACCCTTAGGATTTTGGAGCAAAGCCTTGCCATCCTCTGCAGATAACTGCTCCCCTTTTGAGAAGCAGCTTTTGGCTTGCTACTGGGCCTTAGTAGAGACTGAACGCTTAACCATGGGCCATCAAGTTACCATGAGACCTGAGTTGCCTATCATGAGCTGGGTATTGTCTGACCCACCAAACCATAAAGTTGGGCGTGCACAGCAGCACTCCATAATAAAGTGGAAGTGGTATATACGAGATAGGGCTCGAGCAGGTCCTGAAGGCACAAGTAAGTTACATGAGGAAGTGGCCCAAATGCCCATGGTCACACCCCTACCGTGTTACCTTCTCTTTCCCAGCCCACAGCTTTGGCCTCTTGGGGACTCCCTTACAATCAGTTGACTGAGGATGAGAAAACTCGGGCCTGGTTTACAGATGGTTCTGCATGATATGCAGGTACCACCCGAGAGTGGACTGCTGCGGCACTGCAGCCCTTTTCTGGGACATCCTTGAAGGATAGCGGTGAGGGCAAATCCCTCCAGTGGGCAGAGCTTCGATCAGTTCATCTAATTGTTCATTTTACTTGGCGGAAGAAATGGCCAGAGGTGCGTTTGTACACTGATTCATGGGCTGTTGCCAATGGTTTGGCTGGATGGTCAGGGACTTGGAAGGAACATGATTGGAAAATTGGTGACAAGGAGGTCTGGGGAAGAGCTATGTGGATAGATCTTTCTGAGTGGGCAAAAAACGTGAACATATTTGTGTCCACGTGAATGCTCACCAGAGGGTGACTTCGGCAGAGGAATAGTTTAATAATCAAGTGGATAAGATGACCCGCTCTGTGGCTAATGCTCAGCCTCTTTCTCCAGCCACTCCTGTCATTGCCCAATGGGCTCATGAACAAAGTGGCCATGGAGGTAGGGATGGAGGTTATGCATGGGCTCAGCAACATGGACTTCCCCTCACCAAGGCTGACCTGGCTATAGCCACTGCTGAATGCCCAATCTGCCAGCAGCAGAGACCCATGCTCAGCCCCAGATATGGCACCATTCCTAGAGGTGACCAGCCTGCTACCTGGTGGCAGGTGGACTACATTGGGCCACTTCCATCATGGAAGGGGCAGCGATTTGTTTTAACTGGAATAGACACATACTCTGGCTATGGGTTTGCATTTCCAGCACGCATTGCTTCTTCCAAAACTACCATCCGTGGACCTACTGATTGTCTTATCTACCGCCATGGCATTCCACACAGCATTGCTTCTGATCAAGGAACCCATTTCACAGCAAATCATGTGTGGGAATGGACACATGCCCATGGAATTCACTGGTCTTACCATGTTCCCCATCACCCTGAAGCAGCTGGATTAATAGAACGGTGGAATGGCCTTTTGAAGACTCAATTACGATGCCAACTAGGTGGCAATACCTTGCAGGGCTGGGGCAATGTTCTCCAGGATGCTGTGTATGCTCTGAATCAGCATCCTCTCTATGGTGCTGTTTCTCCCATAGCCAGGATTCATGGGTCCAGGAATCAAGGGGTGGAAATGGGAGTGGCACAACTCACTATTTCCCCTAGTGACCCACTAGGAAGATTTTTGCTTCCTGTCCCTGAAACCTTAAGCTCTGCTGGTCTACAGGTTTTAGTCCCAAGAGGAGGACTGCTGGCACCTGGGAACATAACAGTGATTCCATTGAACTGGAAGTTAAGACTGCCACCTGGCCACTTTGGGCTCCTCTTACCTGTGAATCAACAGGCAAAGAAGGGAATTACTGTACTGGCTGGGGTGATTGATCCTGACTATCAAGGGGAAATAGGACTACATCTACATAATGGGGGTAAAGAAGAGTTTGCCTGGAATTCAGGGGATCCTTTAGGGCATCTCCTAGTCCTGCCATGCCCTGTGATTAAAGTCAATGGAAAATTGCAACAAACCAATTCAAGCAGGACTAACAATGGCCCAGAATCTTCGGGAATGAAAGTTTGGTTCACCCCACCAGGCAAAGAACCACGGCCAGCTGAAGTGCTTGCTGAAGGTAACGGAAACATGGAATGGGTAGTGGAAGACCATGTGACCAGTTACAGAAACGAGGACTGTAATGGTCATGAACCCTTCTTCCATGTTTCGTTATGAGTATAATTGTATATGTACACAAATGAATTTCTTTGTTTTCTTCCCCAATCTTTTCCCCTATCATGAAAAGTTGTATTAATCCCACATCATAATATTTAAGGATGTCAAGTTTAAGAGTGACTATCATCCAAGGACTTGCACCCTGTTCTGTAGGGAATTAATGCATTTCCAGTTGTACGCAGGGGAGTTGGACATTGTTAGGTGGAAATATATATGCATGCTTGTCTGTTATTGTTTTTACTTAGAGACTAAGTATGGTTTAGAGTAATGTGTATGATTGCCGAGTTTACAAGGGGTGGACTGTGATGGTTAGGCTAATGTGTCAACTCGGCCAAGTAGTTGTGTCTGGGTGTTTGTTCCAGCAAGCACTGGGCTAATTGTAATACAAGACCATTTAAGAAATTCAATCACCAGTGAGTTTACTGCGTGGATGGCTCAGATATGTTGAAGAAGGGTATGAAAGTGAATTTTAAACATAAAGTATGGTCAATGGCTAGTGAAAAAATGCCATAATATTTTCTCATGATCTGTCAGAAAGATTCCAACACATGAGATATCATACTGGGGGATAGAGTTTTGAGTGTGCTGACTGACTGTGTAAAAGATTTTTTTTTTAATTTATAGATTCTGTTTGAAATATATAAAATGGAAAACAAGATTTTGTCCAATTGGAGGTGAAAACAAGATATAGGTCTGATTCGAATGACGGTGTTCTCTCATAGACTAATTTGGAGTATTTAAAATAAAAATAAATAAATTTTAAGTCTTCGTTAAAACAGACAATTAAAAGATTTGTTATTTATATATTTTGGTATGTAAATCATCCTGTACATAAGAAATAAGAATATTTCCCCATACCCTGTCAATATTAATTGGAAAGCAAAGACTTTAGGCCTTTTAAAGAGTAAACTCTCTAAAATAAAATGCTACAGATAGAGAGCTCCCGTGGAATGCTTATTTTACCTTAATTTTTAGAGTAGATTTTCTTCCTGATAGTTATTGGAATATTATTACACTACTCGAAATGGCAGAAAAATAATGGGAGCACAAGAAATGTTTCTCACTTATTCTTCATTTTGAATAAGCACAATTTTGAATTGATAATTCAGAGGACCTATTTTACATGACCTCAGGATTTTTAATGAATGTTTAGAAGCCTCTGCATTTTTTTTTAAAGGAACCATTGCTGATTTTCTGGACATCATTGGGCTGTTGCCCTTGGAGCAGAGATTGTGACGCAGGTATCTATAGACAAATACCTGGTCTTTTGACATATTTTAATTTTTGATAAATGTATTGGAAGAAAAAATCAAAATCATTCTTACAAGGAAACAGATCTACACAAAAGAATTGAAACCAAGAAACTACAGTGCAAGTACCTCCGAGACTCTAAATATCTCCTATGACTTATGAAGGATCTTGTCAACACCCAGAAGTGAAAAAGGGACTTATAAGGTCCACAAGGTGAGAAAGAGTGCCTCAACTGTTTACAAGTTATCATGTGGAAGAGGAATGGTTCATAAAAGACAAGGACCTATTGCATCAAACAGAGGTTACCGCCCTCCATTCTATGCATGCCAGATTACAACCTCTGATAATGAAGAAACACAAAGGAAGACCACTTCAGAGAAACAGGTAATTCCAAGCTTCATATTTGTCCCTCCCCACCCTCTTTCTCGTAATATATATTTTTAGTGATGCATATAAATCCTTTCTGAACATACATAAACCTGACACCGAGAGCAGAAATCTCAACCTTAGAAAATATAGGGGCAAAACAGCTAACAATAGTCTCATACACTTATCCCCAGGAGAAGCTTGAACTGTGATTTCTTTTCTAAATTAGGCCAGAGCATCTTTAAAACATGACTAATGCCTATTACCCATGGCTCAAATTATGTCTAAAATCCCAAACATACCCACAATTTTAAAAAAAAGAGGGTTTTTTATTAAATCATATTAAACGACTATATTATTTATCCAATGTGTACCATCCCTGGTACTTCGTAGAATCACAGAAGTGTGCCTTCTTCTCTTCAATCATTATTAAAGGTTTTCAATAGCTCTTTAAGAATTATAGGAAATAAAGAGAATACAGAAAATATAAAACATATTATTCACCTCTTAATCCATTTGTTGACACTGACATGCATATATGCTTTGCTTGCCGTCCTTGAACAACTTTTTCTGTTTATCTCTCAGCTTTTTGATAATTCAACCCATAGTGCTTCATGTGGACAAAGTGAATATTGCATGGATTTTTTAAAGCTGTTGAAAGGTATTATTTTAAAATTACGGACTGAAACGCATATTAGTTCCAAAGAGAATGTCGATTTGAAAAGGGACTCTAGGTAAGATTAGATTTAATATAATCATTCATAATAAAATTTTAAGAATGCACTGACACATGTAAAGGAAAATAATCAATTTGATTTGTGGGAAATAAATTATAACAAAATTTTAATTATTTTATTCCCCGTGATATAGTGGACATTTTAATCTTGACAGGTGAAATAAATATTTGTTTCATCGTGCTGTTTACTTTGAGGCAATCAATCTTTCTAAGTAAAAAATGTCCTCTTTGTAAAGTGCTCACACGTCCTTGGCCTAAATTACCACACATAACAAGATCTCTTTGAAAACCATATTATTTCCAAATAGGGATCCTAAGAGCAATGGAATCAAGAACAGAGGAAGAAATTAGAACATAATGAGAAAGTATTGCCATCTCAATGAAGAGCCTTCATTATCAAAGGTCACCAAACACCACATACACCCCTGTGAGGTAATGTTTACCCAAGCCAAACCTTGCCTCAGGCGTTTGCGGGGCACTACGCCCCACCTTCTTCCCGGACCCAACTTCCCTATTCACCGCAGCCTATCACAGCACTCCCTCACAGCCATAACCTTATTTGGACATGTTGGCCTTCTCCTCTAGCCTCCCCCCCCCTCCCAAATCTTCCCCCCACGCCCAGCAACAGCTTAGCCCTATCAGAAGACAACACGCTCACCCCGCCCCCAACATTGCCTATAAAACTGCACAGCACTCGCTGAATAAAGGTCTTACCTTCCAGCAAGCAAGTGAGTGGTGTCTCTTCATTTAGTACTGTCAGGGAGACCACAGGGCACCAAACGGCGACCCTGTGACAACTTCTCCTTAACCTCCGTGAAGACCAGGGAGCCGGGCCTGCGCTCTCCTGACAACTTCTTCACCCCCCCGCCGTTCCGGAGTGCACGCCGGACGGCCCACAACTAGCTCGTGTCGCTCCCCGGGCTGCAGCAGGGCTGATCACCCTCAGGCCTGGAAACAAAGCGGCACCCCAGATCAGGGCAATGGATAGCCTTTCCTTGTAAAATGAAATCGAACTTCTTCATTGGATTCCAAAAGGCCTAGCAGGGGTGTAGCTTGGCACAGCAAAATCCTGGTCATCTTGCTAATGCATTCCCAGAAAAATCGCCAGGCTTCGTTTCCCTTTTACTGGCCAGTCTTGTCTTCTTTCTGCTCCTTCAAAGCAGGGACCGTAGTTGGGTGTGGCCCAAACCCTTCTGCAGACTAATTATTCAGACTTTGGTGGAATGGAGAAGGCACTGTTCAGAAAAGAGAACAGCAAGAGATAAGGCACTGCTAAAAACAATAAAGAGGAGAATAACAGAATCATGGAGGGCAGAATCCAAGATGTGATTTCCTTGTGCAGTGTGGTGTGCTGCTTTAAGAAAATTGGAACAGAAAGAAACTTCCACTCACCAATTCAGTTTTATGTGGGAAATATTAAAACCCAAGTGACTGCACTGCAGACCCAGCCTATACAACCAACTACCCAGTTATGTAGAAGTCAGAGTATGAAAGTGCATTTTAAACATAAAGTGTAGTCAGTGGCTCATGGAAAAAATGCCATAATATTTTCTCATGATCTGTCAGAAGGAATCCGACATGTGGGGAGTCATGCTGGGAATAGAGGTTTGAGAAACCTGACCGACAGCATAAAGTATTTTTTTTTAAAACTTATAGATTCTGTTATAATTATATCTTAAAAAAACAAGCATGTGTCCCATTGGAGGTTAAAATTGTCTCTACGGCAGCTTACAATGACGATATTCTCCCATAGAGCAATTAGGAGAATTTAAAATTGAAAAAAGAAATTTTAAGCCTTTGTTAAATATACATGTTAAAAAAATGGTTAATTATTTGTATTCCTATTAAGATAAATCCTTAGTCATGCAGAAATAATTTTTCCACAACCCTGTGTTCATTTTAAAGGAAAGATTTAACACATTAAATAGAAAACTGTATAAAAATAAAAGGCTTCAAATAGAAGAGTTCCTGTGGCATGCATATTTTAAGTTCACTTTTGGACTACAGTTTCTTCCTAATAATAATTGGAATAATATTAAACAACTCTAACACGAGGAAAAATAATGGGAGGACAAAAAAATGCTTCTCACTGATGACTCCTTTTTGAATAATCAAAATTTTAAATCAATAATCCAGAGGATATCATTTTACATGACTTCACAATTCTGTACTGAATGATTACATCACTCGGTGTTTTGTTTCAAGGAAACATTCCTGATTTTCTGGACAAAATTATGCTGTTCCCAATGGTGCTGAGATTGTGATGCAGGTGTCCATATATGAATACCTGCTTTTTCACATACTGTAATTTTTGAGAATTAATGGAAAACTTTTCAAAAAATTTTTGCAATGAAACAGATTGACATATGCAAAAATGAAACCATTGAACTACTGTACAAATAACTTACTGCCTCCAAAATTCTCCTATGGCTTATGAAGGACCATCCCAACACACAGAAAGGAAAAATGACATGAATATTCCACAAGGTGAGAAAGGGTGACTCAACTGTTTACAAGTTATCAGGGTAAGACCAAGTGTTCTCAAAGTCAAAGATCAAATCAATCCAGCAGAGGGCATGGTACTCCCGTATATGCTTGGGAGATTACATTCTTTGATAATGAAGCAACATTAAAGGAAGCTGACTTTAGGGAAATAGGTATTTCAAAAGGTTCATACTTGTTTCTCCGCCCCCCCTTTCACTTAATATATATTTTTAGTGACGTATATCAATTATACATGATCATACAAAAGCTGAAGCTGAGAGCCAATATCTCAACCCTAGAAAATTAAGGGGCATGAAAATGTACAGTGTTCCAGTACACATATCTCCAGGAGATCGTTGAATTGTGATTCCTTTTTTAAAAATTGGCAAAAGCATCTTTAAAATATGACTAAGGCCTAATATTCATGGCTTTTCTAGGGAGTACAATTTCAGACATCCCCACGAATTTTAAAGGCTGATTTGTTAATACATATTAAACCACTATCTTATTGATCCAATGTGTACATTCCCTGATGCGTCATATATTCACAGAGGTGTGCATTCTTCTCTTCAATGATTATTAAACGTTTTCAACAGCTCTTTATTTTTTTTTTTTTTTTTTTTTATTATGGGTAAAAATCAAAATTCTCACAATACATACAAACATTTGTAAAATGATATATAAATATATATGCATATATGTGTATTTGCTTACAAAAATGTTATTTTTTATATATATATATATACATATATTTTAAGAGGTGCTTAGATTACCTAAAATATTATACGGAACCCACTCGGATTCCCATGTTGCCCACCTCCCACACCTCCCACCACATCCAACACAAACATCTCCCATAGTGTGGCCCACCAACCT
>JAKSZT010054586.1:5191321-5212399 GCA_026826555.1 Tolypeutes matacus
TTGCCACAACAGTACTCAGGACAACCTCCAACTCCCAAAGAAGCCCCTGTTTACAAGTTATCAGGGTGAGACGAAAGTTTCTCAAAGTTAAGGACCAAATCCATCCAGCAGAGGGCACCGTTCTCCCTTCTATGTTTGGGAGATTAAAATGTTTGATAATGTAGCAACACTAAAGGAAGCTGACTTTAGGGAAATAGGTAATTCAAAAGCTTCATATTTGTTTCTCTGCACCCTCTTTCACTTAATATATATTTTAGTGATGCATATCAATCATACATGAACATACAAAAGCTGAAGCCAAGAGCCAAAATCTCAACCTTAAAAAATTAAGGGGCATGACACCTAACTGTCGTCCAGTACACACATCTTTGAGAGATCTTTGAATTGGGTATCCTTTTTTAAAAATTGGCCAAAGCATCTTTAAAATATGACTAATGCTTATTATTCATGGATCAACTAAGGTGTAAAATCTCAATTATCCCCACGACTTTTAAACAAGTCGGTTTTATTAATACATATTAAACCACTATCTTACTTAACAAATGCATATATTACCTGGTGCATCACAAAATCACGGAGGTGTGAATTTTTCCAAAGTTTCATATTTGTCTCTCTCCCCCTGCTTTCATTTAATATATATTTGTCGTGATGCAGGTCAATCATACATGAACATATATAAACCTGACGCCAAGAGTAGAAATCTCATCATAAGAAAATAAAGGGGCATAACACCTAACAGTCGTCCCATACACACATATCCAGCGGAATCTTCAATTGTGATTCTCATTTTAAAAATTGGCAAGAACATCTTTAAAACATGACTAAGTCCTAGTATCCATGGCTTAACTGGGTGTACAGTTCCAGACATACTCATAATTATTAAAACAAATCTGTTTTACCTATAAAATTAAACCACTGTCTTTCTTATCCAATGTGTACATTCCCTGGTCCTTCATATAATCACAGTGGTGCGCATTCTTCTCTTCAATCATTACTAAACGTTTTCAAAAGGTCTTTAATTATTATAATAAATAAACAGATACCAGAAAAGTAAATAGAATATTATTCAGCTCTCAATCCATTTGTTGACACTGCCATGCAAAGGTGCTTTTCTCAGCATCTTTGAACACCATTTTCCATTTCTCTCTCAGTTATCTTAATAATTCATCCCATAGTGCATCATGTGGATAAAGCAAAAATTGCATGGTTTTTTTAAAGCTATTGAAAAGACTTTATTTTAAAATTATGAATGGAAATGTAAATTAGATTGAAAGAGAATGTTGATTTGAAAGGGATTTTAGGTAAGATTAGATTTAATATAATCAATCTTAATAAAGATTTAAGGAGGCACAGGCACATGTAAAGGAAAATAATCAGTCTGATTTTAGGGAAAGAAATTATTAAAAAATTTTAATTATTTTATTCCCCATGAAATTGTGGAAGTTACAATTTCAAGGGGTGAAATAAATTTTTCTTTCATCGTGCAGTTTGCATTGAGGCATTCATTCTTTCTGAGTAAAAATCATCCCCTTTGTAAAGTGCTCACACGTCCTTTTCCTAAATTACCAAACATAACAGGATCCCTTGGAAAACCATATTATTTCCAACTAGAGATACTCAGAGCAATGGAATCAAAGGCAGAGGAAGAAATTAGAATAGAATGGGAAAGTATTGCATCTCAATGATGAGCCTAAATTATCCAAGGCCCCCAAACACAACATATATACTACATCAGGGAAATGGGAAACCTTTGCAAGTAAAATAAAATCATACTTCAGCAACGGATTCCAAAAGGGCTCACAGGAGGGGAGTGTGGCTCACCAAATTCCTGTTCATCCTGCCAATGCAGTCCCAGGAAAAATGGAAAGGATTCATTTCCCGGTTACTGGCCAGTCTTGTCTTCTTTCTGCTCTTCCAAAGCAGGGATCAAAGCGTTGTGTGTCACCAACACTTTTTCCATCTATTATTTGGACCTTGTGGGCAGGGAGAAAGGGATGTTTGGAGAAGACAACAGCAGGAGAGATGGCACTGGTAAAAATAGAAAAGAGGAGAACAATGGAATCCTGGAGGAAAGATTCCAAACTCGGATTTTTAGGAATGCACTGACACATGTAAAGGAAAATAATCAGTCTAATTTATGGGAAATAAATTATAACAAATTTTTAATTGTTTTATTCCCCGTGTTATGGTGGACATTTTAATCTTGACCGGTGAAATAAATATTTGTTTCATCGTGCAGTTAACTTTGAGGCATTCAATCTTTCTAAGTAAAAAATCTCCTCTTTGTAAAATGCTTACAAATCCTTTGCCTAAATTACCACACTTAACAAGATCTCTTTGAAACCTATATTATTTCCAAATAGGGATCCTAACAGCAAGTGAATCAAGGGCAGATGAAGAAATTAGAATATAATGAGAAAGTATTGCCATCTCAATGAAGAGCCTTCATTATCAAAGGTCACCAAACACCACATATAACCCAGTTCAGGGCAATGCATAACCATTCCGTGTAAAATGAAATCGAACTTCTGCATTGGATTCCAAAATGGCTAGCAGTGGTGGAGCATGGCACACCAAAACCTGGTCATCTTGCCAATGTAGTCCCAGGAAAAGGGGCCAGGATTCATTTCCCGGTTAATGGCCAGTCTTGTCTTCTAGCGTTGTGTGTCACCAACACTTTTTCAGTCTAATTATTTTGATCTTGTGGGCATGGAGAAAGGGATGTTTGGAGAAGACAGCAGCAGGACTGAATGCACTGCTAAAAACAAAAAAGAGGAGAACAATGGAATCCTGGAGGAAAGAATCCAAGCTCGGATTTTCTTGTGTGGTGTGGTGCTTTTTAAAATTTGGAACAGAAAGAAAATAACTTTAAGCAACTAAGGAGTATCGGGAAAAATTAAAACCCAAGAGACTTCACTACAGACACAGCCTATACAACCTACTAGCCAGATATTTTGAAGTCAGGGTATGAAAGTGTATTTTAAACACAATGGAATCAAAGGCAGAGGAAGAAATTAGAAGAGAATGAGAAAGTATTGCCATCTCAATGAAGAGCCTTCATTATCAAAGTTCACCAGTCACCAATAAATCTCAGATCAGGGCCATGGATAAACTTACCATTTGAAATGAAATCGAACTTCTGCATTGGATTCCAAAAGGACTCGCAGAGTGGAGTGTGGCTCACCAAAATCCTGGTCATCCGGCCAATGCAATCCGAGGAAATATGGCCAGGATTCGTGTACTTTTTCCTGGCCAGTCTTGTCTTCTTTCTGCTCCTTCAAAGCAGGGACCTTAGCTGGGTGTGACCCAAACACTTTTGCAAAATAATTATTCTGACCTTGGGGGCATGGAGAAAGGGCTCTTTGGAAATGACAGCAGCAGGAGAGAAGGCAGTGCTAAAAACAGAAAAGAGGAGAACAATGGAATCCTGGAGGAAAGAATCCAAGCTCTGCTTTCCTTGTGCGGTGTGGTGCAGAGCTTTTTAAAAATTGGAACACAGAGAAACCACCATTACACAACTCAGGAGTATGTGGAAAAATTAAAACCATATTCACTACAGACACAACCTCTGCAACCAACTAGCCAGATATGTTGAAGTCAGAGTATGAAAGTGTATTTTAAACACAAAGTATGGTCAGTGGCTGGTGGATAAAACGCAATGATATTTTCTCCTGAGCTGTGAGAAAGATTCCAACACATGTGGAATCATGCTGTGGTATAGAGGCTTGAGATTCCTGACCGAATGCATCAACTTTTTTTTTTTTTTAATAGAATCTGTTAGAAATATATATTCAGGAGAACAAGAATGTGGCCAATTGGAGGTGAAAATTAGCAATAAGTCAGATTAGAATGCCAGTGATCTCGCATAGAGTAATTGGGAGTATTTAAAATAAAAATAAATAAATTTAAGACTTCATTAAAAAATACATTTTAAAGGAATGGTTAATTATATATTATGGTATATAAATCAATCTTTAATTAGCTAAAAAGAATTTTTTTCTGCTTCCCTGTGAATGTTAATTGGAAAGGAGAGTCTTTAGCCCTTTTAAGTAGTAAACCCTGTTAAAATAAAAGGTTACAAATAGAAGATTTCCTGGGCAATGCATATTTTGCCTTAATTTTTAGGCTAGAATTTTTTCCTAATAGTTATTGGAATAATATTAAACTACTTTTACTGGCAGAAAAATAATGGGAGCACAAGATATGTTTCTCACTTATTCCCCTTTCGTGAATAATCACAATTTTAAATCGATAATTCAGAGGACCTCTTTTTACATGACTTCATGATTCTCTACTGCATGTTTACAAAGCTCAGGATTTTTGTTTCAAGGAAAGCATTCCTGATTTTCAAGACATTATTGGGTTGTTGCATATTGTGGAGATTGTGATGCAGGCGTCCATATACAAATAGCTGCTATTTTATCATATTGTAATTTTTGAGAATTGTTGGGAAAAAAATCAAAATCATTCTTACCAAGAAACAGATCCACATATACACAAATGAAACCAAGGAACTAGAGTAAAAATAGCTCCCAGCGTCCAATTTTCTCTTATGCCTTATGAAGGACCTTGTGAAAACCCATAAATGCAAAAGAGAACTGTAAGTTCCACAAGTTTAGAAAGAGTGCCTCAACTGTTTACAAGTTATCATGTGAAGGGGCATGTTTCATAAAATTAAAGGACCTATTGCATCAAGCAGTGGGTACCTCCCTCCATTCTATGCATGAGAGATTACAACCTGATAAAGAAGAAACACAAAGGAAGAGCACTTTAGATCAATAGGTAATTCCAAGCTTCATATTTGTCCCTCCCCAACCTCTTTCTCATAATATATATATTTGGTGATGCATATCAATCGTTTCTGAACATACATAAACCTGACACCGAGAGCAGAAATCTCAACCTTAGAAAATATAGGGGCAAAGCACATAACCGTAGTCTCATACACATATCTCCAGCAGAACCTTGAATTGTGATTCCTTTTTTAACAATTGGCAGGAGCATCTTTAAAACATGACAAATGCCTATTATTCATTGCTCAAATTATGTGTACAATTCCAGACATCCCCACAATTTAAAAAAAAGGCACTTTTATTAAATCATATTAAACCACTATATTAATTATCCAATGTGTGCCATCCCTGATCCTTCGTATAATCAGAGAGGTGTGCATTCTTCTCTTCAATCATTATTAAATGTTTTCAATAGCTCTTTAAATATTATAATAAATAAAGAGAATACAGAAAATTAAACAAATATATTATTCACTTCTTAATCCATTAGTTGACACTGATATGCATATGTGCTTTATTACCGTCCTTGAACAACTTTTTCCATTTATCTATCATTTTTTTAATAATTCAACCCATAGTGCATCATGTGCACAAAGTGGACATGCATGGATTTTTTAAAGCTGTTGAAAATTAATATTTTAAAATTATCAACTTAAACGCATATTAGTTCCAAAGAGAATGTTGATTTGTAAAGGGACTCTAGGTAAGATTGGATTTAATATAATCAATCATAATAAAATTTTAAGAATGCACTGCCATGTGTAAAGGAAAATAATCAGTCTGATTTATGGGAAATAGTTTATAACAAAATTTTAATTATTTTATTCCCCATGATATAGTGGATATTTTTATCTCAACCGGTGTAATAAATATTTGTTTAATCATGCAGTTTACTTTGAGGCATTCATTCTTTATAAGTAAAAGATATCCTCTTTGTAAAGTGCTCTCATGTCCTTTGCCTTAATTACCACACATAACAAGATCTCTTGGAAAAACATCTAATTTCCAAATAGAGATCCTAAGAGCAAAGGAATCAAGGGAAGAGGAAGAAATTAGAACATAATGAGAAAGTATTGCCATCTCAATGAAGAGCCTTCATCATCAAAGTTCACCAAATACCACTTATACCCAAGATCAGGGCAATGGATAACCTTTCCATATAAAATGAAATCGAAGTTCTGCATTGGATTCCTAAAGGGCTCGCAAGGGTGGAGCCTTTTAACACTAAAATCCTGGTCATCCTGCCAATGCAGTCCCATGACTAACAGCCAGGATTTGTTTCCCTGTTACTGGCCAGGCTTGTCTTCTTTATGCTCCTCCAAAGCAGGGAACTGAGCTGGATACAGTGCACACACTTCTGCAGGATAATAATTTAGACCTTGGGGTAATGGAAAATGGGATGTTTGGAAAAGACAGCAGCAGGAGTGATGGCAGTCCTAAAAACAGAAAAGAAGTGAAAAATGGAAACCTGAACAATGGCAACCATCTGTACAGTGTGCTCCAGTACTGGTTGAAAATAAAAATAGTAAGAAACCTCCAATAGGCCACACAGGAATAAGTGGAAAAATTAAAACTCAGGCATCTTAAATAAAGACACTTTTCATAAAACAACTATCCAGATATGTTGAAGTCAGGGTATGAAAGTGTATTTTATTTTATTATTTTTTTAAAGATTTTATTTATTTATTCATTTATCCCTCACTTGCTGCTTGTGCTCCCTGGGTCAGCTAACCACGCCGTGTGGGCGGGCTTGCCTTCACCAGGAGACCCCAGGAACCGAACCCGGGGCCTCCCATATGGTAAATGGGAGCCCTACTGATTGAGCCACAGCCGCTTCCCTGAAAGTGTATTTTAAACATAAAATATAGTCAGTGGCTGGTGGAAAAAATACAAAAAAATATTAACTCATGATCTTTCAGATAGTTTAAAACACATGTGGATAAATGCTGGGAACAGAGGTTTGACAATTCTGACCGACTGCATAAAAGTTTTTTTCTTTTTAATTTATAGATTCTATTATAAATATATATTTAGGAAAACAAGAATGTGAACAATTGGACTTGAAAATTAGTAGTAAGTCAGAATAGAATGACATTGTTCTCTCATGGAGAAATTGGGAGTATTTAAAATACAAAAAAAATAAATTTAAGACTTCATTAAAACATACATTTTAAAAGAATGGTTAATTATATATTAGGGTATATAAATCAATCTTTACTTAAGCAAAATGAATTTTTCCCCTACCCTGTCAATGTTAATTGGAAAGGTAAGTCTTTAGCCCTTTAAATAGTCAACTCTGTAAAAATAAAAGACCACAGATAGAGGAGTTCCTGTGAAATGCATATTTTACATAAAATTTCGGCCTACATTTTCTTCCTATTATTTATTGGAATAATTTTAAACAACTCTAACTGGCAGGAAAACAATGGGAGCACAAGAAATATTCTCACTGATTCTCCTTTTTGGAATAATCACAAATTTGAAAACATAAATCAGAGGACCTTTTTTACATCTCATCATGAGTGTTTATTGAATGTTTACAAGGTCCTGGATTTTTTTCAAGGAAACCCTTCCTGATTTTCAAGACATTATTGGGCTGTTGCTGATGGTGCAGAGCTTGTGATGAAGGTGTCCATATACAAATAGCAGCTCTTTTGTCATACTGTAATTTTTGAAAATTATTGGGAAAAAAATCAAAATCATTCTTACCAAGAAACATATCCACATATACACAAATGAAACCAAGGAACTAGGGTAAAACTAGCTCCCAGCATCCAAATTTCAGTTCTGGCTTATGAAGGACCTTGCCAACACTCAGTAATGCAAAAGGGACCTGTAAGGTCCCAAGGTGAGAAAGAGTGACTCAGCTGTTTACAAGATATCATGTAGAAGAGGAATCGTTCATAAAAATTAATTTTCTAATTACTTCCTTTGTCCTTGATTCCATTGCTCTTAGGATCTCTAATTGGAAATAATATGGTTTTCCAATAGATCTTGTTATGTGTGGTAATTTAGGCAAAGGACCTGTGAGCACTTTAATAAGAAGACTTTTTTTACTTAGAAAGAATGAATGCCTCAAAGTAAACTGCACGATTAAACAAATATATTTTTCACCATTCAAGAAGAAAATGTCCACACTATGCATGCCAGATTACAGCCTCCATACTGAAGAAACACAAAAGGAAGTGTTAAGAGAAATAGGTAATTCCAAAGCTTCATATTTGTCTCTCTCCCCCTGCTTTCCCTTAATATATATATTTTAGTGATGCATGTCAATCATACATGAACATATATAAACCTGATGCCGAGAGTAGAAATCTCATCATAAGAAAATAAAGGGGCATAACACCTAACAGTCTTCCCATAGACACATCTCCAGCAGAAATTTTAATTGTTTCCCTTTTAAAAAATTTGCCAGAACATCTTTAAAACCTGACTAAGTCCTTGTATCCATGGCTTAACAGGGTGTACAGTTCCAGACATACTCACGATTATTAAACAAATATGTTTTACCAATACATATTAAACTATCTTTCTTATCCAATGTGTACATTCCCTGGTCCTTCATATAATAACAGTAGTGCGCATTCTTCTCTTCAATCATTACAAAATGTTTTCAACAGCTCTTTAAAAATTATAAAAAATGAACAGAATCCAGAACAGTAAATAAAATATTATTCAGCTCTCAATCCATTTGTTGACACTGCCATGCAAAGGTGCTTTTCTCAGCATCCTTGAACAACTTTTACCGTTTCTCTCTCAGTTATCTTAATAACTCATCCCATAGTGCATCATGTGAACTAACTGAAAAATGCATGGCTTTTTTAAAGCTATTGAAAAGACTTTATTTTAAAATTTTGAATGGGAACGTATATTAGATTGAAAGAGAATGTTGATTTGAAAAGGGTTTTTAGGTAAGATTAGATTTCATATAATGAATCTTAATAAAGATATAAGGAGGCACAGGCATATGTAAAGGAACATAAACTGTCTGATTTTAGGGAAATAAATCATTAAAAAATTTTAATTATTATATTCCCCATGAAATTGTGGAAGTTATAATTTCAAGGGGTGAAATAAATTTTTGCTTCATCGTGCAGTTTGCATTGAGGCATTCATTCTTTTTGAGTAAATAACGTCCCCTTTGTAAAGTGCTCACATGAACTTTACCTAAATTTCCAAACATAACAGGATCCCTTGGAAAACCATACTATTTCCAACTAGAGAATCTCAGACCAATGGAATCAAAGGCAGAGGAATAAATTAGAATAGAATGAGAAAGTATTGCATCACAATGAAGTGCCTTAATTATCCAAGGCCACAAAATACCACATATATACTACATCAGGACAATGGGAAACCTTTGCATGTAAAATAAAATCGTACTTCAGCAATGGATTCCAAAAGGGCTCGCAGGGGGGGAGTGTGGCACACCAAATTCCTGGTCATCCTGCCAATGCAGTCCCAGGAAATATGGACAGGATTCATTTCCCAGTTACTGGCCAGTGTTGTCTTCTTTCTGCTCTTTCAAAGTAGGGATCAAAGCATTGTGTGTCACCAAAACCTTTTCAGTGTAATTATTTGGACCTTGTGGGCAGGGAGAAAGGGATGTTTAGAGAAGACAGCAGCAGGAGAGATGACACTGCTAAAAACAGAAAAGTGGAGAACAATGGAATCCTGGAGGAAAGATTCCAAACTCGGATTTCCATGTGCAGTGTGGTATGGGGCTTCTTTGAAAATTGTGAAAGAAAGAAAATTCCTCTAGCCACCTCAGGAGAATGTGGAAAAAATGAAATCACAAGAATCTTCAATAGACATAATGCCAATACCACCAACTAGCCAGATATGTTGAAGAAATATATGAAAGTGAATTTTAAACATAAAGTATGTTCAGTGGCTAGAGGAAAAATGCCATAATATTTCCTCATGATCTGTCAGAAAGGTTACAACACATGTGGTGTCATACTTGGAGATAGAGGTTTGAGTATCCTGACTGACGGTTTAAAAGTTTTATTTTTTTAATCTACACATTCTGTTAGAAATATATATTAAGGAAAACAAGATTGTGTCCAATTGGAGGTGACAACTAGATATAAGTCTGATGAGAATGACGGTGTATTATCATAGAATAATTTGGAGTATTTAAAATTAAAAAAAAATAAATTTTAAGTCTTCATTAAAACAAACATTTTAAAGAATGGTTATTTATATATTTTGGTATATAAATCGACCTGTACATAGGAAAGAAGAATTTTTCCCCATACCCTGTCAATGTTAATTGGAAAGGGAAGACTTTAGCCCTTTTAACGTGTAAACTCTGTAAAATAAAATGCTGCGAATAGCCAGCTCCTGGGGTATGCATATTTTACCTTAATTTTTTGACTAGATTTTCTTCCTAGTAGTTATAAGAATAATATTACACTACTCTAAATGACAGAAAAATAATGGGACCACAAGAAATGTTTCTCACTGATTCTTAATTTTGAATAACCACAATTTTAATTCGATAATTCAGAGGACCTCTTTTTACATGACCTCAGGATTCTTTACTGAATGTTTAGCAGGCTCTGCATTTTTTTTTCTAGTAACCGTCTGCTGATTTTCTGGACTTCATTGGGCTGTTGCACTTGGAGCAGAGATTTTGACACAAGTGTATATAGACAAATATCTGGCCTTTTGACATATTTTAATGTTTGATAAATGTATTGGAAGAAAAATCGAAATCATTCTTACAAATAAACAGATCTACACATAAGAATTGAAACCAAGGAACTACAGTACAGGCATCTCCCAACCTACAAATATCTCCTATGTCTTATGAAGGACCTTGCCAACACCAGAAATGCAAAAGGGACCTCTAAGGTACACAAGGTGAGAAAGAGTGCCTCAACTGTTTACAAGTTATCACGTGGAAGAGGAATGTTTCTCAATTATTCTCCTTTTTGGAATAATCACAATTTTGAAATGTTAATTCAGAGGACCTCTTTTTACATGAATTCATGAGTGTTTATTGAACGTTTACAAGGTTCTGTATTTTTTTAAAGAATACCATTCCTGATTTTCAAGACATTATTGGGCTGTTACTGATGGTGCAGAGATTTGATGCAGGTGTCCATAAACAAATAGCTGCTCTTTTTTCATAGTGTAATTTTTGAGAATTATTGGGAAAAAAATCAAAATCATTCTTACCAAGAAACATATCCACATATACACAAATGAAACCAAGGAACGAGAGGAAAACTAGCTCCCAGAGTCCAAATTTCTCTTCTCGCTTATGAAGGACATTGTCAACACCCAGAAATGCAAAAGGGACTGGTAACGTCCAAAAGGTGAGAAAGAGTGACTCAACTGTTTACACGATATCATGTAGAAGAGGAATGATTCATAAAAATCAATGTTCTAATTCCTTCCTCGGCCCTTGATTCCATTGCTCTTAGGATCTCTATTTGGAAATAATATGGTTTTCCAAGAGATCTTGTTATGTGTGGTAATTTAGGCAAAGGACGTGTGAGCACATTACAAAGAGGACTTTTTTTACTTAGAAAGAATGAATGCCTCAAAGTAAACTGCACAATTAAGCAAATATTTATTTCACCGTTCAAGAAAAAAATGTCCACTCTATGCACGCAGAGATAACAGCCTCCATACTGAAGAAACACAAAAGGAAGTCCCCTTTTGAGAATAGGTAATTCCAAAGCTTCATATTTGTCTCTCTCGCTGTGCTTTCCCTAAATATATATTTGTAGTGATGCATGTCAATCATACATGAACATATAGAAACCTGACGCTGAGAGTAGAAATCTCATCATAAAAATATAAAGGGGCATAACACCTAAGTGTCGTCCCATACACCCATCTCCAGCGGAAACTTGAATTGTGATTCCCTTTTAAAAAATTGACAAGAACATCTTTAAAACATGACTAATGCCTAGTATCCATGGCTTAACTCAGTGTACAGTTCCAGACATACCCGCGAGTAATAATGAATGTTTACATTCATTATTACATGCATTATTTTTACATCATTGTAAACATAATGTTTACAATAATGAATGTTTACATCACTCGGAGTATTGTTTTAAGGAAATATTCCTGATTTCAGGACATAATTGTGCTCTTCCCGATGGCAGAGAGATTGTGATGCAGGTGTCGATATATGAACACCTGCTTTTTGACATATTGTAATTTTTGAGAATGTATTGGAAAGATTTTCAAAAAATTTTTTGCAAAGAAACAGATCGACATATACAAAAATGAAACCATTGTATTACTGTACAAATAACTTACAGCCTCCATAATTCTCCTATGGCTCATGAAGGACCATACCAACACACAGAAGGGAAAAAGGGATGTGTATGGTCCACAAGGGGAGAAAGAGGGACTCAACTGTTTTCAAGATATCATGTAGAAGTGGAATGGTTCATAAAAATCAAGGACCATTTCCATCAAGCAGAGTGACCTCCCTCCATCTATGCACTCCAGATTACATCCTCCATACTGAAGAAACACAAAAGGAAGACCACTTTAGAGAAATAGGTAATTCCAAAGCTTCATTTTTGTCTCTCTCCCTTGCTTTCCCTTAATATATATTTTTTTGTGATACATGTCAATCATTCATGAACATATCTAAACCTTACGCCGAGAGTAGAAATCTCATTATAAGAAAATAAAGGGGTAAGCGGCTGTGACTCAATCAGTAGGGCATCCGTTTACCATATTGGAGGCCCCGATTTCGGTTCCCGGGGCCTCCTGGTGAAGGCAAGCACGCCCGCACGGCGTAGTTAGCTCACCCAGCGAGCACAAGTAGCAAGGGGGGATAAATGAATAAATAAAATTAAAATCTTTAAAAAAATAAAAAAGAAAATAAAGGGGCATAACACCTAACAGTCGTCCCATACACACATCTCCAGCAGAACCTTGAATTGTGATTGCCTTTTTAAAAATTGGCAAGAACATCTTTAAAACATAACTTATGCCTTGTATCCATGGCTTAACTGGGTGTACAGTTGTAGACATACCCACGATTATCAAAACAAATCTGTTTATTAATACATATTAAACCACTATCTTTCTTATCCAATGTGTACATTCCCTGGACCTTCATTTAATCACAGAGGTGCGCATTCTTCTCTTCAATCATTATTAAAAGTTTTCAACAGCTCTTTAAGAATTATAATATATAAACAGAATCCAGAACTGTAAATAAAATATTATTCAGCTCTCAATCCATTTGTTGACACTGCCATGCAAAGGTGCTTTTCTCAGCATCCTTGAACAACATTTTCCGTTTCTCTCCCAGTTATCTTCATGACTCATCCCATAGTGAATCACGTGGACAAAGGGAAAATGCATGACTGTTTTAAAGCTATTGAAAAGACTTTATTTTAAAATTATGAATGGAAACGTATATTAAATTGAAGGAAAATGTAGATATGAAAAGGGATTTTAGGTAAGATTAGATTTAATATAATCAGTCATAGTAAGGATTAAGAATGCACAGGCACATGTATAGGAAAATAATCAGTCTGATTTTAGGGAAATAAATTATTAAAATTTTTTAATTATTTTATTCCCCATGAAATTGTGGAAATTATGATATCAAGGGGTGAAATAAATTTTTGTTTCTTCGTGCAGTTTGCATTGAGGCATTCATTCTTTCTGAGTAAAAAATGTCCCATTTGTAAATTGCTCATACATCCTTTGAATAAATTACCAAACATAACAGGATCCCTTGGAAAACGATATTATTTCCAACTAGAGATACTCAGAGCAATGGAATCAAAACGAGAGGAAGAAATTAGAATAGAATGATAAAGTATTGCCATCTCAATGAAGAGCCTTCAATAGAAAAGTTCACCCATCAACAATATATCTCAGATCAGGGCCATGGATAAACTTACCATTTGAAATGAAATCGAACTTCTGCATTGGATTTCAAAAGGACTCGCCGGGGGTGGAGTGTGGCACACCAAAATCCTGGTCATCCGGCCAATGCAATCCCAGGAATATGGCCAGGATTCGCGTCCCTTTTACTGGCCAGACTTGTCTTCTTTCTGCTCCTTCAAAGCAGGAAACTTAGCTGGGTGTGACCCAAACACTTTTGCAGAATAATTATTCAGACCTTGTGGGCAAGGATAACAGGCTGTTTGGAAATGACAGCAGCAGGAGAGAAGGCACTGCTAAAAACAGAAAGGAGGAGAACAATTGAATCTTGGGGGAAAGAATCCATCCTCTGATTTCCTTGTGCAGTGTGGTGCAGTGCTTTTTAAAAATTGGAATAGAGAGAATACACCATTACACATCTCAGGAGTATGTGGAAAAATTAAAACCCAAGAGACTTCACTACAGACACAGCTTATACACCCAAATAGCCAGATATGTTGAAGTCAGGGTATGAATTTGCATATTAAACATGAAGTATGTTCAGTGGGTGGTGGAAAAAATGAAATAATATTTTCTCCTGAGCTGTGAGAAATATTCCAACACATGTGGAGCCATGCTGGGGTATAGAGGTTTCAGTTTATTGACCGACTGCATTACAGTTTTTTTTATTTATTTATTTATAGATTCTGTTAGAAATATATATTAAGGAAAACAAGAATGTGGCCAATTGGAGGTGAAAATTAACAATAAGACAGATTAGAATGCCAGTGTTCTCGCATAGAGTAATTGGGAGTATTTAAAATAAAAATAAATCAATTTCAAATTTTGTTAAGACATACATTATAAAGAATAATTAACACTATATTTTGGTATATAAATCAATCTTTAATTAGGCAAAAAGAATTTTTCCTGGTTCCCTGTCGATGTTAATTGGAAAGGAAAGGCTTTAACCATTTTTAAATAGTAAACTCTGTTAAAATAAAATGCTACGACTAGAAGAGTTCCTGTGCAATGCATATTTTACCTTAATTTTTGGGCTAGATTTTTTTCCTAATAGTTATTGGAATGATATTAAAATACTTTTACTGGCAGAAAAATGATGGGAGCACAAGAAATGTTTCTCATTTTTTCTCCTTTCTTGAATAATCACAATTTTAATTCAAAAATTCAGAGGACCTCTTTTTACATGACTTCACGATTCTTTACTGCATGTTTACAAAGCTCAGGAATTTTTCTTCAAGGAAACCATTCCGATTTTCAAGACATTATTGGGCTGCTGCATATTGTGCAGATTGGGACTCAGGGGTCCATATACAAATAGCTGTTATTTTATCATATTGTAATTTTTGAGAATTGTTGGGAAAAATATTAAAATCATTCTTACCAAGAAACAGATCCACATATACACAAATGAAAACAAGGAACTACAGTAAAAATAGCACCCAGCCCCCAAATTTCTCTTATGGTTTATGAAGGACCTTGCCAACACCCAGAAGTGCAAAAGGGACGTGTAATGTCCACAAGGTGAGAAACAGTGCCGCAAATGTTTACAAGTTACCATGTGGAAGAGGCATGGTTCATAAAATTCAAGGACCTATTGCATCAAGCAGAGGGTACCTCCCTCCATTCTATGCATGAGAGATTACAACCTGATAATGAAGAAACACAAAGGAAGAGCACTTTAGAGCAATAGGTAATTCCAAGCTTCATATTTGTCCCTCCCCTCCGTCTTTCTCATAATATATATTTTTAGTGAGGCATATCAATCGTTTCTGAACATACGTAAACCTGACACCGAGAGCAGAAATCTCAACCTTAGAAAATATAGGGGCAAAACACCTAACAGAAGTCTCATACCCATATCTCCAGCAAAATATTGATTTCTGATTCCTGTTTTAAAAATTGACCAGAGCATCTTTAAAACATGACTAATGCCTATTATCCATGGCTCAGCTTATTTGTACAACCACAGGCATCCACACAATTTTTTTTTTTTTTTAAAAAGCGCTTTTATTAAATCATATTAAACCACGATATTACTTATCCAATGTGTACCATCCTGGTCCTCTGTATAAACACAGAAGTGTGCATTCTTCTCTTAAATCATTATTAAATGTTTTCCATAGCTCTTTAAGGATTATAGGAAATAAAGAGAATACAGAAAATAAAAAATATATTACTCAGCTCTTAATCCATTAGTTGAAACTGACATGCATATGTGATTTGCTTGCTGTCCTTGAACAACTTTTTCCATTTATCTTTCAGTTTTTTTGATAATTCCACCCAGAGTGCATCGTGTGGACAAAGCGAAAAATGCATGGATCCTTTAAAGCTGCTGAAAATTTTTATTTTAAAATTATGAACTGAAATGCATATTAGTTCCAAAGAGAATGTTGGTTTCAAAAGGGACTCTAGGTAAGATTAGGTTTAATACAATCAATCATAATCAAATTTTAAGAATGCACTGACACATGTAAAGGAAAATAATCAGTCTGATTTATGGGAAATAAATTATAACCAAATTTTAATTATTTTTTTCCCCATAATAGAGTGGACTTTTTCATCTTGACTGGTGAAATAAATATTTGTTTCATCATGCAGGTTACTTTGAGGCATTCAATCTTTCTAAGTAAAAAATATTCTCTTTGTTAAGTGCTCACACGTTCTTTGCCTAAATTACCACACATAACAACAACTCTTGGAAAACCATATTATTTCCAAATAGAGATCCTAACTACAATGGTATCAACGACAGAGGAAGAAATTAGAACATAATGAGAAAGTATTGCCATCTCAATGATGACCATTCATTATCAGTTGTCACCAAACACCACATATACCAGAGATCAGGGCAATAGATAACCTTTCCCTGTAAAATGAAATTGAACTTCTGCATTGGATTCCAAAAGGGCTTGCAGGGGTGGAGTGGGGCACACCAAAATCTTGGTAACCTTCCTAATGCAGTCCAAGATAAATAGACAGGATTCGTTTCCCTTTTACTGGCCAGTCTTTTCTTCTTTCTGCTCCTTCAAAGCAGGGACCTTAGTTGGGTGTGGGCCAAACCCTTTTGTCCACTAATTATTCATATTTTGGGGCTATGCAGAATGCACTGTTTGGAAAACTGAGCAGCAAGAGATAAGGCATTGCTAAAAACAGTAAAGAGGAGAACAACAGAATCATGGAGGACAGAACCCAAGCTGTGATTTCCTTGTGCATTTTGGTGTGCTGCTCTTTGAAAATTGGAACAGAAAGAAATCTCCACTCACCAACTCAGGATAATGTGGGAAAAATTATAACCCAAGACACTTCACTACAGAGTCAGCATTTACAACCAACTAGCCAGTTATGATGAAGTCTGGGTATGAAAGTGCATTTAAAACATAAAGTGTAGTCAGAGGCTGGTGGAAAAAAATGCCATGATATTTTCTCATGAACTGTCAGAAAGAATCTGACATGTGTGGAGTAATACTGGGAATAGAGGTTTGAGAATCCTGACCGACAGCATAAAAGTTTTTTTTTAACTTATTGATTCTGTTATAGCTATACCTTAAAGAAACAAGAATATGCTCCATTGAAGGTGAAAATTAACTCTACATCAGCTTACAATGACGATATTCTCTCATAGAGCAATTTGGAGAATTTAAAATAGAAAAAAGAAATTTTAAGCCTTTGTTAAAGTATACATGTTTTTAAAAAAGGTTAATTATTTATTTTGCTATAAAAATAAATCCTTACATTGGCAGAAAGAATTTTTACCCATACCCTGTCAGTGTTAATTTGAACGGAAAGATTTTATCCCATTAAATAGAACATTCTGTAAAAATAAAAGGCTTCAAATAGAAGAGTTCCTGTGGCATGCATATTTTACCTTAACTTTTGGACTAGAGTTTCTTCCTAATAATTATTGGAATAATATTAAACAACTCTAACTCGAGGAAAAATAATGGGAGGACAAGAAATGCTTCTCACTGATGACTCCTTTTTTGAATAATCACAATTTTAATTCATTAATCCAGAGGACCTCATTTTACATGACTTCACAATTCTGCACTGAATGTTTACACCTCTCGGGATTTGTTTCAAGGAAACATTCCAGATTTTCTGGACACAATTGGGCTGTTCCCGATGGCAGAGAGATTGTGATGAAAGTGTTCATATATGAATACCTGCTTTTTGACATATTGTAATTTTTGAGAATGTATTGGAAATATTTTCCAAAAATTTTTGCAAAGAAACAGATCGACATATACAAAAATGAAACCATTGAAGTACTGTACACATAACTTACAGCCTCCAAAATTCTCCTATGGCTTATGAAGAACCATGCCAACACAGCGAATGGAAAAAGGGACGTGTATGTTCCACAAGGTGAGAAAGAGTGACGCAACTGTTTACAATTTATCAGGGTAAGACGAAATGTTCTCAAAGTCAAGGACCAAATTCATCCAGAAGAGGGCACTGTACTCCCTTCTATGCTTGGGAGATTACAATCTTTGATAATGAAACAATACTAAAGGAAGCTGAATTTAGGGAAACAGGTAATTCAAAAGTTTCATATTTGTTTCTCCACACCATCTTTAACTTAATATATATTTTTAGTGATGCATATCAATCATACATGAACATAAAAAGCTGAAGCCGAGAACCAAAATCTCAACTTTAGAAAATTATGATGCTTGACACCAAGCAGTGATCCATTACACACATCTCCAGGAGATCATTGAATTGTGATTCCTTTTTTAAAAATTGATCAAAGCATCTTTAAAATATGACTATGGCCTATTATTCATGGCTCAACTAAGGTGTAAAATTTCAGACAACCCAACTACTTTTAAAACAAGTCTGTTTTATTAATTCATATTAAACCACTATCTTACTTATCAAATGCGTACATTCCCTGGTGTGTCATATATTCACAGATGTGTGCATTCTTCTCTTCAATCATGATTAAATGTTTTCAAAAGCTTTTTAAGAATTAAGATAAATAAAGAGAATCCAGAAGAATAAATAAAATATTATTCAACTCTCAATCCATTTGTTGACAATGCCATGCAAAGGTGTTTTTCTCACCATCCTTGAACAAATTTTTCTGTTTATCTCTCAGTTTTTGATAACTCATCCCATAGTGCATGATGTGGGCAAAGTGAACAATGCATGGCTGTGTTAAAGCTTTTGAAAGGACTTTAAATAATGGACAGAAACATATATTAGATCAAAATGTTGATTTGAAAAGTCATTTTATGTAAGATTAGACTTAATATGATCAATCATAATAAAGATTAAAGAAGGCCCAGACATGTGTAAAGGAAAATAATCAGTCATATTTAGGGAAAATAAATAATATCAAAATTTTAATTCTTCTATTCCATGGGAAATAGTGGACCTTATAATCTTTACGGGTGAAATAAATATTTGTTTGATGATGCAGTTTACTTTGAGGGATTCGTTATTTCTTAGTAAAAAAATGTCCTCATTGTAAAGTGCTCACTTATACTTTGGCTAAATTACCACACATAACAAGACCACTTGGAAAACCATATAATTTTCTACTAGAGATCTAAGAGCAATGGAATCAAGGCAGAGGAAAAAATTAGAATAGAATGAGAATGGATTGCCACCTCAGTGAAGTCTTCATTATAAAAGATCAACAGAGACCACGTATATCCCAGATCAGGGCCATGGATAACCGTTCCATGTAAAATGAAATCGAAATTTTGCATTGGATTCCAAAAGGGCTCAAAGGGGAGGAGCGTTTTAACACTAAAATCCTGGTCAACCTGCCAATGCAGCCCCATGACAAATGGCCAAGATTTGTTTCCTGTTACTTGCCAGGCTTGTCTCCTTTCTGCTCCTCCAATGCAGGGATCTTAGCTGGATGTGGCACAAACATTTCTGCAGGATAATTATTTGGACCGTGGGGGCATGGAAGAATGGGCTGTTTGGAAAAGACAGCAGCAGGAGAGAAGGCATTGCTAAAAACAGAAAAGAGGTGACCAATGCAATCCTGAACAATGGCAACCAAGTGCTGATTCTTCTGTACAGTGTGTTGCAGTGCTGGTTGAAAATTAAAATAGAAAGAAAACTCCAAAAGGCAACACAGGAGTATGTGGAAAAATTAAAACTCAAGCGACTTCAATAAAGACACTTCCCATAAAAACAACTATCCAGATATGTTGAAGTCAGGGTATGAGTGTATTTTAAACATAAAATATAGTCTGTGGCTGGTGGAAAAAAATGCAAAAATATTTACTCATGATCGTTCAGAAAGTTTAAAATACATGTGGTGTCATGCTGGGAATAGAGGTTTGACATTTCCGACCGACTGCATAAATGTTTTTCTTTTTTTTTTAATTTATACATTCTATTATAAATATATATTAAGGAAAACAAGAATGTGACCAATTGGACGTGAAAATTAGCAATAAATCAGAATAGAATGACAGAGTTCTCTCATAGAGTAATTGGGATTATTTAAAATACAAAGAAATAAATTTAAGACTTCATTAAAACATACATATTTAAAAGAATGCTTAACTATATATTCTGGTATATAAATCAATCTTTATTTAGGCAAAATGAATTTTTCCCCTACCCTGTCAATGTCAATTGGAAAGGAAAGCTTTTAGACCTTTTAAAGAGTAAACTCTGTAAAAATGAAAGACCACAGAAAGAAGTGATCCTGTGGAATCCATATTTTACATAAAATTTTGGACTATATTTTCTTCCTATTATTTATTGGAATAATTTTAAAGTGCTCTAACTGGCAAAAAAATAACGGGAGCACAAGAAATATTTCTCACTGATTCTCCTTTTTGGAATTATCACAATTTTGAATTGATATTTCAGAGGACCTCTTTTTACATGACTTCATGAGTGTTTATTGAATGTTTCCAAGGTCCTGGATTTTTTTTCAAGGAAAGCATTCCTGATTTTCAAGACATTATTGAGCTGTTGCTGATGGTGCATAGATTGTGATGCAGGTGTCCATATACAAATAGCTTCTCTTTTGTCATATTGTAATTTTTGAGAATTATTGGGGAAAAAATCAAAATCATTCTTACCAAGTAACATATGCACATATACACAAATGAAACCAAGGAACTAGAGTAAACTAGCTCCCAGCATCCAAATTTCTCTTCTGGCTTAGGAAGGAACTTGCCAACACCCAGAAATGCAAAAGGGACCTGTAGGGTCCACCAGGTGAGAAAGAGAGACTCGACTGTTTACAAGATATCACAGGATATGGAATGGTTCATAAAAAATCAATGCTCTAATTTCTTCCACTGCCCTTGATTGCATTGCTCTTAGTATTTCTCTTTGGAAAATTTATGGTTTTCCAAGAGTTCTTGTTACTAGTGGTAATTTAGGCAAAAGACGTGTGAGCACTTTACAAAGAGGATAT
>JAKSZT010054586.1:5217399-5290283 GCA_026826555.1 Tolypeutes matacus
TGGGAGCTTGCAGTGTGCGCCCTCCTACACCAACGCCATCTTGCCCCTCTGTCTTGTGATTCCCTTTTAAAAAAATTGACAAGAATATCTTTAAAACTTGACTAATGCCTAGTATCCATGGCTTACCTCTGTGTACACTTCCAGACATACCCACGATTAATAAAACAAATCTGTTTTATTAATATGTATTAAACCACTATTTTTCTTATCCAATGTGTACATTCCCTGGTCTTTCATATAATCACAATGGTGTGCATTCTTCTCTTCTATCATTTCTAAACGTTTTCAACAGCTCTTTAAGAATTATAATAAATAAACAGAATCCAGAACAGTAAATAAAATATTATTCAGCTCTCAATCCATTTGTTGACACTGCCATGCAAAGGTGCTTTTCTCAGCATCCTTGAACAACTTTTTCCATTTCTCTCTCAGTTATCTTAATAATTCATCCCATAGTGTATCATGTGGAAAAGGTGAAAAATGGATGGGTTTTTAAAAGCTATTGAAAAGACTTTGTTTTAAAATTATGAACTGGAATGTATATTTGATTGAAAGAGAAGGTTGATTTGAAAAGTGATTTTAGGTAAAATTAGATTTATTATAATCAAACTTAATAAAGGTTTAAGGAGGCACAGGCACATGTAAAGGAAAATAATCAGTCTGGTTTTACAGAAATGAATTATTAAAATTTTTAAATTATTTTATTCCCCTTGAAGTTGTGGAAATTATAATCTCAAGGGATGAAATAAATTTTTGTTTCATCGGGCAGTTTGCATTGAGGCATTCATTCTTTCTGAGTAAAAATCTCCCCTTTGTAAAGTGCTCACACGTCCTTTGCCTAAATTACCAAATATAACAGGATCACTTGGAAAACCATATTATTTCCAACTAGAGATACTCAGAGCATGGAATCAAAGGCAGAGGAAGAAATTAGAATAGAATGAGAAAGTATTGCCATCTCAATGGAGAGCCTTCATTATCAAAGGCCACCAAACACCACATATATACTACATCAGGGCAATGGGAAAACTTTGCATGTAAAATAAAATCGTACTTCAGCAATGGATTCCAAAAGGGCTCGCGGGGGGGGATGGAGTGTGGCTCACCAAATTCCTGTTCATCCCGCCAATGCAGTCCCAGGAAAAATGGAAAGGATTCATTTCCAGGTTACTGGCCAGTCTTGTCTTCTTTCTGCTCCTTCAAAGCAGGTACCTTAGTAGGGTGTCGCCCAAACCTTTTGCAGACTAATTATTCAGACTTTGGGGGCATTGAGAATGCACTGTTTGGAAAAGAGAGCAGCAAGAGATAAGGCACTGCTAAAAAGAGTAAAGAGGAGAACAACGGAATCATGGAGGACAGAATCCAAGCTGAGATTTCCTTCTGCAGTGTGGTGTGCTGCTTTTTGAAAATTGGAACAGAAAGAAAACTCCACTCACCAAATTAAGATTATGTGGGAAAAATTAAAACCCAAGAGACTGCACTGCAGATACAGCCTATACACCCAACTAGCCAGTTATGTTCAAGTCAGGGTATGAAAGTGCATTTTAAACATAAAGTGTAGTCTGTGGCTGGTGGAAAAAATGCCATAATATTTTCTCATGATCTGTCAGGAAGAATCCGATATGTGTGGAGTCATGCTGGGAATAGAGGTTTGAGAATCCTGACAGACAGCATAAAAGTTTTTTTGTTTTGTTTTGTTTTTAAGATTTTATTTATTTATTCATTTATCACCCCCTTGCTGCTTGTGCTCACTGGGTCAGCTAACAACGCTGTGTGGGCGGGCTTGCGGAACCTGGGGCCTCCCATATGGTAAACGGGAACCCTACTGATTGAGCCACAGCCACTTCCCTTTTTTTTTTTAACCTATAGATTCTGTTATAATTATATCTTAAAAAAACAAGAATGTGTCCCATTGGAGGTGCAAAATAACTCTACATCAGGTTACAATGACGATATTCTCTCAAAGATCAATTTGGAGAATTTAAAATTGAAAAAAGAAATTTTAAGACTTTGTTAAAATATATATGTTTAAAAAATGGTTAATTATTTCTTTTGCTATAAAAATAAATCATTTCTTAGGCAGATAGTATTATTCCCCTAAGCCTATCAGTGTTAATTTGAAAGTAATGATTTAACCTGTTAAATAGAAAACTCTGTAAAAATAAAAGGCATCATATAGAAGAATTTCTGTGGCATGCATATTTTACCTTCACTTTTGGACTAGAGTTTCTTCCTAATAATTATTGGAATAATATTAAACAACTCTAACTCGAAGAAAAATAATGGGAGGACAAGAAATGCTTCTCACTGATAACTCCTTTTTTGAATAACCACAATTTGAAATCACTAATACAGAGGACATAATTTTACATGACTTTACAGTTCTGTACTGAATGTTTACATCACTCGAGGTTTTTATTTCAAGGAAACATTCCTGATTATCTGGAAACAATTGAGCTGTTCCTGATGGCGCAGAGAATGTGATGCAGGTGTCCATATATGAATACTTGCTTTTTCACATACTGTAGTTTTTGAGAATGTAATGGAAAACTTTTCAAAAAATTTTTTTCAAAGAAACAGATCGACCTATACAAAAATGAAACCACTGAACTACTGTACAAATAACTTACAGCCTCCAAAATTCTCCTATGGCTTATGAAGGAACATGCCAACACACAGAAGGGAAAAAGGGATGTGTATGGTCCACAAGGTGAGAAAGAGTGAGTCAACTGTTTACAATTTATCAGGGTAAGACGAAAGTTTCTCAAAGTCAAGGACGAAATCCATCCAGCAGAGGGCACCGTACTCCCTTCTATGCTTGGGAGATTAAAATGTTTGATAATGAAACAACACTAAAGGAAGCTGACTTTAGGGAAATAGGTAATTCAAAAGCTTCATATTTGTTTCACTGCACCCTCTTTCACTTAACATATATTTTTAGTGATGCATATCAATCATACATGAACATACAAAAGCTGAAGCCAAGAGCAAAAATCTCAACCTTAGAAAATTAACGGGCATGCCACCTAACAGTCGTCCAGTACACACATCTGCTAGAGATATTTGAATTGTGTATCGTTTTTTAAAAATTGGCCAAAGCATCTTTAAAATATTACTAATGCTTATTATTCATGGCTCAAGTAAGGTGTAAAATCTCAGATATCTCCACGACTTTTAAAACCAGTCTGTTTTATTAATACATATTAAACCACTATCTTACTTAACAAATGCATATATTCCCTGGTGCATCACATATTCACAGAGGTGTGAATTTTTCCAAAGTTTCATATTTGTCTCTCTCCCCCTGCTTTCATTTAACATATATTTTTAGTGATGCATGTCAATCATACAAGAACATATATAAACCTGACACTGAGTGTAGAAATCTCATCATAAGAAAATAAAGGGACATAACCCCTAACAGTCGTCCCATACACACATCTACAGAGGAATCTTGTATTGTGATTCTCTTTTAAAAAATTGGCAAGAACATCTTTAAAACATGACTAAGTCCTAGTATCCATGGCTTAACTGGGTGTACAGTTCCAGACATACTCACGATTATTAAAACAAATCTGTTTTACATATACAAATTAAACCACTATCTTTCTATCTATCTATCTTTAGTGTCACCAACACTTTTTCAGTCTAATTATTTGGACCTTGTGGGCAGGGCGAAAGGGATGTTTGGAGAAGACAGCAGCAGGAAAGATGGCACTTGCTAAAAACAGAAAAGAGGAGAACAATGGAATCCTGGAAGAAAGAATTCAAACTCGGTTTTCCAAGTGTAGTGTGGTATGGGGTTTCTTTGAAAATGGTGAAAGAAAGTAAAGTCCTCTATCCACCTCAGGGGAATGTGGAAATAATGAAATCAGAAGAATCTTCAATACAGACACTGCTAATACCACAAACTAGCCAGATATGTTGAAAAGTGTATGAAAGTGAAGTTTAAACATAAAGTATGGTCAGTGGCTGGAGGAAAAATGCCATAATATTTTCTCATGATCTGCCAGAAAGATTCCAACACATGTGGTGTCATACAGGGGGATAGAAGTTTGAGTATCCTGACTGACAGTGTAAATTTTTTTTTAATATATAAATTCTGTTAGAAATATATATTAAGGAAAACAAGATTGTATCCAATTAGACGTGAAAACTAGATATAAGTATGATTAGAATGATAGTGTTCTCTCATAGACTAATTTGGAATATTTAAAATTAAAAAAAATAAATTTTAAGTCTTCGTTAAAACAAACAGTTTAAAGAATGGTTATTTATATATTTTGGTATATATATCCACCTTTCCACAGGAAATAAGAATTTTTCCCCACACTCTGTCAATATTAATTGGAAAGGAAAGACTTTAGCACTTTTAAAGAGTAAAGTCTGTAAAATAAAATGCTGCAAATAGAGAGCTACTGTGGAATGTATATTTTACCTTAATTTTTACTGGATTTTCTTCCTATTAGTTATTGGAATAATATTAAACTACTCTAAATGGCACAAAATAATAAGAACACAAGAAATGTTTGTCAGTGATTCTTCGTTTTGAATAACCACAATTTTAAATCGATAAATCAGAGGACCTCTATTTCACATGACCTCAGGATTCTTTACCGAATGTTTAGCTGGCTCTGGATTTTTTTTCAAGGAACCCATTGCTGAATTTCTGGACATCATTGGGCTGTTGCACTTGGAGCAGAGATTGTGATGCAGGTGTCTATAGACAAATAACTGGTATTTTGACATATTTTAATTTTTGATAAATGTATTGGAAGAAAAAATCAAAATCCTTCTTACAAAGAAACATATCTACACATAAGAATTGAAACCAAGGATCTACAGTACAAGAATCCCCGAGCCTCCAAATGTCTCCTATGGCTTATGAATGACCTTGTTAACACCCAAAAGTGCAAAAGGGACCTGTTAGGTCCACATGGTGAGAAAGAGTGCCTCAACTATTTACAAGTTATCATGTGGAAGAGGAATGGTTCATGAAAGTCAAGGACCTATTGCATCAAGCAGAGGGTACCGCACTCCATTCTATACATGCCAGATTACAACTTCTGATAATGAAGAAACACAAAGGAAGACCACTTTAGAGAAATAGGTAATTCCAAGCTTCATATTTGTCCCTCCCCACCCTCTTTCTCATAATATATATTTTTAGTGATGCATATCAATCATTTCTGAACATACATAAACCTGGGACCTAGAGCAGAAATCTCAACCTTAGAAAATTTAGGGGCAAAACACCTAACAGTAGTCTAATACACATATCTCCAGCAGAACCTTCAATGGTGATTCCTTTTTTAAAAATTGGCCAGAGCATCTTTAAAATATGACTGATGCCTATTGTCCATGGCTGAAATTTAGTGTAGAATCCCAGACATCCCCACAATAAAAAAAATAAAAAAGGCTCTTTTATTAAATCATATTAAAGCACTATAATACTTATCCAATGTATACCATCCATGGTCTTTCGTATAATCACAGAAGTGTGCATTCATCTCTTAAAACATTATTAAATTTTTCAATAGCTCTTTAAGAATTATAGGAAATAAAGAGAATACAGAAAATAAAAAATATATTATACAGCTCTTAATCCATTAGTTGACACTGACATGCATATGTGCTTTGCTTGCCGTGCTTGAACAACTTTTTCTGTTTATCTCTCTGTTTTTTGATAATTCAACCCTTAGTGCATCATGTGGTCAAAGTGAACATTGCATGGATTTTTAAAGCTGTTGAAAATTTTTATTTTAAAATTATCAACTGAAGTGCATATTAGTTCGAAAGAGAATTTTGATTTGAAAAGGGATTCTAGGTAAAATTAGTTTTAATATAATCAATCATAATAAAATTTTAAGAATGCAGTGACACATGTAATGGAAAATAATCAGTCTGATTTATGGGAAAAAAATTATAACCAAATTTTAATTTTTTTATTCCCTGTGATATTGTGGACATTTTAATCTTTACCGGTTAAATAAACATTTGTTTCACCGTGCAGTTTATTTTGAGGCATTCAATCTTTTGAAGTAAAAAATGTCCTCTTTGTAAAGTGCTCACCCGTCCTTTGCCTAAATTACCACACATAACAAGATCTATTTGTAAACCATATTATTTCCAAATAGGGATCCTAACAGCAAGTGAATCAAGGGCAGACAAAGAAATTAGAACATAATGCGAAAGTATTGCCATTTCAATGAAGAGCCTTCATTATCAAAGGTCACCAAACACCACATATACCCCAGTTCAGGGCAATGGATAACCTTTCCGTGTAAAATGAAATCGAATTTCTGCATTGGATTCCAAAGGGGCTAGCAGTGATGGAGTGTGGCACACCAAAACCTGGTCATCTTGCCAATGCACTCCCAGGAAAAGTGGCCAGGATTCTATTCCTGGTTACTGGCCAGTCTTGTCTTCATTCTGCACTTCCAAAGCAGGGACTCGAGTGATGTGTGTCACCAACACTGTTTCAGTCTAATTATTTGGACCTTTTGGGCATGGAGAAAGGGATGTTTGGAAAAGACAGCATCAGGACTGATGGCACTGCTAAAAACGGAAAAGAGGAGAACATTGCAATCCTGGAGGAAAGAATCCAAACTCGGATTCCTTGTGCAGTGTGGTATGGGGCTTCTTTGAAAATTGTGAAAGAAAGAAAACTCCTCTAGCCACCTCAGGAGAATGTGGAAAAATGAAATCACAAGAACCTTCAATACAGACACTGCCAATACCACCAAATAGCCAGATATGTTGAAGAAGTGTATGAAAGTGAATTTAAATGTAAAGTATGGCCAGTGTCTAGTGGAAAAATGCCATAATATTTTCTCATGATCTGTCATAAAGATTCCAAGACATGTGGTGTCACACTGGGGAATAGAGGTTAGAGTATCCTGACTGAATGTGTAAAAGTTTTTATTTTTTAATTTATACATTCTGTTAGAAATATATATTAAGGAAAACAAGATTGGGTCCAATTGGAGTTAAAAACTAAATATAAGTCTGATTAGAATGACGGTGTTCTCTCATATGCTAATTTGGTGTATTTAAAATTAAAAAAATAAATTTTAAGTGTTCGTAAAAACAAACATTTTAAAGAATGGTTATTTACATATTTTGTTATATAAATTGACCTGTACATAGGAAATAAGAATTTTCTCCGTACCCTGTCACTGTTAATTGGAAGGGAAAGATTTTAGCCCTTTCAAAGTGTAAACTCTGTAAAATAAAATGCTACAAATAGAGAGCTCCTGAGGAATGGATATTTTACATTAATTTTTTGACAAAATTTTCTTCCTAATAGTTATTGGAATAATATTACACTACTCTAAATGGCAGAAAAATAATGGTTGCACAAGAAATGATTCTCACTGATACTTTGTTTTGAACAACCACAATTTTAAATCGATAATTCAGAGGACCTCTTTTTACATGACCTCCCATTTTGTTACTGAATGTTTAGCAGGCTCTGCATTTTTTTTCAAGGAACCCATTGCTGATTTTCTGGACATCATTGGTCTGTTTCACTTGTAGAAGAGATTGTGACGCAGGTGTCTATAGAAAAATACCTGATATTTTGACATATTTTAATTTTTGATAAATGTATTGGGAAAAAAAATCTAAATCATTCTTACCAAGAAATAGATCTACACATAAGAATTGAAACCAAGGAACTACTGTACAAGTATCTCCTAGCCTCCAAATATCTCCTATGTCTTATGAAGGACCTTGCCAACACCTAAAAGTGCAAAAGGGACCTGTAAGGTCCACAAGGTGAGAAAGAGTGCCTCAACTGTTTACAAGTTATCATGTGAAAGAGGAATGGTTCACAAAAGACAAGGACCTATTGAATCAAGCAGAGGGTACTGCACTCCATTCTATGCGTGCCAGATTACAACCTCTGATAATGAAGAAACACAAAGGAAGACCACTTTAGAGAAATAGGTAAATCTAAGCTTCATATTTGTCCCTCCCCACCCTCTTTCTCATAATATATATTTTTAGTGATGCATACCAATCCTTTCTGAACATACATAAACCTGACATCGAGAGCAGAAATCTCAACCTTAGATAATATAGGGGAAAAACCCCTAAAAGTAGTCTCATATACATATCTCCAGGAGAACTTTGAATTGTGATTCTTTTTTTAAAAATTGGCCAGAGCATCTTTAAAACATGACTAATGCCTATTATCCATGGCTCAAATTATGTGTACAGTCCCAGACATCCCCAGAATTTAAAAAAAAAAAAGGCTCTTTTATTAAATCATATTAAACCACTATATTACTTATCCAATGTATACCGTCCCTGGTCCTTCGTATAATCACAGAGGTGTGCATCCTTCTCTTCAATCAGTATTAAATGTTTTCAATAGTTCCTTAAGAATTATAGGAAATAAAGAGAATACAGAAAATAAAAAATATATTATTAACCTCTTAATCCTTTAGTTGACACTGACATGCATATGTGCTGTGCTTGCCGTCCTTGAACAAATTTTCTGTTGATCTCTCATTTTTTTTGATAATTCAAACCATAGTGCATCATGTGGACAAAGTGAACACTGCATGGATTTTTTAAAGCTGTTGAAAATTTTTATTTTAAAATTACGAACTGAAATGCATATTAGTTCCAAAGAGAATGTTGATTTGAAAAGGGTCTCTAGGTAAGATTAGATTTAATATAATCAATCAAAATAAAATTTTAAGAATGCACTGACATGTATAGGAAAATAATCCCTCTGATATATGTGAAATAATTTATAACCAAATTTTAATTATTTTATTCCCCGTGATGTACTGGACATTTTAAAATTGACCGGTGAAATAAATATTTGTTTCATTGTGCAGTTTATATTGAGGCATTCAATCTTTCTAAGTAAAAAATGTCGTCTTTGTAAAGTGCTCACACGTCCTTTGCCTAAATTACCACACATAACAAGATCCCTTTGAAAACCATATTAATTCCATATAGGGATCCAAGCACAATGGAATCAAGTGCAGAGGAAGAAATTAGAACATAATGAGAATGTATTGCCATCTCAATGAAGAACCTTCATTATCAAAGGCCCCCAACACCACATATACCCCAGATCAGGGCATTAGATAACCTTTCCATGTAAAATGAAATCGAACTTCTGCATTGGATTCCAAAAGGGCTTGCAGGGGTGGAGCGTGGTCCACCAAAATCCTGGTCATCTTGCCAATGCAATCCCAGAAAAGTGTCCAGGATACGTTTCCCTTTTACTGGCCAGTCTTGTCTTCTTTCTGCTACTTCAAAGCAGGGACCTTAGTTGGGTGTGGCCCAAACCCTTTTGCAGACTAATTATTCAGACTTTGGGCGCATGGAGAATGCACTGTTTGAAAAAGAGAGCAGCAAGCGATAGGCACTGCTAAAAACAGTAAAAAGGAGAACAACGGAATCATGGAGGACAGAACCCAAGCTGTGCTTTCCTTGTGCCGTGTGGTGTGCTGCTTTTTGAAAATTTGAACAGGAAGAAAACTCCACTCAGAACTCAGGATTATGTGGGAAAAATGAAAACCCAAGAGACTGCATTGTAGACCCATCCTATACAACCAACTACCCAGTTATGTTGAAGTCAGGGTATGAAAGTGCATTTTAAACGTAAAGTGTAGTCAGTGGTTCATGGAAAAAATGCCATAATATTTTCTCATCATCTGCCAGAAAGAATCCGACATGCATGGAGTAATGCTGGGAATAGAGGTTTGAGAATCCTGACCGAGAGCATAAAAGTTTTTTTTTTTTAACTTACAGATTCTGTTATAATTATACCTTAAAAAAACAAAAATGTGTCCCATTGGAGGTGAAAATTAACTCTACAACAGCTTACAATGACGATATTCTCTCATAGAGCAATTTGGAGAATTTAAAATTGAAAAAAGAAATTTTAAGAATTTGTTAAAGTATACATGTTTTAAAAAATGGTTAATTATATGTTTTGCTATAAAAATAAATCCTTACGTAGGCAGAAAGAATTTTTCCCCAAACCCTGTCAGTGTTAATTTGAAAGGAAAGATTTTAGGCCTTTAAATAGAAAACTCTGTAAAATTAAAAGGCTTCAAATAGAAGAGTTCCTGTGACATGCATATTTACCTTAACTTTTGGACTAGAGTTTCTTCCTAATAATTATTGGAATAATATTAAATAACTCTAACTCGAGGAAAAATAATGGGAGGACAAGAAATGCTTCTCACAGATGACTCCTTTTTTGAATAATCACAATTTTTAATCAATAATGCAGAGGACAACATTTTACATGACTTCACAATTCTATACTGAATGTTTACATCACTCGGGGTTTTGTTTCAAGGAAATATTCCTGATTTTCTGGACACAATTGGGTTGTTCCCGATGGCAGACAGATTGTGATGCAGGTGTCTATATAGGAATACCTGCTTTTTGACATATTGTAATTTTTGAGAATGTATTGGAAATATTTTCAAAAATTTTTTTTCAAAGAAACAGATCGACATATACAAAAATGAAACCATTGTACTACTGCTCAAATAACTTGCAGCCTCCAAAACTCTCCTATGGCTCATGAATGACCATGCGGACACACAGAAGTGAATAATGGACGTGTATGGTCCACAATGTGAGAAAGAGTGCCTGAAATGTTCACAGGTTATCAAGTGGAAGAGGAATGTTTCATAAAGGACAAGGACCTATTGCATCAAGCATAGGGTACCGCCCTCAATTAAATGCATGCCAGATTACAATCTCTGATAATGAAGAAACACAAAGGAAGAACACTTTAGAGAAAGAAGTAATTCCAAGATTCATATTTGTCCCTCCCCATCGTATTTCAAAAAATATATAATTTTAGTGATGCATAACAATTGTTTCTGAACATACATAAACCTGACACCGAGAGCTGAAATCTCAACCTTAGAAAATATAGGGGCAAAACACCTAACAATACTCTCATGCACATATCTCCAGCAGAACCTTGCATCGTGATTCCTTTTTTAAAAATTGGCCAGAGCATCTTTAAAACATGACTAGTGCCTGTTATCCATGGCTGAAATTTTGTGTAGAATCCCAGAAATCCCCACAATAAAAAAATTAAAAAAGGCTCTTTTATTAAATCATAATAAACCACTATATTACTTATCCAATATGTACCATCGATGGTCCTTCATATAATCACCGAAGTGTGCATTCTTCTCTTATAACATTATTAAATGTTTTCAATAGCTCTTTAAGAATTATAGGAAATAAAGAGAATACAGAAAATAAAATATATATTATACAGCTCTTAATCCATTAGTTGACACTGACATGCATAGGTGCTTTGCTTGCCGTCCTTGAACAACTTTTTTTTTATCTCTCTGGTTTTTGATAATTCAACCCATAGTGCATCATGTGGTCAAAGTGAACATTACAAGGATTTTTAAAACTGATGAAAATTTTTATTTTAAAATTATCAACTGAAACGCATATTAGTTCCAAAGAGAATGTTGATTTGAAAAGGGACTCTAGGTAAGATTAGATTTAATATAATCAATCATAATAAAATTTTAAGAATGCACTGACACATGTAAAGGTAAATAATCAGTGTGATTTATTGGAAATAAATTATAACAACATTTTAATTGTTTTATTCCCTGTGTTATAGTGGACATTTTAATCTTGAGCATTGAAATAAATATTTGTTTCATCATGCAGTTTACTTTGAGGCATTCAATCTTTCTAAGTAAAAAATGTCCTCTTTGTAAAATGCTCACAAATTATTTGCCTAAATTACCACACTTAACAAGATCTCTTGGAAACCCATATTATTTCCAAATAGGGATCCTAACAGCAAGCGAATCAAGGGCAGACGAAGAAATTAGAATATAATGAGAAAGAATTGCCATCTCAATGAAGAGACTTCATTATCAAAGGTCACCAACCACCACATATACCCCAGTTCAGGGCTATGGATAACCATTCCGTGTAAAATGAAATCGAACTTCAGCATTGGATTCCAAAAGGGCTAGCAGTGGTGGAACGTGGCACACAAAAACCTGGTCATGTTGCCAATGCAGTCCCAGGAAAAGTGGCCAGGATTCATTTCTCGGTTACTGGCCAGTCTTGTCTTCATTCTGCTCTTCCAAAGCAGGGATGATAGCGTTGTGTGTCACCAACACTTTTTCAGTCTAATTATTTGGACCTTGTGGGCATGGAGAAAGGGATGTTTGGAGAAGACACAGCAGAACTGATGGCACTGCTAAAAACAGAAAAGAGGAGAAAAATGGAATCCTGGAGGAAAGAATCCAAGCTCTGATTTTCTTGTGTGGTGTGCGGCGGTGCTTTTTAAAATTTGGAACAGAAAGAAAATACCATTAAGCAACTCAGGAGTATCGGGAAAAATTAAAACTCAAAAGACTTCACTACAGACACAGCCTATACAACCTCCTAGCCAGATATGTTGAAGTCAGGGTATGAAAGCGTATTTTAATCACAATGGAATCAAAGGCAGAGGAAGAAATAAGAGAATGAGAAAGTATTGCCATCTCAATGAAGAGCCTTCATTATCAAAGTTCACCAATCACCAATATATCTCAGATCAGGGCCATGGATAAACTTACCATTTGAAATGAAATCGAACTTCTGCATTGGATTCCAAAAGGACTCGCAGGGTGGGGTGTGGCACAACAAAATCCTGGTCATCCGGCCAATGCAATCCGAGGAAATATGGCCAGGAGTCGTGTACTTTTTCCTGGCCAGTCTTGTCTTCTTTCTGCTCCTTCAAAGAAGGGACCATAGCTGGGTGTTACCCAAAGACTTTTGCAAAATAATTATTCTGACCTTGGGGGCATGGAGAGCAGGATGTTTGGAAATGACAGCAGCAGGAGAGAAGGCACTGCTAAAAACAGAAAAGAGGAGAACAGTGGAATCCTGGAGGAAAGAACCCAAGCTCTGATTTCCTTGTGCAGTGTGGTGCAGTGCTTTTAAACATTGTAACACAGAGAAAATACCATTACACAACTCAGGAGTATGTGGAAAAATTAAAACCCAGGAGAATTCACTACAGACACAACCTATACAACCAACTAGCCAGATATGTTGAAGTCAGAGTATGAAAGCGTATTTTAAACACAAAGTATGATCAGTGGCTGGTGGAAAAAATGCACTAATATTTTCTCCTGAGCTGTGAGAAAGATTCCAACACATGTGGAATTATGATTGTGTATAGAGGCTTGAGTTTCCTGAATGAAGGCATCAACGTTTTTTTTTAATAGATTCTGTTAGAAATATATATTAAGGGAAACAAGAATGTGGCCAATTGGAAGTGAAAATTCGACTTAAGTCAGATTAGAATGCCAGTGATCTCGCATAGAGTAATTGGGAGTATTTAAAATAAAAATAAATAAATTTAAGTCTTCATTAAAACATACATTTTAAAGAAATGTTTAATTATATATTTTGGTATATAAATCAATCTTTAATTAGGCAAAAAGAATTTTATCCTGCATCCCTGTCAATGTTAATTGGAAAGGAGAGTTTAGCCCTTTTAAATAGTAAACCCTGTTAAAATAAAAGGCTACAAATAGAAGAGTTCCTGGGCAATGCATATTTTACCTTAATTTTTAGGCTAGATTTTTTTCCTAATAGTTATTGGAATAATATTAAACTACTTTCACTGGCAGAAAAATAATGGGAGCACAAGATTTGTTTCTCACTTATTCCCCTTTCTTGAATAATCACAATTTTAAATCAATAATTCAGAGGACCTCTTTTTACATGACTTCATGATTCTCTACTGCATGTTCACAAAGCTCAGGATTTTTGTTTCAAGGAAAGCATTCCTGATTTTCAAGACATTATTGGGCTGTTGCATATTGTGGAGATTGTGATGCAGGTGTCCATATACAAATAGCTGCTATTTTATCATATTGTAATTTTTGAGAATTGTTGGGAAAAAATTCAAAATAATTCTTACCAAGAAACAGATCCACATACACACAAATGAAACCAAGGAACTAGTGTAAAAATAGCTCCCACCGTCCAATTTTCTCTTATGCCTTATGAAGGACCTTGCCAACACCCATAAGTGCAAAAGGGAACTGTAAGGTCCACAAGTTTAGAAAGAGTGCCTCAACTGTTTACAAGTTATCATGTGGAAGAGGCATGGTTCATAAAATTCAAGGACCTATTACGTCAAGCAGAAGGTACAGCCCTCCAATCTATGCATGCCAGATAACAACCTGATAATGAAGAAACACAAAAGGAAGACCACATTAGAAAAATATGTAATTCCAAGATTCATATTTGTCTTTCCCCACCCTCTTTCTCATAATATATATTTTTAGTGATGCATATCAATCATTTCTGAACATACATAAACCTGACACCGAGAACAGAAATCTCAACCTTAGAAAATATAGGGGCAAAACACCTAACAGTAGTCTCATACACATATCTCCAGCAGAACCTTGAATTGTGATTCCTTTTTTAAAAATTGGCCAGAGCATCTTGAAAACATGACTAATGCCTCTTATTCATTGCTCAAATTATGTGTACAATTCCCGACATCCCCACAATTAAAAAAAAAGGCTCTTTTATTAAATCATATGAAACCACTATATTACTTATCCAATGTGTGCCATCCCTGGGCCTTCGTATAATCAGAGAGGTGTGCATTCTTCTCTTCAATCATTATTAAATGTTTTCAATAGCTCTTTAAGGATTATAATAAATAAAGAGAATACAGAAAATTAAAAAAAATATTATTCACCTCTTAATACATTAGTTGACACTGACATGCATATGTGCTTTACTTACCATCTTTGAACAAATTTTTCCGTTTATCTAGCAGTTTTTTTATAATTCAACCCATAGTTCATCATGTGCACAAAGGGAACATTGCATGGATTTTTTAAAGCTGTTGAAAATTAATATTTAAAATTATCAACTTAAACGCATATTAGTTCCAAAGAGAATGTTGATATGGAAAGGGACTCTAGGTAAGATTGGATTTAATATAATCAATCATAATAAAATTTTAAGAATGCACTGATATGTGTAAAGGAAAATAATCAGTCTGATTTATGGGAAATAATTTATAACAAAATTTTAATTATTTTATTCCCCTTGATACAGTGGATATTTTTATCTCGACCGGTGAAATAAATATTTGTTTAACCGTGCAGTTTACTTTGAGGCATTCATTCTTTATAAGTAAAAGATATCCTCTTTGTAAAGTGCTCTCATGTCCTTTGCCTTAATTACCACACATAACAAGATCCCTTTGAAAACCATATTATTTCCAAATAGAGATCCTAAGAGCAATGGAATCAAGGGCAGAGGAAGAAATTAGAACATATTGAGAAAGTATTGCCATCTCAATGAAGAGCCTTCATCATCAAAGTTCACCAAACACAACATATACCCCAGATCAGGGCAATGGATATCCTTTCAATGTAAAATGAAATCGAAGTTTTGCATTGGGTTCCAAAAGGGCTCTTAGGGGTGGAGCGTTTTAACATTAAAATCACAGATTGTGATGCAGGTGTCCATATACAAATACCTGCTCTTTTGTCATAGTGTAATTTTTGAGAATTATTGGGAAAAAAATCAAAATCTTTCTTACCAAGAAACACATACACATATACACAAATGAAACCAAGGAACTAGAGTAAAAGTCGCTCCCAGCGTCCAAATTTCTCTTATTGCTTATGAAGGACCTTGCCAACACCCAGAATTGCAAAAGGGAACTGTAAGGTCTCCAAGGTGAGAAAGAGTCACTCAACTGTTTACAAGTTATCATGTAGAAGAGGAATGGTTCATAAAAATCAAGTACCATTTCCATCAAGCAGTGTGGACCCCCTTCCATTCTATGCATGCCAGATTACAGCCTCCATACTGAAGAAACACAAAAGGAAGTCCACTTTAGAGAGATAGGTAATTCCAAAGCTTCATATTTGTCTCTCTCCCCCTGCTTTCCCTTAATATATATTTTTAATGATGCATGTCAATCATACAAGAACTTATATAAACTTGATGCCGAGAATAGAAATCTCATCATAAGAAAATAAAGGGGCATAACAACTAAGAGTCGTCCCTTATAACATCTCCAGTGAAAACTTGAATTGCGATTTCCTTTTAAAAAATTATCAAGAATATCTTTAAAACATGACTAATGCCTAGTATCCATAGCTTAACTCTGGGTACAGTTCCAGACAAACCCACGATTATTAAAACAAATTTGTTTTAATAATACATATTAAACCACTAACTTTCTTATCCAATGTGTACATTCTGTGGTCCTTCATACAAACACTGTGGTGCGCATTCTTCACTTCAATCATTACTAAACGTTTTCAACAGCTCTTTAAGAATTATAATAAATAAACAGAATCCAGAACAGTAAATAAAATATTATTCAGCTCTCAATCTATTTGTTGACAGTGCCATGCAAACGTGCTTTTCTCAACATCCTTGAACAACTTTTTCCATTTATCTCTCAGTTATCTTAATAACTCATCCCATAGTGCATCATGTGGACAAAGTGAAAAATGCATGGCTTTTTTAAAGCTATTGAAAAGGCTTTATTTTAAAATTATTAATGGAAACGTCTATTAGATTGAAAGAGAATGTTGATTTCAGAAGTGATTTTTGGTAAGATCAGATTTAATATAATCAATCTTAATAAAATTTAAGGAGGCACAGGCACATGTAAAGGAAAATAATCAGTTTGATTTTAGGGAAATAAATTATTAAAAATTTCAATTATTTTATTCGGCATGAAATTGTGGAAGTTATAATCTCAAGGGGTGAAATTAATTTTTGTTTCATCTTGCAGTTTGCATTGAGGCATTCATTCTTTCTGAGTGAAAAACCTCCCCTTTATAAAGTGCTCACCCGTCCTTTGCCTAAATTACCAAACATAACAGGATCCCTTGGAAAACCATATTATTTACAACTACAGATACTGAGAGCAATGGAATCAAAGGAAGAGGAAGAAATTAGAATAGAATGAGAAAGTATTGCCATCTCAATGAAGAGCCTTCATTATCAAAGGCCATGAAACACCACATATATACTACATCAGGGCAATGGGAAACCTTTGCATGTAAAATAAAATCATACTTCAGCAATGGATTCCAAAAGGGCTCACAGGGGGCAGTGTGGCACACCAAATTCCTGGTCATCTGGCCAATGCAGTCCCAGGAAAAATTGACAGGATTCATTTCTCGGTTACTGGCCAGTATTGTCTTTTTTCTGCTCTTCCAAAGCAGGGACCATAACGTTGTGTGTCACCAAAACTTTTTTCTTCCTAATTATTTGGACCTTGTGGGAAGGGAGAAAGGGATGTTTGGAGAAGACAGCAGCAGGAGAGATGGCACTGCTAAAAACAGAAAAGAGGAGAACAATGGAATCCTGGAGGAAATAATCCAAACTCACATTTCCTTGTACAATGTGGTATGGGGCTTATTTGAAAATTGTGAAAGAAAGAAACCTCCTCTAGACACCTCAGGAGACTGTGGAACTAATGAAATCACAAGAATCTTCAATACAGTCACTGCCAATACCACCAACGAGCCAGATATGTTGAAGAAGTGAATGAAAGTGAATGTTACACATAAAGTATGGTCAGTGGCTAGTGGAAAATGCCATAATATTTTCTCATGATCTGTCATAAAGATTCCAAGACATGTGGTGTCATACTGGGGGATAGAGGTTTGAGTATCCTGACTGAGTGTATAAAAGTTTTTTTTTTTAATTTATACATTGTGTTTGAAATATTTATTAAGGAAAACAAGACTGTGTCCAATGGAGGTGAAAACTAGATATACGTCTGATTAGAATGACGGTGTTCTCTCATAGACTAATTTGGAGTATTTAAAATTAAAAAAATTATATTATGAGTCTTCGTTAAAACAAACATTTTAAAGAATGGTTATTTATATATTTTGGTATATAAAATGACCTATACATAGGAAATAAGAGTTTTTCCCCCTACCCTGTCAATGTTAATTGGAAAGGAAATATTTTTGCCCTTGTAAAGAGTAAACTCTGTAAAATAAAATGCTACGAATAGAGAGCTCCTGTGGAATGCATATTTTACCTTAATTTTTTGACTAGATTTTCTTCCTAATAACTATTGGAATATTATTACACTAATCTAAATGGCAGAAAAATAATGGGAGCACAAGAAATGTTTCTCATTGTTTCTTCATTTTGAATAAGCACAATATTAAAACGATAATTCAGAGGACCTCTTTTTACATGACCTCAGGATTCGTTACTGAATGTTTAGCAGGCTCTGCATTTTTTTTCAAGGTACCCATTGCTGATTTTCTGGACATCATTGGGCTGTTGCCCTTGGAGCAGAGATTGAGACCCAGGTGTCTATAGACAAATACCTGGTCTTTTGACATATTTTAATTATTGATAAATATATTGGAAGAAAAAATCAAAATCATTCTTCCAAAAAACAGAACTACACATAAGAATTGAAGCCAAGGAACTACAGTACAAGTATCTCCCAGCCTCCAAATGTCTCCTATGATTTATGAAGTACATTTCCAACACCCAGAAGTGGAAAAGGGACCTGTAAGTTCCACAAGGTGAGAAAGAGTGCCTCAACTGTTTACAAGTTATCATGTGGAAAAGGAATAGTTCATAAAAGGCAAGGACCTATTGCATCAAGCAGAGGGTACCGCCCTCCATTCTATGCATGCCAGATTACCACCTCTGATAATGAAGAAACACAAAGGAAGACCACTTTAGAGAAATAGGTAATTCCAAGCTTTATATTTGTCCCTCCCCACACTCTTTCTCATAGTATATATATTTAGTGATGCATATCAATCGATTCTGAACATACATAAACCTGGGACCTAGAGCAGAAATCTCAACCTTAGAAAATATAGGGGCAAAATACCTAACAGTAGTCTCATACTCATACCTCCAGCAGAACCTTGAATTGTGATTTCTTTTTTAAAAATTGGCCAGAGCATCTTTAAAACATGACTAATGTCCATTATCCATGGCTTAAATAATGGGTACAATCCCACACATCCCCGAATTTAGAAAAAAAAAGGCTCTTTTCTTAAATAATATTAAACCATTATTATAATCATCCAATGTGTACCATCCCTGGGCCTTCAAATAATCACAGAGGTTTGCACTCTTCTCTTCAATCATAATTAAATGTTTTCAATAGCTCTTAAGAATTATAGGAGATAAAGAGAATACAGTAAATAAAAAAACATATTATTTACCTCTTAATCCATTAGTTGACACTGACAGGCATATGTGCTTTTTTGTGACATCGTTGAGAAATTTTTCTGTTTATCTCTCAGTTTTTTTGATAATTCAAACCATAGAGCATCATGTGGACAGAGTGAACATTGTATGGATTTTAAAAGCTGTTGAAAATTTTTATTTTGAAATTATGAACTGGAATGCATATTAGTTCCAAAGAGAATGTTGATTTGAAAGGTAACTCAAGGTAAGACTTGATTTAATATAATCAATCATACTAAAATTTTAAGAATGCACTGACACATGTAAAGGAAAATAATCAGTATGATTTATGGGAAACAAATTATAACAAAATTTTAATTATTTTATTCCCCGTGATATAATGGACATTTTAATATTGACTGGTGAAATATATATTTGTATCATTGTGCAGTTTCTTTGAGGTATTCAAACTTTCTAAGTAAAAAATGTACTCTTTGTAAAGTTTGAGAATCCTGACCGACAACATAAATTTTTTTTAAATGATAGATTTTGTTATAATTATAACCTAAAATAACAAGAATGTGTCCCATTGGAGGTGAAAATTAACTCTACATCAGCTTACAATGACGATATTCTTTCATAGAGCAATTTGGAGAATTTAAAATAGAAAAAAGATATTTTTAGCCTTTGTTCAAATATATATTTTGAAAAAAAATGGTTAATTATTTGTTTTGCTATAAAAATAAATCCTTATTAGGCAGAAAAAATTTTCCCCATACCCTGTCAGTGTTAGTTTGAAAGTAAAGATTTAACCCATTAAATAGAAGACTCTGTAAAAATAAAAGGCTTCAAATAGAAGTGTTCCTGTGGCATGCATAGTTTACCTTTTCTTTTGGACTAGGGTTTCATTCTAATAATTATTGGAATAATATTAAACAACTCTAACCTAGAGGAAAAATAATGAGAGGACAAGAAATGCTTCTCAATGATGATTCCTTTTTTGAATAATCACAATTTTAAATCAATAATCCAGAGGATATCATTTTACATGACTTCTCAATTCTGTACTGAATGTTTACATCTCTCAGGGTTTTGTTTCAAGGAAATATTCCTGATTTTCTGGACACAATTGGGCTGTTCCCGATGGCGCTGAGATTGTGATGCAGGTGTCCATCTATGAATATCTGCTTTTTAACATATTGTAATTTTTGAGAATGTATTGGAAACATTTTCAAAAAATTTTTGCAAAGAAACAGATCGACATATACAAAATGAAACCATTGAACTACTGTACAAATAACTTACCGCCTCCAAAATTCTCCTATGGCTTATGAAGGACCATGCCAACACAGAGAAAGGAAAAATTTATGTGTATGTTTCACAAGGAGAGAAAGTGTGACTCAACTGTTTACAAGTTATCAGGGTCAGACGAAAGATTCTCAAGTCTAGGACCAAATCCATTCAGCAGAGGGCACCGTAATCCCTTTTATGCTTGGGAGATTACAATCTTTGATAATGAAGCAACACTAAAGGAAGATGACTTTAGGGAAATAGGTAATTCCAAAGCTTCGTATTTGTTTCTCCGCACAATCTTTCACTTAATATATATTTTTAGTGTTGCATATCAATCATACATGAACATACAAATGCTGAAACCGAGAGCCAAAATCTCAAACTTAGAAAATTAAGGGGCATGAAAACTAACAGTGGTCCAGTACACACATCTCCAGGAGATCGCTGAATTGTGATTCCTTTTTAAAAAATTGTCGAAAGCATCTTTAAAATATGACTAATGCCTATTATTCATGGCTCAACAAGGGTGTACAATTTCAGACATCCCCACGACTTTTAAAACAAGTCTGTTTTATTAATACATATTAAACCACTACCTTATTTATCAAATGCATATATTCCCTGGTGCGTCATATATTCACAGAGGTGTGCATTCTCCTCTTCAAACATTATTAAACATTTTCAACAGCTCTTTAAAAATTAAAATAAATAAAGAGAATCCAGAAGAATAAATAAAATATTATTCACCTCTCAATCCATTTGTTGACACTGCCATGCAAAGGTGCTTTTCTCAACATCATTGAACAAATTTTTCCGTTTATCTCTCAGTTTTTTTGATAACTCATCCCATAGTGCATGATGTGGGCAAAGTGAACAATGCATAGGAGTGTTAAAGCTGTTGAAATGACTTTAAATTCTGGAATGAAACGTATAATAGCTTGAAACAGAATGTTGATTTGAAAAGGGATTTTAGGTAAGATGAGATTTAATATGATCAGACATAATAAAGATTTAAGAAGGCACAGATTACCCAAAATGTTACACGGAACCCATACATATAAATAACATTTTTGTGGGAAGTGGCTGTGGCTCAATCAGTAGGGCTCCTGTTTACCATATGGGAGGCCCCGGGTTCGGTTCCCGGGGCCTCCTGGTGAGGGCAAGCACGCCCGCACGGCGTGGTTGGCTGACCCAGTGAGCACAGGCAGCAAGGGGGGGATAAATGAATAAATAAATAAAATCTTAAAAAATAAATAAATAAATAACATTTTTGTAAGGAAATACACATATATGCATATATATTTATATATCACTTTGCAAATGTTTGTATGTATTGTGAGAATTTTGATTTTTACTCATAACAAAAATAAATAAATAAATAAATAATAATAATAAAAGAAGGCACAGACACATGTAAAGGAAAATAATCAGTCATATTTAGGTGAAATTAATAATAACAATATTTTAATTATTCTATTCCCCGGGAAATAGTGGACATTATAATCTCTAGGGGTGAAATAAATTTTTGTTTTATCATGCAGTTTATTTTGAGGGATTCATTCTTTCTTAGTAAAAAATGTCCTCTTTGTAAAGTGCTCACTTATACTTTGGCAAAATTAACACACATAACAAGATCACTTGGGAAACCATATAATTTCCTACTAGAGAAACGAAGAGCAATGGAATCAAGGCCAGAGGAAAAAATTAGAATAGAATGAGAAAGGATTGCCACCTCTGGGAAGAGTCTTCCTTATAAAAGGTCACCAGACACCACGTATATCCCAGATCAGGGCAATGGTTAACCTTTCCATGTAAAATGAAATCAAACTTCTGCATTGGATTCCAAAAGGGCTCGCAGGGGTGGAACGTTTTAACACTAAAATCCTTGTCATCCTGCCAATGCCGTCCAATGAAAAATGGCCAGGAATTGTTTCCTTGTTACTGGCCCGGTTGTCTTCTTTGTGCTCCTCCAAAGCAGGAACCTTAGCTGGATGCAGCACAAACACTTCTGCAGGATAATAATTTGGAACTTGGGGGCATGGAAGAATGGGCTGTATGGAAAAGACAGCAGCAGGAGAGAAGGCATTGATAAAAACAGAAAAGAGGTGAAAAATGGAATCCTGAACAATGGCAACCAAGTGCTGATTCATCTGTACAGTGTGCTGCAGTGCTGGTTGAAAATTAAAATAGAAAGAAACCTCCAATAGGCAACACAGGAGATTATGGAAAAATTAAAACTCAAGCGTCTTCAATAAAGACACTTCCCATAAAAACAACTATCCAGATATGTTGAAGTCAGGATATGAAATTGTATTTTAAATATAAAATATAGTCAGTGGCTGGTGGAAAAAAATGCAAAAATATTTACTCATAATCTTTCAGAAAGTTTAAAACACACGTGCAGTCATGGTGGGAATAGAGGTTTGACGACTCTGACCGATTGCATAAATGTTTTTGTTTTTTTTTAATTTATAGATTCTATTATAAATATATATTAAGGAAAACAAGAATGTGACCAATTGGTCGTGAAAATTAGCAATAAGTCAGAATAGAATGACAGTGTTCTCTCATAGAGTAATTGGGAGTATTTAAAATACAAAAAAATAAAATTAAGACTTCATTAAAACATACATTTTAAAAGAATGGTTAATTATATATTATGGTATATAAATCAATCTTTACTTAGGCAAAATGAATTTTTCCCCTACCCTGTCAATGTTAATTGGAAAGGAAAGTCTTTAGCCCTTTTAAATAGTAAACTCTGTAAAAATAAAAGAACACAGATAGAAGAGTTCCTGTGGAATGCATATTTTACATAAAATTTTGGGCTACATTTTCTTCCTATTATTTATAGGATTAATGTTAAACTAATCTAACTGGCAGAAAAATAATGGGAGCACAAGAAATGTTTCTCACTGATTCTTCTTTTTGGAATAATCACAATTTTGAATCGATAATTCAGAGGACCACTTTTTACATGACTTCATGAGGGTTTATTGAATGTTTACAAGCAAATGATTTTTTTTAATGGAAACCATTCCTGATTTTTAAGACATTATTGGGCTGCTGCTGATGGCACAGAGATTGTGATGCAGGTGTCCATATAAAATAGCTGCTCTTTTGTCATATTGTAATTTTTGAGAATTATTTGGAAAAAAATAAAAATCATTCTTACCAAGAAACATTTCCACATATTCACAAATGAAACCAAGGAACTAGAGTAAAACTAGCTCACAGCGTCCAAATATCTCTTCTGGCTTATGAAGGACATTGCCAACACCCAGAAATGCAAAAGGGACATATAAGTTCCCCAAGGTGAGAAGGAGTGACTCAACTCTTTACAAGATATCAGGTAGAAGAGTAATGGTTCATAAAAATCAATGTTCTAATTTCTTCCTCTGCCCTTGATTCCATTGCTCTTAGGATATCTATTTGTAAATAATATGGTTTTCCAAGAGATCTTGTTATGTGTGGTAATTTAGGCAAAGGACTTGTGAGCATTTTACAAAGAGGACTTTTTTACTTAGAAAGAATGAATGCCTCAAAGTAAACTGCAAGATTAAACAAATATATATTTCACCGTTCAAGAATAAATTGTCCACTCTTTGCAAGCCAGATTACAGTCTCCATATTGAAGAAACAGAAAAGCAAGTCCACTTTAGAGAAATAGGTAATTCCAAAGCTTCATATTTGTCTCTCTCCCCCTGCTTTCCCTTAATATATATTTTTAGGGATGCATGTCAATCATACATGAACATATATAAACCTGATGCCGAGAGTAGAAATCTCATCATAATAAAATAATGGGGCAAAACACCCATCAGTTTTCCCATACACACATCTCCAGCGGAAAATTGAATTGAATTGTGATTCCCTTTTAAAAAATTGACAAGAACATCTTTAAAACATGACTAATGCCTAGTATCCATGGCTTAACTGGGTGTACAGTTCCAGACATACTCACGATTATTAAAACAAATCTATTTTATCAATATATATTAAACCACTATCTTTCTTATCCAATGTGTACATTCTCTGGTCCTTCATACAATTAAGTGGTGCACATTCTTCTCTTCAATCATTACTAAACGTTTTCAACAGCTCTTTAAGATTTATAATAAATAAACAGAATCCAGAACAGTAAATAAAATATTATTCACTTCTCAATCCATTAGTTGACACTTCCATGCAAAGATGCTTTTCTCAGGATCCTTGAACAACTTTTTCCATTTCTCTCTCAGTTATCTTAATAACTCATCCCATAGTGCATCATGTGGACAAAGTGAAAAATGCATGGCTTTTTAAAGCTATTGAAAAGACTTTATTTTTAAATGATGAACGGAAACGTATATTAGATTGAAAGAGAATGTTGATTTGAAAAGAGACTTTAGGTAAGATTAGATTTAATATAATCAATCTTTATAAAGATTTAAGGAGCCACAGGCACATGTAAAGGAAAATAATCAGTCTGATTTTAGGGAAATAAAATATTAAAATTTTTAAATTATTTTATTCCCCATGAAATTGTGGAAGTAATAATCTCCAGGGGTGAAATAAATTTTTGTTTCATCGTGCAGTTTGAATTGAGTCATTCATTTTTCTGAGTGAAAAATGTCCCCTTTGTAAAGTGCTCACACGTCCTTTGCCTAAATTACCAAACATAACAGGATCCCTTGAAAACCATATTATTTCCAACTAGAGATACTCAGAACAATGGAATCAAAGGCAGAAGAAGAAATTAGAATAGAATGAGAAGGCCTTGCCATCTCAATGAAGAGCCTTCAATATCAAAGGCCACCAAACACCACATATATAGTATATCAGGGCAATGGGAATCCTTTGCATGTAAAATAAAATCGGACTTCAGCAATGGATTCCAAAAAGGTTCTCAGGGGGGAAGTGTGGCACACCAAATTCCTGGTCATCCTGCCATTGCAGTCCCAGGAAAAATGGAAAGGATTCATTTTAAAGAATGGTTATTTATATATTTTGGTATATAAATCAACCTGTACATAGGAAATAAGAATTTTTCCCCATACCCTGTCAATGTTAATTGGAAAGGAATGACTTTAGCCCTTTAAAAGAGTAAACTCTGTAAAATAAAATACTACAGATAGAGAGCTCTTGTGGAATGGATATTTTACCTTAATTTTTTTACTAGATTTTCTTCCTGATAGTTATTGGAATAATATTACAATACTCTAAATAGCAGAAAAATAATGGGAGCAGAAGTAATGTTTCTCACTGATCCTTCATTTTGAATAACCACAATTTTAAATCGATAATTCAGAGGACCTCTTTTTACATGACTTCAGGATTCTTTACTGAATGTTTAGCAGGCTCTGCATTTTTTTTTTCAAGGAACCCATTGCTGATTTTCTGGACATCATTGGGCTGTTGCCCTTGGAGCAGAGATTGTGATTCAGGTGTCTATAGACAAATACTTGGTCTTTGACATATTTTAATTTTTGTTAAATGTAGTATAAGAAAAAATCAAAATCATTCTTACAAAGAAACAGATCTACACATAAGAATTGAAACCAAGGAACTACAGTACAGGTATCTCTGAGCCTCCAAAAGTCTCCTGTGGCTTGTGAAGTACCTTGCTAACACCCAGAAGTGCAAAAGGGACCTGTAAGGTCCACAAAGTGAGAAAGAGTGCCTCAATTGTTTACAAGTAATCATGTGGAAGAGGAATGGTTCATAAAATTCAAGGACCTATTACATCCAGCAGTGGGTACCACCCTCCATTCTTTGCATGCCAGATTACAACCTCTGATAATGAAGAAACACAAGGAAGATCTCTTTAGAGAAATAGGTAATTCCAAGCTTCATATTTGTCCCGCCCCACCCTCTTTCTCATAATATATATTTTTAGGGATGCGTATCAATCGTTTCTGACATACATAAACCTGACACCGAAAGCAGAAATCTCAACCTTAGAAAATATAGGGGCAAAACACCTAACAGTATTCTCATACACATATTTCCAGCAGAACATTGAATTGTGATTTCTTTTTTAAAAATTGGTCTGAGCATCTTTAAAACATGACTAATTCCTCTTATCCATGGTTCAAATTATGTTTACAATCCCAGACATCCCCACAATTTTTTAAAAAAGGCTCTTTTATTAAATCATATTAAATCACTATAAAACTTATCCAATGTGTACTATCCCTGGTCCTTTGTATAACCACAGAGGTGTGCATTCTTCTTTTCAATCATTATTAAATGTTTTAAACAGCTCTTTAAGAATTATAACAAATGAAGGGAATTCAGAAAATAAAAAAAAACAGATTATTCAACTCTTAATACATTTGTTGGCACTGACATGCATAAGTTCTTTTCTTGCCGTCCTTGAAAAATTTTTTCTGTTTATCTCTCAATTTTTTTGATAATTCAACCTATAGGGCATCATGTGGACAAAGTGGATATTGCATGGATTTTTTTAAAGCTGTTGAAAATTTTTATTTTAAAAATATTAATTGAAAGGCATATAAGTTCCAAAGAGAATGTTGATTTTAAAAGGGACTCTAGGTAAGATTAGATTTAATATAATCAATCTTAATAAAATTTTAAGAATGCACTGACACATTTAAAGGAAAATAATCAGTCTGATTTATGGGAAATAAATTATAAAAAATTTTGATTATTTTTTTCACCGTGATATAGTGGACATTTTAATCTTGAACAGTGAGATAAATATTTGTTTCATCGTGCAGTTTACTTTGAGGCATTCAATCTTTCTAAGTAAAAAATGTCCTCTTTGTAAAGTGCTCACACGTCCTTTGTCAAAAATTACCACACATAACAAGATCTCTTTGAAAAACATATTATATCCAAATAGGGATCCTAAAAGCAAGGGAATCAAGGGCAGAAGAATAAATGAGAACATAATGAGAAAGAATTGCCATCTCAATGAAAAGCCTTCATTATCATTGTTCACCAAACACCACATATACCCCATATCAGGGCAATGGATAATCTTTCCATGTAAAATGAAATCGAACTTCTGCATTGGATTCCAAAAGGGCTAGCAGTGTTGGAGCGTGGCCCACCAAAATCCTGGTCATCTTCCCAATGCAGTCTGAGAAAAGTGGCCACGATTCGTTTCCCTTTCACTGGCCAGTCTTGCCTTCTTTCTGCTCCTTCAAAACAGGGAACTTAATTGGGTGTGGCCCAAACACTTTTGCAGACTAATTATTCAGATTTTGGGGGCATGGAGAATGCACTTTTTAAAAAAGAGAGCAGCAAGAGATAGGCACTGCAAAAAACAGTAAAGAAGAGAAAAATGGAATCATGGAGTACAGAACCCAAGCTGTGATTTCCTTGTGCAGTGTGGTGTGCTGCTTTTTGAAAATTGGAACAGAAAGAAAACTCCACTCACCAACTCAGGATTATGTGGGAAAAATTAAAACCCAAGAGAATGCAGTGTAGACCCATCCTATACAACCAACTAGCCAGTTATGTTGAAGTCAGGGTATGAAAGTGCATTTTAAATGAAAAGTGAAGTCAGTGACTGGTGGAAAAAAATGCCATAATATTTTCTCATGATCTGTCAGAAATTATCCGACATGGGTGTAGTCATGCTTGGAATAGTGGTTTGAGAATCCTGAGAGACAGAATAAAAAAGTTTTATTTTTATTAACTTATAGATTGTGTTAAAATGATACCTTAAAAAAACAAGAATGTGTCCCATTGGAGGTGAAAATTAACTCTACGTCAGATTGCAATGACGATATTCTCTCAAAGAGCAATTTGGAGAATTTAAAATTTAAAAAAAAATTAAAAGCCTTTGTTAAAGTATACATTTAAAAAAAATGGTTAATTACTTGTTTTGCTATAAAAATAAATCCTTACTTAGGCAGAAAGAATTTTTCCACATACTCTGTCAGTGTTAATTTGAAAGGAAAGATTTTAGCCCGTTAAATAGTAAACTCTGTAAAAATAAAAAGCTTCAAATAGAAGAGTTCCTGTGGCATGCATATTTTACCTTCACTTTTGGACTACAGTTTCTTCCTAATAATTATTGGAATAATATTAAACAACTCTAACACGAGGAAAAATAATAGGAGGACAAAAACTGCTTCTCACTGATGACTCATTTTTTGAATAATCAAAATTTTAAATCAATAATCCAGAGGATATAATTTTACATGACTTCACAATTCTGTACTGAATGATTACATAACTTGGAGTTTTGTTTCATGGAAACATTCCTGATTTTCTGGACACAATTGGGCTGTTCCCGATGGCGCTGAGATTGTGATGCAGGTGTCCATATATGAATACCTGCTTTTTCACATACTGTAATTTTTGAGAATGCACTGGAAAACTTTTCAAAAAAATTTTTGCAATGAAACAGATCGACATATGCAAAAATGATACCATTGAACTACTGTACAAATAACTTACAGCCTCCAAAATTCTCCTATGGCTTATGAAGGACCATGCCAACACAGAGAAAGGAAAAAGTGACCTGAATGGTCCACAAGGTGAGAAAGAGTGACTCAACTGTTTACAAGTAATCAGGGTGAGACCAAGAGTCCTCAAAATCAAGGACCAAATCCATCCAGCAGAGGGCACCGTACTCCTGTATATGTTTGGGAGATTACAATCTTTGATAATGAAGCAACACTAAAGGAAGCTGACTTAAGGGAAATAGGTAATTCAAAATGTTCATATTTGTTTCTCCGCACCCCCTTTCATTTAATATATATTTTTAGTGATGCATATTAATCATACATGAACATACAAAAGCTGAAGCTGAGAGCCAATATCTCAACCTTAGAAAATTAAGGGGCATGAAAACGAACAGTGTTCCAGTACACACATCTCCAGGAGATCATTGAATTGTGATTCCTTTTTTAAAAATTGGCAAAAGCATCTTTAAAATATGACTAATGCCTATTATTCATGGCTCAACTAGGGTGTACAATTTCAGAAAACCCCACGACTTTTAAAACAATGCTGCTTTATTAATACATATTAAACCACTATCTTATTGATCAAATGTGTACATTCCCTGGTGCGTCATATATTCACAGAGGTGTGCATTATTCTCTTCAATGATTATTAAACGTTTTCAACAGCTCTTTAAGAATTAAAATAAATAAAGAAAATCCAGAATAATAAATAAAATATTATTCACCTCCCAATCCATTTGTTGACAATGCCATGCAAAGGTGCTTTTCTCACCATCTTTGAACAAATTTTTCCATTTATCTCTCAGTTTTTCTGATAACTCATCCCATAGTGCATGATGTGGGCAAAGTGACCAATGCATGGCTGTTTTAAAGCTTTTGAAAGGACTTTAAATAATGGACTGAAACTTATATTAGTTTCAAAGAGAATGTTGATTTGAAAAGGGATTTTATGTAAGATTAGATTTAATATGATCAGTCATAATAAAGATTTAAGAAGGCACAGACACATGTAAAGGAAAATAATCAGTCATATTTAAGGGAAATAAATAATAATAAAATTTTAATTATTCTATTCCCTGGCAAATAGTGGACCCTATAATCTCTAGGGGTTAAATAAATTTTTATTTTATCATGCAGTTTAGTTTGAGGGATTCATTATTTCTTAGGAAAAAATGTCCTCTTTGTAAAGTGATCACTTATTCTTTGGCTAAATTACCACACATAACAAGATCACTTGGAAAGCCAAATAATTTCCTACTACAGATCTAAGAGCAATGGAATCAAGGGCAGAGGAAAAAATTAGAATAGAATGAGAAAGGATTGCCATCTCAGTGAAGAGGCTTCATTATAAAAGATCACAAGACACCATGTATAAACGAGATCAGTGCCATGGATAACCTTTCCATGTAAAGTGAATTCGAAATTCTGCATTGGATTCCAGAAGGGCTCGCAGGGGTAGAGCGTTTTAACACTAAAATCCTGGTCATCCTTCCAATGCAGTCACATGACAAATGGCCAGGATTTGTTTCCCTGTTATTGGCTAGGCTTGACTTCTTTCTGCTCCTCCAAAGCAGGGATCTTAGCTGGATGTGGCACACACACTTCTGCAAGATAATAATTTGGAACTTGTGGGCAGGGAAGAATGGGTTGTTTGGAAAAGACAGCAGCAGGAGAGAAAGCATTGCTAAAAACAGAAAAGTGGAGGCCATTGAAATCCTGAACAATGGCAACCAAGTGCTGATTCATCTGTACAGTGTGCTGCAGTGCTGGTTGAAAATTAAAATAGAAGAAGCCTCCAATAGGCAACACAGGAGTATGTGGAAAAATTAAAACTCAAGCAACTTCAATAAAGGCACTTCCCATAAAAACAACTATCCAGATATGTTGAAGTCAGGGTATGAAAGTGTATTTTAAACATAAAAAATAGTCAGTGGCTGGTGGAAAAAAAATGCAAAAATATTTACTCATGATCTTTCAGAAAGTTTAAAACACATGTGGAGTCATGCTTGGAAAAGAGGTTTGACATTTCTGACCGACTGCATAAATGTATTTTTTTTTTAATTTATAGATTCTATTATAAATATATATTAAGGGAAACAAGAATGTGACAAATTGGACGTTAAATTTGAAATAAATCAGAATAGAATGACAGTGTTCTCTCATAGAGTAATTGGGATTATTTAAAATACAAAAAAATAAATTTAATACTTTATTAAAACATACATTTTAAAAGAATGGTTAATTATATATTATGGTATGTAAATCAATCTTTACTTAGGCAAAATGAATTTTTCCCCTACCCGGTCAATATCAATTGGAAAGGAAAGTCTTTAGGCCTTTTAAATAGTAAACTCTGTAAAAATAAAAGAACAAAGAAAGAAGAGTAACTGTGGAATGCATATTTTACATAAAATTTTGGACTATATTTTCTTCCTATTATTTATTTCAATAATTGTAAACTACTCTAACTGGCAGAAAAATAATGGGAGCACAAGAAATATTTCTCACTGATTCTCATTTTTGGAATAATCACAATTTTGAATCGATAATTCAGAGGACCTCTTTTTACATGACTTCATGAGTGTTTATTGAACGTTTACAATGTCCCGGATTTTTTTTCAAGGAAACCATTTCTGATTTTCAAGACATTATTGGGCTGTTGCTGGTGGTGCAGAGATTGTGATGCAGGTGTCCATATACAAATAGCTGCTCTTTTGTCATATTGTAATTTTTGAGAATTATTGGGAAAAAAAACAAAATCATTCTTACCAATAAACATATGCACATATACACAAATGAAATCAAGGAACTAGAGTCACACTAGCTCTAGCTCTGAGTGTCCAAATTTCTCTTCTGGCTTAAGAAGGACCTTGCAAACACCCAGAAATGGAAAAGGGACCTGTAAGGTCCCCATGGTGAGAAAGGGTGACTCGACTGTTTACAAGATATCACAGGATATGGAATGGTTCATAAAAATCAATGCTCTAATTTCGTTCTCTGCCCTTGATTCTGTAGCTCTTAGTATTTCTCTTTGAAAATTTATGATTTTCCAAGAGATCTTGTTACTTGTGGTAATTTAGGCAAAAGACATGTGAGCACTTTTCAAAGAGGACATTTTTACTTAGAAAGAATGAATGCCTCAAAGAAAACTTCATGAATAAACAAATATTTATTTCACCGGTCAAGTATAAAATGTCCACTCTATGCACAAAATATTACAGCCTACATACTGAAGAAACACAAAAGGAAGTCCAGTTTAGAGAAATTGGTAATTCCTAAGCTTCATATTTGTCTCTCTCCCCATGTTTCCCTTAACATATATTTTTGTTGTTGCATGTCAATCATACAGGAACATATATAAACCTGACGCCGATAGTAGAAATCTCATCATAAAAAAATAAAGGACCATAATACGTAACAGTCGTCCCATACACACATCTCCAGCAGAAACTTGAATTGTGATTCACTTTTAAAAAATTGACAAGAACATCTTTAAAACATGACTAATGCCTAGTATCCAATGGCTTACCTCTGTGTACAGTTCCAGACATACCCACGATTAATAAAACAAATCTGTTTTATTATACACATTAAACCACTATCTTTCTTATCCAATGTGTACATTCCCTGGTCCTTCATATAATCACAGTGGTGCGCATTCTTCTCTTCAATCATTACTAAACGTTTTCAACAGTTCTTTAAGAATTATAATAAATAAATAGAATCCAGAACAGTAAATAAAATATTATTCAGCTCTCAATCCATTTGTTGACACTGCCATGCAATGTTTCTTTTCTCAGCATCCTTGAACAACTTTTTCCGTTTCTCTCTCAGTTATATTAATAACTCTTCCCATAGTGTCTCATGTGGATGAAATGAAAAATGCATGGCTTTTTAAAAGCTATTGAAAAGACTTTATTTTAAAATTATGGACGGTAACATATATTTGATTGAAAGAGAATGTTGATTTGAAAAGGGATTTTAGGCAAAATTTGATTTATTTTAATCAATCTTAATAAAGATTTAAGGAGGCACAGGCACATGTAAAGATAAATAATCAGTCTGATTTTAGGGAAATGAATTATTAAAAATTTTTAATTATTTTACTCCCAATGAAATTATGGAAATTATAATCTCATGGGGTGAAATAAATTTTTGTTTAATCGTGCAGTTTGCATTGAGGCATTCATTCTTTCTGAGTAAAATACGTCACCTTTGTAGAGTGCTCACAAGTCCTTTGCCTAAATTACCAAATATAACAGGATCACTTGGAAAACCATATTATTTCCAACTAGAGATACTCACAGCATGGAATCAAAGGCAGAGGAAGAAATTAGAATAGAATGGGAAAGTATTGCCATCTCAATGGAGAGCCTTCATTATCAAAGGCCACCAAACACCACATATATACTACATAAGTGTAATGGGAAAACTTTGCATGTAAAATAAAATCGTACTTCAGCAATGGATTCCAGAAGGGCTCTCAGGGGGGGAGTGTGGCTCATCAAATTCCTGTTCATCCTGCCAATGCAGTCCCAGGAAAAATGGAAAGGATTCATTTCCCGGTTACTGGTCAGTCTTGTCTTCTTTCTGCTACTTCAAAGCAGGGAACTTAGTTTGGTGCCGCCCAAACCTTTTTGCAGACTACTTATTCAGACTTTGGGGGCATGGAGAATGCACGGTTTGGAAAAGAAAGCACCAAGAGATAAGGCACTGTTAAAAACAGTAAAGAGGAGAACAAAGGAATCATGGAGGACAGAATCCAAGTTGAGATTTCCTTGTGCAGTGTGGTGCGCTGCTTTGTGAAAATTGGTACAGAAAGAAAACTCCACTCACCAACTCAAGATTATGTGGGAAAAATTAAAACCCAAGAGACTGCACTGCAGATACAGCCTATACACCCAACTAGCCAGTTATGTTGAAGTCAGGGTATGAAAGTGCATTTTAAACATAAAGTGTAGCCAGTGGCTGGTGGAAAAAAATGCTATAATATTTTCTCATGATCTGTCAGTAAGTATCCGACATGTGTGGTGTCATGCTGGGAATAGAGGTTTGAGAATCCTGACAAACAGAATAAAAGATTTTTTTTAAACGTATAGATTCTGTTATAAATATACCTTAAAAAAACAAGAATGTGTCCCATTGGAGGTGAAAATTAACTCTACATCAGCTTACAATTATGATATTCTCTCAAAGAGCAATTTGAAGAATTTAAAATTGAAAAAAGAAATTTTAAGCCTTTGTTAAAATATACATGTTAAAAAATGGTTAATAATTCGTTTTGCTATAAAAAAAAATCCTTACTTAGGCAGAAAGTATTTTTCCCCATACCCGGTCAGTGTTAATTTGAAAGTAATGATTTAACCTGTTACATATAAAACTCTGTAAAAATAAAAGGCTTCAAACAGAAGATTTCCTGTGGCATGCATATTTTACCTTAACTTTTGGACTAGAGTTTCTTCCTAATAATTATTGGAATAGTATTAAACAACTCTAAACCGAGGAAAAATAATGGGAGGACAAGAAATACTTCTCACTGATAAATCCTTTTATGAATAATCACAATTTTAAATCAATAATCCAGAGGACATCATTTTACATGACTTCACAATTCTATACTGAATGTTTACATCACTCAGGGTATGGTTTCAAGGAAATATTCCTGATTTTCTGGACTCAATTGTGCTGTTCCCGATGGCAGAGAGATTGAGATGCAGGTGTCCATATATGAATACCTGCTTTTTGACATGTTGTATTTTTTGAGAATATATTCGAATCATTTTCAAAAAAATTTTTGCAAAGAAACAAATCGACATATACAAAAATGAAACCATTGAACTACTGTACAAATAACTTACAGCCTTCAAAATTCTCCTATGGCTTATGAAGGACCATGCAAACACACAGAAGTGAAAATGGAATGTGTATGGTCCACAAGGTGAGAAAGAGTGCCTCAACTGTTTACAAATTATCATGTGGAAAAGGAATATTTCATAAAAGTCAAGGACCTATTGCATGAAGCAGAGGGTACCGCCCTCAATTCTATGCATGCCAGATTACAACCTCTGATAATGAAGAAACACAAAGGGAGTCCACTTTAGCAAAATAGGTAATTCCAAGCTCCATATTTGTCCCTCCCAACCCTCTTTCTCATAATATATATTTTTAGTGATGCAATATCAATCGTTTCTGAACATACATAAACCTGACACCGAGAGCAGAAATCTCAAACATAGAAAATATAGGGGCAAATCACCTAACAGCAGTCTCATACAGATATCTCCAGCAGAATCTTGAATTGTGATTCCTTTTTTAAAAATTGGCCAGAGCATCTTTAAAACATGACTAATGCCTATTATCCATGGCTCAAATTATGTGTACAATCCCAGACATCCCCACAATTAAAGAAAAAAAAAGGCTTTTTTATTAAATCATATTAAACCACTATATCACATATCCAATGTGTACCATCCCTGGTCTTTCGTATAATCACAGAGGTGTGCATTTTTCTCTTCAATCATTATTAAATGTTTTCAATAGCTCTTTATGAATTATAGGAAATAAAGAGAATACAGAAAATAAAAACCATATTATTCAACTCTTAATCCATTAGTTGACACTGACATGCATATGTGCTTTGCTTGCTGTCCTTGAACAATATTTTCCGTTTATCTCTCAGTTTTTTTGATAATTCAACTCATACTGCATCATGTGGATGAAGTGAATATTGCATGGATTATTTAAAGCTGTTGAAAATTTTTATTTTAAAATTATCAATGGAAATGCATATTAGTTCCAAAGAGAATGTTGATTTCAAAAGGGACTCTAAGTAAGATTAGATTTAATATAATCAATCATAATAAAATTTTAAGAATGCAATGACACATGTAAATGAAAACAATCAGGCTGATTTATGGGAAATAAATTATAACCAAATTTTAATTATTTTAATCCCCCTGATATACTGGACATTTTAATCTTGACCAGTGAAATAAATATTTGTTTCATCATGCAGTTTACTTTGAGGCATTCAATCTTTCTAAGTAAAATATGTCCTCTTTGTAAAGTGCTCACACGTCCTTTGCCTAAATTACCACACATAACAAGATCCCTTTGAAAACCATATTATTGCCATATACGGATCCTGAGAGCAAAGGAATCAAGGGCAGAGGAAGAAATTAGAACATAATGAGAAAGTATTGCCATCTCAATGAACAGCCTTCATTATCAAATGTCACCAAGCACCACATATACCCCAGATCAGGGCAATGGATAACCTTTCCATGTAAAATGAAATCGAACTTCTGCATTGGATTCCAAAAGGGTTAGCAGGGGTAGAGCTTGGCACACCAAAATCCTGGTCATCTTGCCCATGCAGTCCCAGAAAAATGGCCAGGATTCATTTCCATTTTACTGGCCAATGTTGTCTTCTTTCTGCTCCTTCAAAGCAGGGACCTTAGTAGGGTGTGACCCAAACACTTTTACAGACTAATTATTCAGACTTTGGGGGCATGGAGAATGCACTGTTTGGAAAAGAGAGCAGCAAAAGATAAGGCACTACTAAAAACAGTAAAGAGGAGAACAACGGAATCATGGAGGACAGAATCCAAGCTGTGATTTCCTTGTGCAGTGTGGTGTGCTGCTTTTTAAAAATTAGAACAGAAAGGAAACTCCACTCACCAACTCAGGATTATGTGTGGAAAAATTTAAATCTAAGAGACTGCACTGCAGGCCCAGCCTATACAACCAACTAGCTAGTTATTTTGAAGTCAGGGTATGAAAGTGCATTTTAAACATAAAGTGTAGTCAGTGGCTGGTGGGAGAAATGCCATAATATTTTCTCATTATCTGTCAGAAAGTATCTGACATGTGTTCAGGCATGCTGGGAATAGAGGTTTGAGAATCCTGAGCGACAGCATAGAAGTTTTTTTTTTAACTTGTAGATTGTGTTATAATTATACCTTAAAAAACAAGAATGTGTCCAATTAGAGGAGAAAATTAACTCTACGTCAGCTTACAATGACGATATTCTCTCAAAGAGCAATATGGAGAATTTAAAATTGAAAAAAAAAAATTTTAAGCCTTTGTTAAATTATACATGTTAAAAAAAACCGTTAATTATTTGTTTTGCTATAAAAATAAATCCTTACTTAGGCAGAAAGAATTTTTCCCCATACCCTGTCAGTTTGGATTTGAAAGGAAAGATTTAACCCGTTAAAGAGAAAATTGTAAAAATAAAAGGCTCCAAATAGAAGAGTTCCTGTGGCACGCATATGTTATCTTAACTTTTGGAATAGAGTTTCTACCTAATAACTATTGGAATAATATTAAACAACTCTAACTCAAGGAAAAATAATGGGAGGAAAGGAAATACTCACAGATGACTCCATTTTGAATAATTACAATTTTAAATCAATAACCCAGAGGACATCATTTTACATGACTTCACAATACTGTACTGAATGTTTACATCACTCGATATTTGGTTTCAAGGAAATATTCCTGATTTTCTGCACACAATTGTGCTGTTCTCAATGGCAGAGAGATTGAGATGCAGGTGTCCATATATGAATACCTGGTTTTTGACATATTGTAATTTTTGAGAATGTCTTGGAAATATTTTCAAAAAAATTTGCAAAGAAACAGATCGACATATACAAAAAGCAAACGATTGTACTACTGTACAAATAACTTACAGCCTCCAAAATTCTCCTATGGCTCATGAAGGACCATGCCAACACACAGAAAGGAAAAAGTGACGTGTATGGTCTATAAGGTGAGAAAGAATGACTCAACTGTTTACAAGTTATCAGGGTAAGATGAAATGTTCTGAAAGTCAAGGACCAAATTCATCCAGCAGAGGGCAACGTACTCCTTTCTATGCTTGGGAGATTACAATCTTTGATAATGAAGCAACACTAAAGAAATCAGACTTTAGGGAAATAGGTAATTCAAAAACTTCATATTTGTTTCTCCGCCCACCCTCTTTCACTTAATATATATTTTACTGATGCATATCAATCATACATGAACATACAAATGCTGAAGCCGAGCCAAAATCTCAACCTTAGAAAATTAAGGGGCATTAAACCTAGCAGTGGTCCAGTACACACATCTCCAGGAGATCTTTAAAATGTGATTCCTTTTTTAAAAATTGGCCAAAGCAACTTTAAAATATGACTAATGCCTATTATTATTGGCTCAACTCGGGTGTACAATTTCAGACATCACCATGACTTTTAAAACATGTCTGTTTCATTAATACATATTAAACCACTATCTTACTTATCAACAAATGCATGCATTCCCTGGTGTGTCATATACTCACAGAGGTGTGCATTCTTCTCTTCAATCATTATTAAACGTTTTCAACAGCTCTTTAAGAATGAAAATAGATAAAGAGAATCCAGAAGCAAAATAAAATATTATTCACCTCTCAATCCATTTGCTCACACTGTCATCTAAAGGTGCTTTTCTCACCATCCTTGAACAAATTTTTCCATTTATCTCTCAGTTTTTTTGATAACTCATCCCATTGTGCATGATGTGGGCAAACTGAACAATACATGGCTGTGTTAAAGCTTTTGAAAGTTCTTTAAATTTTGGACTGAAAATATATTAGATTGAAAGAGAATGTTGATTAAAAAGGGATTTTAGGTAAGATTAGATTTAACAATAGAGTCATAATAAAGATTTAAGAAGGCACAGACACATGTAAAGGAAAATAATCAGTCATATTTAGGGGAAATAAAAAATAACAAAATTTTAATTATTCTATTTGCAGGGAAATAGTGGACCTTATAATCTCTAGAGGTGAAATAAATTTTTGTTTTATCATGCAGTTTACATTGAGGGATTCATCTTTCCTAATTAAAAATGTTCTCTTTGTAAAGTGCTCACTAATACTTTGGCTAAATTACCACACATAACAAGATCACTTGGAAAGCAATATAATTTCCTACTAGATGTCTAAGAGCAATGGAATCAAGGGCAGAAGAAAAAATAGAATAGAATGAGAAAGGATTGCCACCTCAGTGAAGATTCTTCATTATAAAATGTCACCAGACACCACGTACATCCCAGATCAGGGTAATGGATAACCATTCCATGTAAAATGAAATGGAACTTCTGCTTTGGATTCCAAAAGGGCTCGCAAGGGTGGAGCATTTTAACACTAAAATCCTGGTCATCCTGTCAATGCAGTCCCTTGACAAATGGCCAGGATTTGTTTCCCCGTTACTGGCCAGGCTTGTCTTCTTTCTGCTCCTCCAAAGCAGGCACCTTAGATGGATGTGGCCCAAACACTTCTACAGGATAATAACTTGGACCTTGGGGGCATGGAAGAATGGGCTCTTTGGAAAAGACAGCAACAGGAGAGAAGGCATTGCTAAAAACAGAAAAGAGGTGAATAATGGAATCCTGAACAATGGCAACCAAGTATTGATACATCTGTACAGTTGGCTGCATTGCTGGTTGAAAATTAAAATAGAAAGAAACTTCCAATAGGCAACACAGTACTATGTGGAAAAATTAAAACTCAAGCGTCTTCAATAAAGACACTTCCCATAAAAACATCTTTCCAGATAAGTTGAAGTCAGGGTATGAAAGTGTATTTTAAACATAAAATATAGTCAGTGGCTGGTGGAAAAAAATGCAAAAATATTTACTCATGTTCTTTCAGAAATTTTAATACACATGTGGAGTCATGCTGGGAATAGAGGTTTGACAATTCTGACCGACTGTATAAATGTTTCATTTTAAAAAAATATAGATTCTATTATATATATAAATTAAGGAAAACAAGAATGTGAACAATTGGACGTGAAAATTAGCAATAAGTCAGAGTAGAATGAAGTTTCTCTCATAGAGTAATTGGGAGTATTTAAAATAAAAAAAAATGAATTTAAGACTTCATTAAAACATACATTTTAAAAGAACGGTTAATTATATATTATGGTATATAAATCAATATTTTCTTAGGCAAAATGAAATTTTCCACTACCCTGTCACTGTCAATTGGAAAGGAAAGTCTTTAACCCTTTTAAATAGTAAACTCTGTAAAAATAAAAGAACACAGATAGAACAGATCCTTTGGAATGCATATTTTACATAAAATTTTGGAATACATTTTATTCCTATTATTTATTGGAATTATTTTAAACTACTGTCACTGGCAGAAAATAATGGGAGCACAAGAAATGGTTCTCAATGATTCTCCTTTTTGGAATAATAAAAATTTTGAAATTTTAATTCATAGGACCTCTTTTTACATGACTTCAAGAGAGTTTATTGAATGTTTACAAGGTTCTGGATTTTTTTTAAAGGATATCATTCCTGATTTTCAAGACATTATTGGGCTGTTGCTGATGGTGCAGAGATTGTGATGCAGGTGTCCATAAACAAATAGCTGGTCTTTGGTCATATTGCAATTTTTGAGAATTATTGGGGAAAAAATCAAAATCATTCTTACCAAGAAACATATCCACATATACACGAATGAAACCAAGGAACTAGTGTAAAACTAGCTCCCAGTGTCCAAATTTCTCTTCTCGCTTATGAAGGACATTGTCAACACCCAGAAATGCAAAAGGGACAGGTAAGGTCCAAAAGGTGAGAAAGAGTGACACAACTGTTTACAAGATATCATGTAGAAGAGGAATGGTTCATAAAAATCAATGTTCTAATTCCTTCCTCGGCCCTTGATTCCATTGCTCTTAGGATCTCTATTTGGAAATAGTATGGTTTTCCAAGAGATCTTGTTATATGTGGTAATTTAGGCAAAGGACCTGTGAGCCCTTTACAAAGAGGACATTTTTTACTTAGAAAGAATGAATGCCTCAAAGTAAACTGCATGATTAAACAAATATTTATTTCACCGTTCAAGAATAAAATGTCCATTCTATGCACGTGGAGATAACAGACTCCATACTGAAGAAACACAAAAGGAAGTCCACTTTAGAGAAATAGGTAATTCCAAAGCTTCATATTTGTCTCTCTCCCCTTGCTTTCCCTTAATATATATTTTTAGTGATGCATGTCAATCATACATGAACATACAGAAACCTGACACCGAGAGTAGAAATCTCATCGTAAAAATATAAAGGGGCATAACACCTAAGAGTCATCCCATACACACATCTCCAGCGGAAACTTGAATTGTGATTCCCTTTAAAAAATTGACAAGAACAACTTTAATTCATGAGTAATGCCTAGTATCCATGGCTTAACTCTGTGTACAGTTTCAGACATACCCACGATTAATAATGAAAGTTTACATTCATTATTAATGTTTATATTCATTATTACATTCATTATGTTTACATCCTTGTAAACATAATGTTTACAATAATGAATGTTTACATAACTCGGAGTTTTGTTTCAAGGAAATATTCCAGATTTCAGGACACAATTGGTTTGTTCCCTATGGCAGAGAGATTGTGAGGCAGGTGTCCATATAGGAATACCTGCCTTTTGACATATTGTAATTTTTGAGAATATATTGGAAATATTTTCAAAAAATTTTTTGCAAAGAAAAAGATCGACATATACAAAATTGAAACCATTGTACTACTGTACAAATAACTTACAGCCTTCAAAATTCTCCTATGGCTTATGAAGGACCATGTCAACACACAGAAAGGAAAAAGTGACATGAATGGACCACAAGGTGAGAAAGAGTGACACAACTGTTTACAAAATATCAGGGTAAGACCAAGCGTTCTCAAAGTCAAGGACCTAATCCATCCATCTGAGGGCACCGTACTCCCTTATATGCTTGGGAGATTACAATTTTGATAATGAAGCAACACTATAGGAAGCTGACTTTAGGGAAATAGGTAATTCAAAAGGTTCATATTTGTTTCTCCACACCCTCTTTCACTTAATATATATTTTTTGTGATGCATATGAATCATACATGAACATACAAAAGCTGAAGCCGAGAGCCAAAATCTCAACCTTAGAAAATTAAGGGGTATGAAAACGAAGAGCGGTCCAGTACACAGATCTCCAGGAGATGGTTGAATTGTGATTCCTTTTTTATAAATTGCCAAAAGCATCTTTAAAATATGACTAATGCCTATTATTCATGGCTCAACTAGGGTGTACAATTTCAGACATCCCCACGACGTTTAAAACAAGTCTGATATATTAATACAAATTAAACCACTATCTTATTGATCAACTGTGTACATTCCCAGGTGCGTCATATATTCACAGAGGTGTGCATTCTTCTCTTCAATCATTATTAAACGTTTTCAACAGCTCTTTAAAAATTAAAATAAAGAAAGAAAATTCAGAAGAATAAATAAAATATTACTCACCTCTCAATCCATTTGTTGACACTGCCATACAAAGGTGCTTTTCTCACCATCCTTGAAAAAAATTTTCCATTTATCTCTCAGTTTTGTTGATAACTCATCCCATAGTGCCTGATGTGGGCATAGTGAACAATGCATGGCTGTGTTAAAGCTTTTGAAAGGACTTTATATTATGGACTGAAATGTATATTAGATTGAAAGAGAATGTTGATTTGAAAAGGTATTTTAGGTAAGATTAGATTTAATATGATCAATCATAATAAAGTTTTAAGAAGGCACAGACATGTTTAAAGGAAAATAATCAGTTATATTTAGGGGAAATAAATAGTAAACAAAATTTTAATTATTCTATTCCCTGGCAAATAGTGGACCTTATAATCTCTACGGGTGAAATAAATTTTTGTTTTATCATGCAGTTTACTTTGAGGAATTCCTTATTTCTTAGTAAAAAAATGTCCTCTTTTTAAAGTGCTCACTTATACTTTGGCTAAATTACCACACATAACAAGATCACTAGGAAAACCATATAATTTCCTACTAGAGATCTAACAGCAATGGAATCAAGGCAGAGGAAAAAATTAGAATAGAATGAGGAAGAATTTTCCCCTCAGTGAAGAGTCTTCATTATAAAAGATCACCAGACACCACGTATATCACAGATCATTATATCCCAGATCAAAGGATAACCTTTCCATGTAAAATGAAATCGAACTTCTGCATTGGATTCCAAAATGGCTCACAGGGGTGGAGCATTTTAACTCTAAAATCCTGGTCATCCTGCCAATGCAGTCCCATGAAAAATGGCCAGGATTTCTTTCCCTGTTACTGGCCAGGCTGGTCTTCTTTCTGCTCCTCCAAAGCAGGGAACTTAGCCGGATGTGGCACAAACACTTCTGCAGGATAATTATTTGGACCTTGGGGGCATGGAAAAATGGGCTGCTTGGAAAAGACAGCAGCAGGAGAGAAGACATTGCTAAAAACAGAAAAGAGGTGAACAATGGAATCCTGAACAATGGCAATCAAGTGCTGATTCATCTGTACAGTGTGCTGCAGTGCTGGTTGAAAATTAAAAAAGAAAAAAACCTCCTATAGGCAACACAGGAGTATGTGGAAAAATTAAAACTCAAGTGTCTTCAGTAAAGACACCTCCCATAAAAACAACTATCCAGATATGTTGAAGTTAGCATATGAAAGTGTATTTTAAACATAAAATATAGTCAGTGGCTGGTGGGGAAAAAATGCTAAAATATTTACTCATGATCTTTCAGAAAGTTTAAAATGCATGTAGAGTCATGCTGGGAATAGTGGTTAGAAAATTCTGAACGACTGCATAAATGTTTGTTTTTTTTTAATTTATAGATTCTATTATAAATATATATTAAGGAAAACAAGAATGTGACCAATTGGACGTGAAAATTAGCAATAAATCAGAATAGAATGACAGTGTTCTCTCATAGAGTAATTGGAATCATTTAAAATACCAAATAAAAAATTTAAGACTTCATTAAAACATACATTTTAAAAGAATGGTTAATTATATATTATGGTGTATAAATCAATCTTTACTAAGGCAAAATGAATTTTTCCCCTACCCTGTTGATGTCAATTGGAAAGGAAAGTCTTTAGCCCTTTTAAATAGTAAACTCTGTAAAAATAAAAGACCACAGATAGAAGATTTCCTGTGGAATGCATATTTTACATAAAATTTTGGACTACATTTTCTTCCTATTATTTATTGGAATAATTTTAAACTACTCTAACTGGCAGAAAAATAATGGGAGCACAAGAAATATTTCTCACGGATTCTCCTTTTTGGAATTATCAAAATTTTGAATCAATAATTCAGAGGACCTCTTTTTACATGACTTCATGAGTGTTTATTGAATGTTTACAAGGTCCTGTTTTTTTTTTCAAGGAAAACATTCCTGATTTTGAAGACATTATTGGGCTGTTGCTGATGGTGCAGAGATTGTGTTGCAGGTGTCCATATACAAATAGCTGCTCTTTTGTCATATTGCAATTTTTGAGAATTATTGGGAAAAAAATCAAAATCATTCTTACCAAGAAACATATCCACATATACACAAATGAAACCAAGGAACTAGAGTAAAACTAGCTCGCAGCGTCCAAATATCTCTTCTGGCTTATGAAGGAACTTGCCAATGCTCAGAAATGCAAAAGGGACCTGTAAGTTACCAAAGGTGAGAAAGAGTGACTCGAGTGTTTACAAGATATCACAGGATATGGAATGGTTCATAAAAATCAATGCTCTAATTTCTTCTTCAACCCTTGATTTCATTGCTCTTAGGATCTCTATTTGGAAATAATATGGTTTTCCAATAGATCTTGTTATGTGTGGTAATTTAGGCAAAGGATGTGTGAGCCCTTTACAAAGAGGACATTTTTTACTTAGAAAGAATGAATGCCTCAAAGTAAACTGCACGATAAAACAAATACATATTTCACCGGTCAAGAATAAAATGTCCACTCTATTCATGCCAGATTTCAGCCTCCATACTGAAGAAACACAAAAGGAAGTCCACTTTAGAGATATAGTTAATTCCAAAGATTTATATTTGTCTCACTCCCCTGCTTTACCTTAATATATATTTTTAGTGATGCATGTCAATCATACATGAACATATATAAACCTGTTGCCGAGAGTAGAAATTTCATCATAAGAAAATAAAGGGGCATAACACCGAATAGTCGTCTCATACACACATCTCCAGGGGAAACTTGAATTGTGATTCCCTTTTTAAAAATTGCCAAGAACATCTTTAAACATGACTAATGCCTAATAATCATGGCTTAACTGGGTGTACAGTTCCAGACATACTCACGATTATTAAAACAAATCTGTTTTATTAACACATACTAAACCACTATCTTTCTTATCCAATGTGTACATTCCCTGGTCTTTCATATAATCACAGTGGTGCGCATTCTTCTCTTCAATCATTACTAAACGTTTTCAACAGCTCTTTAAGAATTATAATATATAAACAGAATCCAGAACAGTCAATTTAATATTATTCAGCTCTCAATCCATTTGTTGACACTACAATGCAACGGTGCTTTTCTCAGCGTCCTTGAACAACATTTTCCATTTTTCTCTCAGTTATCTTCATGACTCATCCCATAGTGAATCACGTGGACAAAGGGGAAAATGCATGGCTTTTTTAAAGCTATTGAAAAGACTTTGTTTTAAAATTATGAATGGAAATGTATATTAGATTGAAGGAGAATGTAGATTTGAAAAGGGATTTTAGGTAAGATTAGGTTTAATATAATCAACCATAGTAAAGATTAAGAATGCACAGGCACACGTAAAGGAAAATAATCAGTCTGATTTTAGGGAAATAAATTATTAAATTTTTAAATTATTTTATTCACCATGAAATTGTGGAAATTATAATCTCAAGGGGTGAAATAAATTTTTGTTTCTTCGTGCAGTTGGCATTGAGGCATTCATTCTTTCTGTGTAAAAAAGTCCCATTTGTAAAGTGCTCATACATCTTTGCATAAATTACCAAACATAACAGCATCCCTTGGAAAACGATATTATTTCCACCTAGAGATACTCAGAGCAATGGAATCAAAACCAGAGGAAGAAATTAGAATAGAATGATAAAGTATTGCCATCTCAATGAAGAGCCTTCAATATCAAAGTTCACCAATCACCAATATATCTCAGATCAGGGCCATGGATAAACTTGCCACTTGAAATGAAATGGAACTTCTGCATTGGATTTCAAAAGGACTCACCGGGGTGGAGTGTGGCACACCAAAATCCTGGTCATCCGTCAATGCAATCCCGGGAAATATGGCCAGGATGCCTGTCCCTTTTACTGGCCAGTCTTGTCTTCTTTCTGCTCCTTCAAAGCAGGAAACTTAGCTGGGTGTGACCCAAACACTTTTGAAGAATAATTATTCAGACCTTGTGGACATGGAGAACAGGCTGTTTGGAAATGACAGCAGCAGGAGAGAAGGCACTGTTAAAAACAGAAAGGAGGAGAACAATTGAATCTTGGAGGAAAGAATCCATGCTCTGATTTTCTTGTGAGGTGTGGTGCGGTGATTTTTAAAAATTGGAATAGAGAGAATACACCATTACACAACTCAGGAGTACGTGGAAAAATTAAACCCAAGAGACTTCAGTACAGACACAGCTTATAAACCCAAATAGCCAGATACGTTGAAGTCAGGGTATGAAATTGTATATTAAACACAAAGTATGGTCAGTGGGTGGTGGAAAAATTGCAATAATATTTTCTCCTGAGCTGTGAGAAAGATTCCAACACATGTGGAGTCATGCTGGGGTATAGAGGTTTCAGTTTACTGACCGACTGCATTAAAGTTTATTTATTTATTTATTTATAGATTCTGTTAGATATATATATTAAGAAAAACAAGAATGTGGCCAATTGGAGGTGAAAATTAACAATAAGTCAGATTAGAATGCCAGTGTTCTCGCATAGAGTAATTGGGAATATTTAAAATAAAAATAAATCAATTTTAAATCCTTGTTAAGACATACATTTTAAAAGAATAATTAATTCTATATTTTGTTATATAAATCAATCTTTAATTAGGCAAAAAGAATTTTTCCTGGTTCCCTGTCGATGTTAATTGGAAAGGAAATGCTTTAACCCTTTTAAATAGTAAACTCTGTTAAAATAAAATGCTACGACTAGAAGAGTTCCTGTGCAATGCATATTTTACCTTAATTTTGGGGCTAGATTTTTTTTCCTTATAGTTATTGGAATGATATTAAACTACTTTGACTGGCCAAAAAATGATGGGAGCACAAGAAATGTTTCTCACTTATTCTCCTTTCTTGAATAATCACAATTTTAATTCGAAAATTCAGAGGACCTCTTTTTACATGACTTCACGATTCTTTACTGCATCTTTACAGAGCTTAGGATTTTTTCTTCAAGGAAACCATTCTGATTTTCAAGACATTGTTGGGATGTTGCATATTGTGCAGATTGTGACGAAGGGGTCCATATACAAATAGCTGCTACTTTATCATATTTTAATTTTTGAGAATTGTTGGGAAAAATATTAAAATCAATCTTACCAAGAAACAGATCCACATATACACAAATGAAAACAAGGAACTACAGTAAAAATAGCTCCCTGCGTCCAAATTTCTCTTATGGCTTATGAAGGAACTTGCCAACACCCAGAAGTGCAAAAGGGATGTGTAAGGTCCACAAGGTGAGAAAGAGTGCCTCAACTGTTTACAAGTTATCATGTGGAAGAGGCATGGTTCATAAAATCCAAGGACCTATTGCATCAAGCAGAGGGTACCTCCCTCCATTCTGTGCATGAGAGATTACAACCTGATAATGAAGAAACACAAAGGAAGAGCACTTTAGAGCAATAGGTAATTCCAAGCTTCATATTTGTCCCTCCCCACGCTCTTTCTCATAATATATATTTTTAGTGATGCATATCAATCGTTTCTCAACATACATAAACCTGACACCGAGAGCAGGAATCTCAACCTTAGAAAATATAGGGGCAAAACACCTAACAGAAGTCTCATACCCATATATCCAGCAAAACATTGATTTGTGACTCCTTTTTTTAAAAATTGGCCAGAGCATCTTTAAAGCATGACTAAGGCCTATTATCCATGGCTCAACATATTTGTACAACCACAGACATCCCCACAATTTAAAAAAAAAAAAAAGCTCTTTTATTAAATCATATTAAACCACAATATTACTTATCCAATGTGTACCATCCTGGTCCTTTGTATAATCACAGAAGTGTTCATTCTTCTCTTAAATCATTGTTAAATGTTTTCACTAGCTCTTTAAGGATTATAGGAAATAAAGAGAATACAGAAAATAAAAAATATATTATTCAGCTCTTAATCCATTAGTTGACACTGACATGCATATGTGCTTTGCTTGCTATCCTTGAACAACTTTTTCCGTTTATCTTTCAGTTTTTTTGATAATTCAACCCAGAGTGCATCATGTGGTCAAAGCGAACAATGCATGGATTTTTTAAAGCTGCTGAAAATTTTTATTTTAAAATTATGAACTGAAACGCATATTACTTCCAAAGAGAATGTTGGTTTCAAAAGGGACTCTAGGTAAGATTAGGTTTAATACAATCAATCATAATCAAATTTTAAGAATGCACTGACACATGTAAAGGAAAATAATCAGTCTGATTTATGGGAAATAAATTATAACCAAATTTTAATTTTTTTATTCCCCGTGATATAGTGGACATTTTCATCTTGACCGGTGAAATAAATATTTGTTTCATCGTGCAGTTTACTTTGAGGCATTCAATCTTTCTAAGTAAAAAATGTTCTCTTTGTAAAGTGCTCACACGTCCTTTGCCTAAATTACCACACATAAAAACAACTCTTGGAAAACCATATTATTTCCAAATAGAGATCCTAAGAGCAATGGAATCAACAACAGAGGAAGAAATTAGAACATAATGAGAAAGTATTGCCATCTCAATGAAGAGCCTTCATCATCACTGTCACCAAACACCACATATACCCCAGATCAGGGCAATGGATAACCTTTCCCTGTAAAATGAAATTGAACTTCTACATTGGATTCCAAAAGGGCTTGCAGGGGTGGAGCGGGGCACACCAAAATCTTGGTCATCTTGCTAATGCAGTCCAAGAAAAATAGCCAGGATTCGTTTCCCTTTTACTGGCCAGTCTTGTCTTCCTTCTGCTCCTTCAAAGCAGGGACCTTAGTAGGGTGTGACTCAAACACTTTAGCAGACTAATTATTCAGACTTTGGAGGCATGGAGTATGCACTGTTTGGAAAAGAGAGCAGCAACAGATAAGACACTGCTAAAAACAGTAAAGAGGAGAACAACAGAATCATGGAGGACAGAATCCAAGCTGTGATTTCCTTGTGCATTGTGGTGTGCTGCTTTTTGGAAATTGGAACAGAAAGAAATCTCCACTCACCAACTCAGGATTATGTGGGAAAAATTAAAACCCAAGACACTTCACTACAGAGTCAGCCTTTAAAAGCAACTAGCCAGTTATGATGAAGTCAGGGTATGAAAGTGCATTTAAAACATAAAGTGTAGTTAGAGGCTGGCAGAAAAAATGCCATAATATTTTCTCATGAACTGTCAGAAATAATTTGACATGTGTGGAGTAATACTGGAAATAGAGGTTTGAGAATCCTGACCGACAGCATAAAAGTTGTTTTTTTTTAACTTATTGATTCTGTTATAGCTATACCTTAAAAAAACAAGAATGTGTTCCATTGGAGGTGAAAATTAACTCTAGGTCAGCTTTCAATGACGATATACTCTCATAGAGCAATTTGAAAAATTTATAATTGAAAAAAGAAATTTTAAACCTTTGTTAAAGTATACATGTTTTTAAAAAGGTTAATTATTTATTTTGTTATAAAAATAAATCCTTACTTAGGCAGAAAGAATTTTTCCCCATACCCTGTCAGTGTTAATTTGAATGGAAAGATTTTATCCCATTAAGTAGAACATTCTGTAAAAATAAAAGGCTTCAAATAGAAGAGTTCCTGTGACATGCATATTTTACCTTAACTTTTGTACTATAGTTTCTGCCTAATAATTATTGGAATAATATTAAATAACTCTAACTCGAGGAAAAATAATGGGAGGACAAGAAATGCTTCTCACTGATGACTTCTTTTTTGAATAATCACAATTTTAAATCAATAATCCAGAGGACATCATTTTACAGGACTTCACAATTCTGCACTGAATGTTTACACCTCTCAGGGTTTTGTTTCAAGGAAACATTCCTGATTTTATGGACACAATTGGGCTGTTCCCGATGGCAGAGAGATTGTGATGCAGGTGTCCATATATGAATACCTGCTTTTTGACATATTGTAATTTTTGAGAATGTATGGGAATATTTTCAAAAAAATATTTGCAAAGAAACAGATCGACATATACAAAAATGAAAACATTGATCTACTGTACAAATAACTTACAGCCTCCAAAATTCTCCTATGGATTATGAAGGACCATACCAACACAGATTAGGGAAAAAGGGACATGTATGGTCCACAAGGTGAGAAAGAGGGACTCAACTGTTTACAAGTTATCAGGGTAAGACGAAAGGTTATCAAAGTCTAGGACCAAATCCATCCAGCAGAGGGCACCGTACTCCCTACTATGCTTGGGAGATTACAATCTTTGATAATGAAACAACAGAAAAGGAAGCAAAATTTAGGGAAACAGGTAATTCAAAATTTCATAATTGTTTCTCCACACCATCTTTCACTTAATATATATTTTTAGTGATGCATATCAATCATACATGAACATACAAAAGCTGAAACCGAGAACCAAAATCTTAACTTTAGAAAATAAAGAGGCATGACACCAAACAGTGGTCCAGTACACACATTTCCAGGATATCGCTGAATTGTGATTCCTTTTTTAAAAATTGGCCAAAGCATCTTTAATATATGACTAAGGCCTATTATTCATGGCTCAACTAGGGTGTAAAATTTCAGACATCCCAACTACTTTTAAAACAAGTCTCTTTTATTAATACATATTAAACCACTATCTTACTTATCAAATGCATACATTCCCTGTTGCGTCATATATTCACAGAGGTGTGCATTCTTCTCTTCAATCATGATTAAACGTTTTCAAAATCTCATTAAGAATTAAGATAAATAAAGAGAATCCAGAAGAAGAAATAAAATATTATTCACCTCTCAATTCATTTGTTGACACTGCCATGCAAAGGTGCTTTTCTCGCCATCCTTGAACAAATTTTTCCATTTATCTCTCAGTTTTTTGATACCTCATTCCATAGTGCATAATGTGGGCAAAGTGAACAATACATGGCTGTGTTAAAGCTGTTGAAAGAACTTTAATTTTAAATTATAGACTGAAACGTATATTAGATTGAAAGAGAATGTTGATTTGAAAAGAGATTTTAGGTATGATTAGATTTAATATGATCAGTCATAATAAAGATTTAAGAAGGCACAGTCACATGTAAAGGAAAATAATCAGTTATATTTAGGGGAAATAAATAATAACAAAATATTAATTATTCTATTCCCCTGGAAATAGTGGACCTTATAATCTCTAGGGGTGAAATAAATTTTTGTTTTATTATGCAGTTTACTTTGAGGGATTCATTCTTTCTTAGTAAAAAATGTCCTCTTTGTAAAGTGCTCACTTATACTTTGGCTAAATTACCACACATAACAAGAGCATTTTAACACTAAAATGCTGGTCATCAGGCCAATGCAGTCCCATGACAAATGGCCAGGATTTGTTTCCCTGTTACTGGCCAGGCTTGTCTTCTTTCTGATCCTCCAAAGCAAGGACCTTAGCTGGATGTGGCCAAACACTTCTGCAGGTAATTAATTTGGACTTTGGGGGCATGGAAGAATGGGCTGTTTAGAAAAGACAGCAGCAGGAGAAAAGGCGTTGCTAAAAACAGAAAAGAGGTGTCCAATGGAATCCTGAACAATAGCAACCATCTTTATTGCCTGCTCCAGTGCTGGTTGAAAATTAAAATAGAAAGAAACCTCCAATAGGCAACACAGGAGTATGTGGAAAAATTAAAACTCAAGCGTCTTCAGTAAAGACACTTCCCATAAAAACAACTATATCTGTTGAAGTCAGGGTATGAAAGTGTACATTAAACTTAAAATATAATCAGTGGCTGGTGGAAATATTACAAAAATATATACTCATGATCTTTCAGAAAGTTTAAAACACAAGTGGAGTCATGCTGGGAATAGAGGATTGACAATTCTGACTAACCGCATAAATGTTTTTCTTTTTAATTTATAGATTCTATTATAAATATGTAATAAGGAAAACAGGAATGTGATCAGTTGGCCATGAAAATTAACAAAGAGTCAGAATAAAATGACAGGGTTCTCACATAGAGTAATTGGGAGTATTTAAAATAAAATAAAAAAATTTAAGACTTCATTAAAATGTACATTTTAAAAGAATGTTAAATTATATATTATGGTATATAAGTCAATCTTTACTTAGGTAAAATGAATTTTTCCCCCTACCCTGTCAATATTAATTGGAAAGGAAAGTTTTTAGCCCTTTTAAATAGTAAACTCTGTAAAAATAAAAGACCACAGATATAAGAGTTCCTGTGGAATGCATAATTTATGTTAAATTTTGGACTACATTTTCTTCCTATTATTTATTGTAATAATTTTAAACTACTCTAATTGGCAGAAAAATAATGGGAGCACAAGAAATGTTTCTCACTGATTCCCCTTTTTGGTATAATCACAAATTTGAATCAATAATTCAGAGGTCCTCTTTTTACATGACTTCATGAGTGTTTATTGAATGTTTACTAGGTTCTGGATTTTTTTCAAGGAAACCATTCCTGATTTTCAAGACATTATTGGGCTGTTGCTGATGTCACAGAGATTGTGGTGCAGGAGTCCATATACAAATAGCTGCTCTTTTGTCATATTGTAATTTTTGAGAAATATTGGGAAAAAAATCAAAATCATTCTTACCAAGAAACTATCCACATATACAAAAATGAAACAAAGAACTAGAGTAAAACTAGCTCCCAGCATCAAAATTTCTCTTCTGGCTTATGAAACAACTTGCCAAAACCCAGAAATGCAAAAGGGACCTGTAAGGTCCCCAAGGTGAGAAAAAATGACTTAACTGTTTACAAGATATCACGTAGAAGAGGAATGGCTCATAAAAATCAAGGACCATTTCCATCAAGCAGAGTTGACCATCCTCCATTCGATGCACGCAGGATTACTGCCTCCATACTGAAGAAACACAAAAGGAAGACCAATTTAGAGAAATAGGTAATTCCTAAGCTTCATATTTGTCTCTCTCCCCATGCTTTCCCTTAATATATATTTTTAGTGATGCATGTCAATCATTCATGAACATATATAAACCTGGCGCTGAGAGTAGAAATCTCATCATAAGAAAATAAAGGGGCATAACACCTAACAGTGGTCCCATACCCATATCTCCAGCGGAAACTTGAATTGTGATTCCCTTTTTAAAAATTGGAAAGAACATCTTTAAAACATGACTAATGACTAGTATCCATGGCTTAACTGGGTGTACAGTTCCAGACATACCCACGATTATTAAAACAAATCTGTTTTATTAATACATATTAAACCAATATTTTTCTTATCCAATGTGTACATTCCCTGGTCCTTCATATAATCACAGAGGGACGCATTCTTCTCTTCAATCATTACTAAACGTTTTCAACAACTCTTTAAGAATTGTAACAAATAAAAGGAATCCAGAACAGTAAATAAAATATTATTCAGCTCTCAATCCATTTGTTGACACTGCCATGCAAAGGTGCTTTTCTCAGCATCCTTGAAAAACTTTTACCATTTCTCTCTCAGTTATCTTAATAACTCCTCCCATAGTGCATCATGTAGACAAAGTGATAACTCCATGGCTTTTGTAAAGCTATTGAAAAGACTTTATTTTAAAATTATGAACGGAAACATATATTAGATTGAAAGAGTATGTTGATTTGAAAAGGGATTACACATATATGCACATATATTTATATACCATTATGCAAATGTTTGTATGTATTGTGAGAATTTTGATTTTTACCCATAATAAAATATATATATATATATATATATATATATATATATATAAAGTACAAAAATACAGCCACAAAGAACTTTGCAGAAATATTTAATGTAAAATTAAATTGTTCATGGTTAATCTACACATGATAACATTAATTTTAATTAAAATTAATGCAAGAATAAAAATTTCTTTGAAAAATTTAGATCTGAATAGTTGAACTCAGAAACTGGATTTGATAGAAATATAATCACAGAATAAAACTTAGAGTAGCAATATCTGTAATCTGTAATATTAATATAGATTCCCCAAATCTTGATTGATTAATCAAAAATTGGTTATAAAATTTGTCATAAAAATGGATTCTGATTAAAACAGTGTCAGCAAAATAAATATAAAAATCAGAAAAAAAAAAGGGATTACAGGTAAGATTAGATTTAATACAATCAATCATAATAAAGTTTTAAGAAGGCACAGGCACATGAAAAGGAAAATAATCAGTCTGATTTTAGGGATAGACATTATTAAAAATTTTTAATTATTTTCTTCCCTATGAAATTGTGGAAATTATGCTCTCAATGGGTGAAATTAATTTTTGTTTCATCGTGCAGTTTGCACCGAGGCATTCATTCTTTCTGAGTAAAAAATATCCCCATTGTAAGGTGCTCACATGTCCTTTGCATAAATTACCAAACATAACAGGGTCCCTTGGAAAACCATGTTATTTCCAACTAGAGATCCCAGAACAATGGAATCAAAGGCAGAGGAAGAAATTAGAATAGAATGAGAAAGTATTGCCATCTCAATGAAGAGCCTTCATTATCAAGGGCCACCAAATACCACATATATTCTATATTAGGGCAATGGGAAAACTTTGTATGTAAAATAAAATCATACTTCAGCAATGGATTCCAAAAGGGCTCACAGTGGTGTAGTGTGGCACACCAAAACCTTGGTCATGCTGTCAGTTCTGTCCCAGGAAAAATGGACAGGATTCATTTCCGGGTTACTGGCCAGTTTTGTCTTCTTTCTGATCTTCCAAACAGGGACCTTAGTGTTGTGTGTCACCAACACTTTATCAGTCTAATTATTTGGACCTTTTGGGCAGGGAGAAAGGGATGTTTGGAGAAGACAGCAGCAGGAGAGATGGCATTGCTAAAAACAGAAATGAGGGGAACTATGGAATCCTGGAGGAAAGAATCCAAACTCAGATTTCTTTGTGCAATGTTGTATAGGGCTTTTTTGAAAATTGTGTAAGAAAAAAAACTCCTCTAGACACCTCAGGAGTATGTGGAAAAAATGAAATCACAAGAGTCTTCACTACATATACTGCCAATACAACCAACTAGCCAGAGGAGTTGAAGAAGGGTCTGAAAGTGTATTTTAAACATAAAGTATGGTCAGTAACTAGAGGAAAAGTGCAATAATATTTTCTTATGATCTGTCAGAAAGATTCCAACACTTGTGGTTTCATACTGGGGGATAGAGGATCAAGTATCCTGTCTGACTGCATAAATTTTTTTTTTTTAAGTTTTAGATTCCATTTGAAATATATATTAAGGAAAATAAGGTTGTGGCCAATTGGAGGTGAAAACTAACTATAAGTCAAATTTGAATGACAGTGTCCTCTCATAGACTAATTTGGAGTATGAAAAATAAAAATAAATAAATTTTAATTCTTCGTTAAAACAAACATTGTAAAGAATGGTTATTTATATATTTTGGTATATAAATCGACCCGTACATAGGAAATAAGGATTTTCCCCCATACCCTGTTCAATGTTAATTGGAAAGGAAAGACTTTAGCCCTTTTAAAGAGTAAACTGTGTAATATAAAATGCTACAAATAGAGAGCTCCTGTGGAATGCATATTTTACCTTAATTTTTTGACTAGATTTTCTTCCTAATACTTCTTGGAATAATATTAAACTACTCTAAAGAGCAGAAATTAATAGGAGCACAAGAAATGTTTCTCATTGATTTTCCATTTTGAATAACCACAATTTTAAATTGATAATTCAGAGTACCTCTTTTTACATGTCCTCAGGATTCTTTACTGAAAGTTTAGAAGGCTCTGCTTTTTTTTTTTTCAAGGAACCCATTGCTGATTTTCGGGACATCATTGGGCTGTTTCCCTTAGAACAGAGATTGTGAGGCATGTGTCCATACACAATTACCTGGTCTTTTGATATATTTTAATTTTTGAGAATATATTGGATGAAAAATCAAAATCATTCCTACAAAGGAACAAATCTCCACATAAGAATTGAAACCAAGGAACTACAGTACAAGTATCTCCGAGCCTCAAATGTGTCCTATGTGTTATGAAGGACCTTGCCAACACCCAGAAGGGCAAAAGGGACCTGTAAGGTCCACAAGGTGAGAAAGAGTGCCTCAACTGTTTACAAGTTATCATGTGGAAGAGGAATTGTTCATAAAAGTCAAGGACCGATTGCATCAAGCAGAGGATACTGCCCTCCATTCTATGCATGCCTGTTTACAACCTCTGATAATGAAGAAACACAAAGGAAGACCACTTTAGAGAAACAGGTAATTCCAAGCTCCATATTTGTCCCTCTCCTCCCTCTTTATCATAATATATATTTTTAGTGGTGCATATCAATCGTTTCTGAACATACATAAACCTGACACCGAGAGCAAAAATCTCAAACTTAGAAAATATAGGGGGAAAACACCCAAGAGTAGTCTCATACACATATCTCCAGCAAAACCTTGAATTTTGATTCCTTTCTTAAAACTTTGCAAGAGCATCTTTAAAACATGACTAATGCCTATTATCCATGGCTCAAATTATGTGTACAGTCCCAGACATCCCCACAATTAAAAAAAAAAAGGCCCTTTTCTTAAATCATATTAAACCACTATATTACCTACACGATGTGTGCCATCCCTGGTCCTTCGTATAATCACAGAAGTGTGCATTCTCCTCTTCAATCATATTTAAATGTTTCCATGTCATTGGCCAATCTTGTCTTCTTTCTGCTCCTTCAAATCAGGGACATTAGCTGGGTTTAGCTCAATCCCTTTTGCAGACTAATTATTCAGACCTTGGGGGCATGGAGAATGCACTGTTTGGAAATGAGGGCAGTCAGAGAGAAGCCACTTCTAAAAACAGTAAAGAGGAGAACAATGGAATCATGGAGGACACAATCCAAGCTGTGATTTCCTTGTGCAGTGTGGTGTGCTGCATCTTGATAATTGGAACTGAAAGAAAACTCCACTCACCAACTCGGGATTATGTGGGAAACATTAAAACCCAAGAGACTGCACTACAGACCCAGGCTATACAACAAACTAGACAGATATATTGAAGTCAGGGTGTGAAAGTGCATTTTAAATATAAAGTGTACTCAGTGGCTGGTGGAAAAAATGCCATAATATTTTCTCATGATCTGTCAGAATGATTCTGACACGTGTGGATTCATGTTGGCAATAGACATTTGAGAATCCTGACCGACAGCATAAAAGTTTGTTTTTTAACTTATAGACTCTGTTATACTTATACATTAAATAAAACAAGAATGTGTGCCATTGGAGGTAAAAATGAACTATACATCAGATTACAGTGATGATATTCTCTCATAGAGCAATTTGGAGAATTTAAAATTAAAAAAAGAAATTTTAAGCCCTCGTTAAAATATACATGTTTCAAAAAGTGGATAATTATAGGTTTTGTTATAAAAATAAATCTTCATTTAGGCAGAAAGTATTTTTCCCCATACACTGTCTGTATTAATTGGAAAGGAAAGATTTTAGCCCTCTTACAATATTAAACTCTGTAAAAATAAATGGCTACAAATAGAAGGATTCCTGAGGCATGCAAATTTTACCTTAATTTTTGGGCTAGATTTTTTTCTAATAATTTTTTAATAATAATAAACTACTCTAACTGGCAGAAAAATAATGGGAGGACAAGAAATGCTTCTCACTGATGGCTCCTTTTTTGAATAATCACAATTTTAAATCAGTAATTCAGAATACATCTTTTTACATGACTTCAGGATTCTTTACTGAATGTTCAGATCACTCAGGATTATGTTTCTAGGAAAACATTCCTGATTTTCTGAACATCATTGGGCTGCTCCTGATGGTGGAGAGATTGTGATGCAGGTATCCATATATGAATACCTGCTCTTTTCACATATTTTAATTTTTGAGAATAATTTGAAAAAAAAATTCAAAAAAATTCTTAAAAAGAAACAGATCGGCATAGAGAAAAAGGAAAGCAAGGAATTAGACTACAAATAGCTTACAGCCTCCAAAATTATTCTACGGCTTATGAGGGACCTTGCCAACACCCAGAAGTTAAAAAGGGTCCTGTATGATCCATAAGGTGAGAAAGAGTGACTCAAGCGTTTACAAGATCTCCGGGTAAGAAGCATGGATCTCCAAAGTGAAGGACCTATTCCATCAAGCAGAGGGCACTGCCTTCCATTCTATGCATGCCAGATTACCACCTCTGATACTGAAGAAACACAAAAGGAAGACCACTTTATGAAAATAGGTAATTCCAAAGCTTCATATTTGTCCCTCCCCACCCTATTTCTCTTTATATATATTTATAGTGATGCATATCAATCATACATGAGTATAAATAAACCTGAGGGTGAGAGCAGAAATCTCAACTTTAGAAAAAAAAGGGGCATAACAACTAACAGTGGTCCCATAAACACATTTCCAGCAGAACGATGAATTGTGATTCCTTTTTTAAAAATTAGTGAAAGCATCTTTAATACATGACTAATGCCTATTATCCATGGCTCAACTCCATTGTACAATTCCAGACATCCACACGATTTTTAAAACATGTTTGTTTTATTAATACATATTAAACCACTATCTTTCTTATTCAATGTGTACATTCCTGGTCCTTCATATAATCACAGAAGTGTGCATACTTCTCTGCAATCATTATTAAACGTTTTCAACAGTAATTTAAGAATTATAATATATAAAGCGTATCCAGAATAATAAATAAAATACTATTCACCTCTCAATCCATTTGTTGACACTGCCATGCAAAGGTGTTTTTCTCACCATATTGTGAGTGCTGTGCGTGTTGTGTGGGGTATATGTGTTGTGTGTTGTGTGTACTGTGTGGGGTATGTGTTTTGTGTATTGTGTTTGTTGCATATTGTGTGTTGTGTGTGTTGTGTGGGGTATGTGTTTTGTGTTTGTTGTGTGCGGTGTTTGTGTTGTGTGCTGTGTATTGTGTGTGTTGTGTATTGTGTGTGTTGTGTGGTGTATGTATGTTGTGTATTGTATGTGTCGTGTGTTGTGAGTGTTGTGTATTGTGTGGGGTATGTGTTGTGTGTGTTGTGTGCATTGTGTATTGTTGTGGTGTATGTGTGTTGTGTGTTGTGTGTTGTGTGCAGTATGTGTATTGTGTATTGTGTGTTTTGTTTTGTCTGTGATGTGTCTTGTGTGTGTTGTGTGGGGTAGGTGTATTGTGTATTGTGTGTGTTGTGTATTGTCTGTGTTGTGTGTTGTGTGTGTTATGTGTTGTGTGGGGTGTGTGAGTTCTTTGTGTTTTGTATTGTGTGTGTTGTGTGTGTTGTGTGGTGTCTTTGTGTTTTGTGTGTTGTGTGTTTTGTGTATTGTTTCTGTTGTTTGTTTTGTGTCTCGTGGGGGTATGTGTATTGCATATTGTGTGTGTTGTCTGTTTTCTGTGTTGTGTATTGTGTGGGGTGTGTGTATTGAGTGTATGTGGTATGTGCGTTGTGTGTGGTGTATTGTGTGTGGTATTTGTGTTGTGTATTGTGAGTGTTGTGTGTGTTGTGTGGGGTATGTGTATTGTGTTTTGTGTCTGTTGTGTCTGTTGTGTATTGTGTGGGGTATGTTTTGTGTGTGTTGTGTATTGTATGTGTTGTGTGTACGTGGTATGTGTGTTGTGTGCGTTGTGTGTGTTGTGTTGTGTGTGTTGTGTATTGTGTGTTGTGTGTGTTGTTTTGGTTATGTGTATTTTGTGTTGTGTGTTGTGTATTGGTATTGTGTGTGGTATGTGTGGTATGTGTGTTGTGTGTGTTGTGTATTGTGTGCGTTGTGTGTGTTGTGTTGTATGTGTTGAGTGTATGTGGAATGTCTATTGTGAGTGTTTTGTGTTGTGCATTGTGTGTGTTGTGCGTTGTGTTTTTTTTTTGTTTGTGTTTTCTGTGTTGTGTATTTTGTGTTTTGTGTGTATGTGGTGTGTGTGTTTTGTACTGTGTGTGGTTGTATATATTATGTGTGTTGTATATTGTGTGGAGTATGTGTGTTGTGAATTGTGTGTGTAATATGTGTTGTGTGTGTAGTGCATTTTGTGGGGTAAGTGTGTTGTGTATTGTGTGTTGTGTGTGCTGTGTGTTGCGTGTGTTGTGCATTGTATGTGTAGTGTGTATGTGGTATGTGTATTGTTTATGTTGTGTGTTGTGTGTTTTTTGTGTTTTGTGGGGTATGTGGGTTTTTTGTGTTGTGTGCGGTGTGTGTTGTGTGCTGTGAGTGTTGTGTGTGTTGTGTATTGTGTGTTGTGTGTGTTGTGAGTGGTATATGTGTTGTGTGTTTTGTGTGTTGTGTATTTTGTGTTTCCTGTGGTTGTGTGAGTTCAGTGTGTAATATGTGTGTTTTGTGTATTGTCTGTGTTGTGTATTTTGTATTTTCTGTGTGCTGTGTGTGTTGTGTGTGTTGTGTATTGTGTGTGTTGTGTATTTGTGGGGTATGTGTGTGTTGTCTGTTGTGTGTATTTTGCATATGTGGTATGTGTATTGTGTGTGTTGTGAGATTTGTGTTGTGTGGGGTATGTAGTGTGTATGTGGTGTGTGTGTTTTGTGTGTGTTATGTTTTGTATGTGTTGTGTCTATGTGGTATGTGTGTGTGCCGTGTTGTGTGTTCAGTGTGTGTTTTGGGGTATGTGTGTTTTGTGTGTTGTGTGTTGTGTGTGGTGGGTGTGTTGAGTGTGTTGTGTATTGTGTGTGTTGATGGTGTGTGTTGTGCATTGTGTGTGTTCTGTATTGTGTGTGGTTGTGTGTTGTGTGTGTTGTGTATTGTGTGCAGTATGTGTGTTGTGTGTATGTGATATGTATGTTGTGTGTTGTGTATTGTGTGTCATATTTGCGTTGTGTATTGTGTGTTGTGTGTGATGGGTGGGGAATGTGTATTGCGTGTTGTGTCTTTTGTGTCTGTTGTGTATTGTGTAGAGTATGTGTTTGTGTGTATTGTGTATTGTATGTGTTGTGTGTATGTGGTATGCATTTTGTGTGTGTTGTGTGTGTTGTCAGGGGTAAGAGTGTTATGTATTGTGTGTGTTGTGTATTGCGTGTGGTTGTGTTTTTGTGTGTGTTTTGTATTGTCTCTGTAGTGGGTTGTGTGTGTTGTGTATTGTGTGGGCTCTGTGTGTTGTGTGGGGTATGCGTGTGGTGTATTGTGTGTGTTGTGTGTGTTGTGTGTGTTGTGTATTGTATGTGTTGTGTGTTGGGTGTGTTGTATAATTTGTGGGTTATGTGTGTTGTGTGCGTTGTGTATTGTGTGGGGTATATGAGTTGTGTGTGTTGTGTATTTTCTGTTATGTGGTTGTGTGAGTTCAGTGTGTTGTGTAATGTGTGTGTTGTGTGTGTTGTGCTGTGTGTGTTGTGTATTGTATGTGAAGTGTGTATGTGGTATGTGTATTGTGTGTTGTGTGTTTTGTGTTTTTTGTGGGGTATGTGTGTTGTGTGTGTTGTGTGTTGTGTGCGGTGTGTGTGTTGGTATTGTTTGTGCTGTGTGTGTTGTGTGGGGTATGTGTGTTGTGCGTGTTGTGTGTTGTGAGCGGTTTGTGTTTTGTGTGTTGTGTATTGTGTGTGTTGTGTGTTGTGTAATTTGTGTTTTGTGTGTGCTGTGTAGGGTGTGAGTGTTTTGTATTGTGTGTTATGTATTGTGTGTTGTATGTGTTGTGTGGGGTGTGTGTGATGTGTGTGTTGTGTATTGTGTGTGTTGTGGGTGTTTTGTGGGTATGTGTGTTGTGTATTGTGCGTGGTTGTGTGTTTTGTGTGTGTTGTGTGGGGTATGTTTCTTGTGTATTGTATGTGTTGTGTGTTTTGTGTGTTGTGTATTGTGTGAGGTATGTGTTGTGTGTGTTGTGTGCATTGTGTATCGTTGTGGGGTACATGTGCTGTGTGTATGTGGTATGTTTTTCAACAGAGCTTTAAGAATTATAATAAATAAACAAAATCCAGAACAGTAAATAAAATATTATTCAGCTCTCAATGCATTTGTTGACACTGCCATGCAAAGGTGCTTTTCTCAGCATCCTTGAACATTTTTTCCATTTCTCTCTCAGTTATCTTAATAACTCATCAAATAATGAATCATGTGGACAAAGTTAAAAATGCATGGCTTTTTAAAAACTACTGAAAAGACTTTATTTTAATATTATGAACGAAAACATACATCAGATTGAAAGAGAATGTTGAATTAAAAAGGAATTGTAGGTAAGATTAGACTTAATATAATCAAACTTAATAAAAATTTATGGAGGCACAGGCACATGTAAAGGAAAATAATCAGTCTGATTTTAGGGAAATAAATTATTAAAAATTCTTAATTATTTTATTCCCCATGAAATTGTGGAAATTCTAATCTCAAGGGGTGAAATAAATTTTTGTTTCATCGTGCAGTTTGCATTGATGCATTCATTCTTTCTGAGGAAAAACGTCCCCTTTGTAAATAGCTCACACGTCCTTTGCCTTAATTATCAAAAATAACAGGATCCCTTGGAAAATATGATTTCCAACTAGAGATACTCAGAGCAATGTACTCAAAGGCAGAGGAAGAAATTAGAATAGAATGAGAAAGTATTGCCATCTAAATGGAGAGACTTCAATATCAAAGGCGACCAAACACCACATATATAGTATATCAGGGCAATGGGAAACTTTTGCATGTAAAATAAAATCGTACTTCAGCAATGGATTCCAAAAGGGCTACCGGGGGGGGAGTTTGGCACACAAAATCCTTGTCATCCTGCCAATGCAGTCCCAGGAAAAATGGACAGGATTCATTTCCTGGTAACTGGCCAGTCTTGTCTTGTTTCTGCTCTTCCAAAGCAGGGACCATAGCGTTGTGTGACACCAACACTTTTTCAGTCTAATTATTTGGACCTTGTGGGCAGGGTGAAAGGGATGTTTGGAGATGGCAGCAGCAGGAGAGATGGCACTGCTAAAAACAGAAAAGAGGATCACAGTGGAATCCTGGAGGAAAGAATCCAAACTAGGATTTCCTTGTGCAGTGTGGTATGGGGCTTCTTTGAAAATTGTGATAGAAAGAAATCTCCTCGAGCCACCTCAGAAGTATGTGGAAAAAATGAAATCACAAGAATCTTCAATAGAGACAGTGGCAATACCAACAACTAGCCAGATATGTTGAAGAAGTGTATGAAAGTGAATTTTAAACATAAAGTATGGTCAGTGGCTAGTAGAAAAATGCCATAATATTTTCTCATGATCTGTCAGAAAGATTCCAACACATGTGGTGTCATACTGGGGGAAAGAGGTTTGAGTATCCTCACTGAATGTGTAAAAGTATTTTTTTTTTAATTTATAGATTCTGTTAAAATATATATTAAGGAAAACAAGATTGTGTCCAATTGGAGGTGAAAACTAGATATAAATCTAATTAGAATGACAGTGTTCTCTCATAGACTAATTTGGAGAATTTAAAATTTAAAAAAATAAATTTTAAGTCTTCGTTAAAACAAACATTTTAAACAATGGTTATTTATATATTTTGGTATATAAATCGACCTGTACAAAGGAAATAAGAATTTTCCCCCATACCCTGTCAATGTTAATTGGAAAGAAAGAACTTTAGCCTTTTTAAAGTGTAAACTCTGTACACTTTAAAGAGAGAGCTCCTTTGGAATACATATTTTACCTTAATTTTTTGACTAGATTTTCTTCCTAATAGTTATTGGAATAATATTACACTACTCTAAATGGCAGAAAAATAATGGGTGCACAAGAAATTTTTCTCATTGATTCTACATTTTGAATAACCACAATTTTAAATCTATATTTCAGAGGACCTCTTATTACATCTCCTCAGGATTCTTTACTGAATGTTTAGCAGGCTCTGCATTTTTTTTTCAAGGAACCCATTGCTGATTTTCTGGACATCATTGGGCTGTTGGCCTTGGGGCAGAGACTGAGACGCAGGTGTCTATAGACAAATACCTGGTCTTTTGACATATTTTAATTTTTGATAAATGCATTGGAAGAAAAAATCTAAATCATTCTTAAAAAACAGCAGATCTACACATAAGAATTTAAACCAAGGAACTACAGTAGAGGTATCTCCGAGCCTCCAAATATCTCCTATGGCTTATGAAGTACCTTGCCAACACCCAGAAGTGCAAAAGGGACCTGTAAGGTCCACAAGGTGAGAAAGAGTGCCTCAACTATTTACAAGTTATCATGTGGAAGAGGAATGGTTCATAAAAGACAAGGATCTATTGCATCAAGCAGAGGGTAAAGTCCTCCATTCAATGCATGCCAGCTTACAACCTCAGATAATGAAGAAACACAAGGAAGACCACTTTAGAGATATAGGTAATTCCAAGCTCCATATTCGTCCCTCCCCACCCTCTTTCTCATAATATATACTTTTAGGGATGCATATCAATCGTGTCTGAACATAAATAAACCTGACACCGAGAGCAGAAATCTCAACCTTAGAAAATATAGGGGCAAAACATTACCAGTAGTCTCATACACATATCTGCAGCTAAACTTTGAATTGTGATTACTTTTATAAAAATTGGCCAGATCATCATTAAAACATGACTAATGCCTATTAACCATGGCTCAAATTATGTGTACAATCCCAGACATCCCCACAATTAAACAAAAAAAGGCTCCTTTATAAAATCATGTTAAACCACTATATTACTTATCCAATGTGTACTATTTCTGGTCCTTCGTATAATCACAGAGGTGTGCATTTTTCTCTTCAATCATTATTAAATGTTTTCAATAGCTCTTTAAGAATTATAGGAAATAAAAAGAATACAGAAAATAAAAAACATTATTCGCCTCTTAATCCATTAGTTGACACTGAGATGTATATGTGCAGTGCTTGCCATCCTTGAACAATTTTTTCTGTTTATCTCTCAGTTTTTTTTTGATAATTCAACCCATAGTGCATCATGTGGACAAAGTGAATATTGCATGGATTTTTTAAAGCTGTTGAAAATTTTTATTTTAAAATTTTGAACTCAAACGCATATTAATTACAAAGAGAATGTTGATTGGAAAAGGGACTCTAGGTAAGATAAGATTTAATATAATCAATCATAATAAAATTTTAAGAATGCACTGACACATGAAAAGGAAAATAATCAGTCTGAAATATGGGAAATAAATTATAACCAAATTTTAATTATTTTATTCCCCTTGATATAATGGACATTTTAATATTGACTGGTGAAATAAATATTTGTATCATCGTGCAGTTTCTTTGAGGCATTCAATCTTTCTAAGTAAAAAATGTCCTCTTTGTAAAGCACTCACATGTCCTTTGCCTAAATTACCACAAATAACAAGATCTCTATGAAAACCATATTATTTCCAAATAGGGATCCTAAGAGCAATAGATTCAAGGGCAGAGGAAGAAATTAGAACATAATGAAAAAGTATTGCCATCTCAATGAAGAACTTTCATCACCAAACACCACATATACCCCAGATCAGGGCAATGGATAACCTTTCCTTGTAAAATGAAATCGAACTTCTGCATTGGATTCAAAAGGGCTAGCAGGTGTGGAGTGTGGCACACCAAAATCCTGGTCATCTTGCTAAAGCAGTCCTAGAAAAATGGCCAGGATTCCCTTTTACTGGCCAGTCTTGTCTTCTTTCTGCTCCTTCAAAGCAGGGACCTTAGTTGGGTGTGGCCCAAACCGTTTTGCAGACTAATTATTCAGACTTTGGGGCATGGAGAATGCACTGTTTGGAAAAGAGAGCAGGAAGAGATAAGGCACTGCTAAAAGCAGTAAAGAGGAGAACAATGGAATCATGGAGGACAGAATCCAAGCTGTGATTTCCTTGTGCAGTGTGGTGTGCTGCTTTTTGAAAATTGGAACAGAAATTAAACTCCACTCACCAACTCAGTATTATGTGGGAAAAATTAAAACCCAAGAGACTGCACTGCAGACCCAGCCTATACAACCAACTAGCCAGTTATTTGAAGTCAGGGTGTGAAAGTGCATTTAAAACATAAAGTTTAGTCAGTGGCTGGTGTAAAAAAGTCATAATATTTTCTCATGATGTGTCAGAAAGAATCTGACATGTGTGGAATCATGTTGGGAATAGAGGTTTGAGAATCCTGACCGACAACATAAAAGTTTTTTTTTTTTAACTTATAGATTTTGTTATAATTATACCTTAAAATAACAAGAATGTGTCCCATTGGATGTGAAAATTAACTCTACATCAGCTTACAATGACGATAATCTCTCATAGAGCAATTTGGAGAATTTAAAATAGAAAAAAGGAATTTTTAGCCTTTGTTAAAGTATACATGTTGAAAAAAATGGTTAATTATTTGTTTTGCTATAAAAATAAATCCTTACTTAGGCAGAAAAAAATTTCCCCATACCCTGTCAGTGTTAATTTGAATGGAAAGATTTAACCCGTGAAATAGAAAACTCTGTACAAATAAAAGGCTTCAAAAAGAAGAGTTCCTGTGGCATGTATATTTTACCTTAACTTTTGGACTAGGGTTTCATCCTAATAGTTATTGGAATAATATTAAACAATTCTAACCTAGAGGAAAAATAATGGAAGACAAGAAATGCTTCTCACTGATGACTCCTTTTTTGAATAATCACAATTTTAAATCAATAATCCAGAAGATATCATTTTACATGACTTCACAATTCTGTACTGAATGTTTGCATCTCTCAGTGTTTTGTTTCAAGGCAACATTCCTGATTTTCTGGACACAAATGGGCTGTTCCCGATGGCAGAGAGATTGTGATGCAGGTGTCATATATGAATACCTGCTTTTTAACATATTGTAATTTTTGAGAATGTATTGGAAACATTTTCAAAAAATGTTTGCAATGTAACAAATTGGCATATACAAAAATGAAACCATTGAACTACTGTACAAATAACTTACAGCCTCCAAAATTCTCTTATGGCTTATGAAGAACCATGCCAACACACAGAAAGGAAAAATTGATGTGTATGTTCCACGAGGTGAGAAAGAGTGACTCAACTGTTTACCAGTTATCAGGGTCAGACAAAAGGTTCTCAAGTCTAGGACCAAATCCATTCAGCAGAGGGCACCGTACACCCTTCTATGCTTGGGAGATTAAAATCTTTGATAATGAAGCAACACTAAAGGAAGCTGACTTTAGGGAAAGAGGTAATTCCAAAGCTTCATATTTGTTTCTCCGCACAATCTTTCACTTAATATATATTCTTAGTGATGCATATCAATCATACATGAACATACAAATGCTGAAGCCAAGAGCCAAAATCTCAAACTTAGAAAATTAAGGGACATGAAAACTAATAGTGGTCCAATACACACATCTCCAGAAGATCGCTGCATTGTGATTCCTTTTTAAAAAATTGTCGAAAGCATCTTTAAAATATGACTAATGCCTATTATTCATGGCTCAACTAGGGTGTACAATTTCAGACATCCCCACAACTTTTAAAAGAAGTCTGTTTTATTAATACATATTAAACCACTACCTTACTTATCAAATGTGTACATTCCCTGGTGCATCATATATTCAGAGAGATATGCATTCTTCTCCAATCATTATTTAACGTTTTCAACAGCTCTTTAAGAATTAAAATAAATAAAGATAATCCAGAAGCATGAATAAAATATTATTCACCTCTCAATCCATTTGTTGACACTGCCATGCAAAGGTGCTTATCTCACCATCCTTGAACAAATTTTTCCGTTTATCTCTCAGTTTTTTTTGATAACTCATCCCAAAGAGCATAATGTAGAGAAAGTGAACAATGTATGTCTGTGTTAAAACTGATGAAATGACTTTAATTTTAAATTATGGACTGAAACGTATATTAGATTGAAAGAGAATGTTGATTTTAAAAGGGATTTTAGGTAAGATTAGATTTAATATTATCAGTCATAATAAAGATTTAAGAAGGCACAGACACATGTATAGGAAAATAATCAGTCATATTTAGGGGAAATAAATAATAACAAAATTTTAATTATTCTATTCCCTGGGAAATAGTGGACCTTATAATTTCTAGCGGTGAAATATATTTTTGTTTTACCATGCAGTTTACTTTGAGGGATTCATTGTTTCTTAGTAAAAAAATGTCCTCTTTGTAAAGTGCTCACTTATACTTTGCCTAAATTACCACACATAACAGGGTCACTTGGAAAAACATTTAAATTCCTACTAGAGATCTAAGAGCAATGGAATCAAGGGTAGATGAAAAAATTAGAAGAGAATGAGAAAAGATTGCCACCTCAGTGAACAGTATTCATTATAAAAGGTCACGAGACACCACGTATATCCCAGATCAGGGCCATGTATAACCTTTCCATGTAAAATGAAATCGAACTTCTGCATTGGATTCCAAAAGGGTTCGCAAGGTTGGAGCGTTTTAACACTAAAACACTGGTCATTCTGCCAATGCAGTCCCATGAAAAATGGCCAGGATTTGTTTCCCTGTTACTGGCCAGGCTTGTCTTCTTTCTGCTCCTCAAAGCAGAGATCTTAGCTGGATATGGCACAAATACTTCTGCACGATAATAATTTGGATCTTGGGGGCATGGAAGAATGGGCTGCTTGGAAAAGACAACAGCAGGAGAGAAGACATTGCTAAAAACAGAAATGAGGTGAACAGTGGAATCCTTAAGAATGGCAAGCAAGGGCTGATTCATCTGTACAGTGTGCTGCAGTGCTGGTTGAAAATTAAAATAGAAAGAAACCTCCAATAAGCAACACAGGAGTATGTGGAAAAATTAAAACTAAAGCATCTTCAATAAAGACACATCACATAAAAACAAATATCCAGATGTGTTGAAGTCAGGGTATGAAAGTGTATAGTAAACATAAAATATAGTCAGTGGCTGGTGGAAAAATATGCAAAAATATTTACTCATGATCTTTCAAAAAGTTTAAAACACCCTTGGACTAATCCTGGGAATCGAGGTATGACAATACTGAGTCCATATTTTTTTTTTTTTTATAGATTCTATTTTAAATATATATTAAGGAAAACAAGAATGTGACCAATTGGACATGAAAATTAGCAATAAGTCAGAATAGAATGACAGTGTTCTCTTATAGAGTAATTGGGAGTATTTAAAACACAAAAAAATAAATTTAAGACTTCATTAAAACATACATTTTAAAAGAATGGTTAATTATATATTATGGTATATAAACCAGTCTTTACTTAGGCAAAGTGAATTTTAACCATACCCAGTCAATGTTAATTGGAAAGGAAAGCTTTTAGCCCTTTTAGATAGTCAACTCTGTAAAAGTAAAAGACGACAGATAGAAGAGTTCCTGTGGAATGCATATTTTACAGAAAATTTTGGACTACATTTTCTTCATATTATTTATTGGAATAATTTTAAACTACTCTAACTGGCAGAAAAATAATGGGAGCACAAGAAATGTTTCTCAATGATTCTCCTTTTTGGAATAATCACAATTTTGAATCGATAATTCAGAGGACCTCTTTTTACATGACTTCATGAGTGTTTATTGAATGTTTACAACGTACTGGATTTTTTTTCAAGGAAACCATTCCTGATTTTCAAGACATTATTGGGCTGTTGCTGATGGTACAGAGATTGTGATGCAGGTGTCCATATACAAATAGCTGCTCTTTTGTCATATTGTAATTTTTGAGAATTATTGGGAAAAAAAAAACAAAATCATTCTTACCAAGAAAAATATCCACATATACACGAATGAAACCAAGGAACTAGAGTAAAACTAGCTTCCAGCATCCAAATTTCTCTTCTGGCTTATGAAATAACTTGCCAACACCCAGAAATTCAAAAGAGACCTGTAAGGTCCCCAAGGTGGGAAAGAGTGACTCGACTGTATACAAGATATCACAGGATATTGAATGGTCCATAAAAATCAATCCACTAATATCTTCCTCTGGCCTTGATTCCATTGCTCTTAGGATCTCTATTTGGAAAAAATATGGTTTTCCAAAAGATCTTGTTATGTGTGGTAATTTAGGCAAAAGACGTGTGAGCACTTTACAAAGAGGACATTTTTACTTAGAAAGAATGAATGTCTCAAAGTAAACTGCACGAGTAAACAAATATTTATTTCACCAGTCAAGAATAAAATGTCCACTCTATGCATGCCAGATTACTGCCTCCATACTGAAGAAACACAAAAGGAAGTCCAATTTAGAGAAATAGGTAATTCCAAAGCTTCATATTTGTCTCTCTCTGCCTGCTTTCCCTTAATACACATTTTTAGTGATGCATGTCAATCATACATGATCATATATAAACCTGACACCAGGAGTAGAAATCTCATCATACGAAAATAAAGGGGCATAATACCTAACAGTCGTCCCATACACACATCTCCAGCAGATCCTTGAATTGTGATTCTCTTTTAAAAAATTGGCAAGAACATCTATAAAAAATGACCAATGCCTAGTAATCATGGCTTAACTGGGTATACAATTCCAGACATACTCACAATTATTAAAACAAATCTGTTTTACCAATACATATTAAACCACTATCTTTCTTATCCAATGTGTATATTACCTGGTCCTTCATATAATCACAGTGGTGCACAGTCTTCTCTTCAATCATTACTAAACGTTTAAAACTGCTCTTTAAGTATTATAATAAATAAACAGAATCCAGAACAGTAAATAAAATATTATTCAGTTCTCAATCCATTTGTTGACACTGCCATGCAAAGGTGCTTTTCTCAGCATCCTTGAACAACTTTTTCCATTTCTCTTGCAGTTATCTTAATAACTCATCCCAGAGCACATCATGTGGATGAAGTGAAAAATGCATGGCTTTTTTAATGCTATTGAAAAGACTTTATTTTAAAATTATTAACGGAAATGTCAATTAGATTGAAAGAGAATGTTGATTTGAAAAGGGATTTTCAGTAAGATCAGATTTAATATAATCAATCTTAATAAAGATTTAAGGAGGCACATTCATATGTTAAAGAAAATAATCAGTGTGATTTTAGGGAAATAAATTATTAAAAATTTTTAATTATTTTATTCCCCATGAAATTGTGGAAGTTATAATCTCCAGGGGTGAAATAAATTTTTGTTTCATCGTACAGTTTGCATTGAGTCATTCATTCTTTCTGAGTAAAAAACATCCCCTTTGTAAAGTTCTCACACGTCCTTTGCCTAAATATCCAAACATAACAGGACCACTATGAAAACCATATTATTTCCAACTAGAGATACTGAGAACAATGGAATCAAAGGCAGAGGAAGAAATTTGAATAGAACGAGAAAGTATTGCCATCTCAATGAAGAGCCTTCATCATCCAAGGCCACCAAACACCACATATATACTACATCAGGGCAATGGGAAACCTTTGCATGTAAAATATAATCATACTTCAGCAATGGATTCCAAAAGGGCTCGCAGGAAAAATTGACAGGATTCATTTCACGGTTATTGGCCAGTCTTGTCTTCTTTCTGATCTTCCAAAGCAGGGACCATAGTGTTGTGTGTCACCAAAACTTTTTCAGCCTATTTATTTGTACCTTGTGAGCAGGGAGAAAGGGATGTTTGGAGAAGACAGCAGCAGGAGAGATGGCTCTGCTAAAAACAGAAAAGAGGAGAATAATGGAATCCTGGAGGAAAGAATCCAAACTCGGATTTCCTTGTGCAATGTGGTATTGGGCTTCATTGAAAATTGTGAAAGAAACAAAACTCCTCTAGCCACCTCAGGAGAGTGTGGAAAAAATGAAATCACAAGAGTCTTCAATACCGACAATGCCAATACCACTAACTAGCCAGATATGTTGAAGAAGTGAATGAAAGTGAATTTTACACATAAAGTATGGTCAGTGGCTAGTGGAAAAATGCCATAATATTTTCTCATGATCTGTCATAAAGATTCCAACACATGTGGTGTCATCCTGGGGGATAGATTTTGAGTAACCTGACTGACTGTGTAAAAGATTTTTTTTTAATTTATACATTCTGTTACAAATATTTACTGAAGAAAACAAGATTGTGTCTAATTGGAGGTGTAAACTAGATATAGGTCTGATTAGAATGACGGTGTTCTCTCGTAGACTAATTAGGAGTATTTAAAATTAAAAAAAAATAAATTTTAAGTCTTCATTAAAACAAACATTTTAAAGAATGGTTATTTATATATTTTGGTATATGAAACGACCTGTACATAGGAAATAAAAATTTTTTCCCCTACTATGTCAATGTTAATTGGAAAGGAAAGACTTTAGCCCTTTTCAAGAATAAGCTCTGTAAAATGAAATGCTACAACTAGAGAGCTCCTATGGAATGTATATTTTACCTCAATTTTTTGACTAGACTTTCTTCCTAATAGTTATTGGAATAATATTACTCTAATCTAAATGGCAGAAAAATAATGGGAGCACAAGAAATGTTTCTCACTGATTCTTTTTTTTTTTTTAATGATATATAAATATATATGCATATATGTGTATTTGCTTACAAAAATGTTATTTATATATATATATATATATATACATATATTTTAAGAGGTGCTTAGATTACCTAAAATATTACATGGAACCCACTGGGATTCCCATGTTGCCCACCTCCCACACCTCCCACCACATCCCACACAACACATCCCACACAAACATCTCCCACAGTGTGGCCCACCAACCTCAATGAACTTACACATCCTGGAGCCTTGGAACCAACCATAGACCACAGTTCACACTGTAGACCACACTCTCTCCCACTCAGTTCTGAGTGGTGTGTGCTGATTTAAAATGGCCTACATCCGTTGCCACAACAGTACTCAGGACAACCTCCAACTCCCAAAGAAGCCCC
>JAKSZT010054586.1:5310283-5412998 GCA_026826555.1 Tolypeutes matacus
TATATATTTTTAGTGATGCATATAAATCATTTCTGAATATACATAAACCTGACACCTAGAGCAGAAATCTCAACCTCAGAAAATATAGGGCTCAAAACAGCTAAAAGTAGTCTTATACACATATCCCCAGCAGAAGCTTGAACTGTGATTTCTTTTTTAAATTAGGCCCGAGCATCTTTAAAACATGACTAATGCCTATTACCTATGGCTCAAATTATGTGTACATCAGGTTGTAATCTGGCATGCATAGAATTGAGGACAGTACCCTCTGCTTGATGCAATAGGTCCTTGACTTTTATGAACCATGCCTCTTCCACATGATAACTTGTAAAGAGTTGAGGCCCTCTTTCTAACCTTGTGAACCTTACAGTTCCCTTTTGCACTTATAGGTTTTGGCAAAGTCTTGATAAGGCACAATAGAAATTTGGACGCTGGGAGCTGTTTTTATTCTAGTTCCTTGTTTTCATTTGTGTATATGTGGATCTGTTTCTTGGTAAGAATGTTTTGGATTTTTTTTCCCAACAATTCTCAAAAATTACAATATGATAAAATAACAGCTATTTGTATATGGACACCTGCATCACAATCTGCACAATATGCAACAGCCCAATAATGTCATGAAAATCAGGAATGGTTTCTGTGAAAAAAAAAATCCAGAGCTTTGTAAACATGCAGTAAAGAATCGTGAAGTCATGTAAAAAGAGGTCGTCTGATTTATCGATTTATAATTGTGATTATTCAAGAAAGGGGAATAAGGGAGAAATACGTCTTGTGCTTCCATTATTTTTCTGCCAGTAAAAGTAGTTTAATATTATTCCAATAACTATTAGGAAAAATTCTAGCCCCAAAATTAAGGTAAAATATGCATTGCACAGGAACTCTTCTATTTGTAGCCTTTTATTTTAACAGGGTTTACTATTTAAAAGGGCTAAAGAATTTCCTTTCCAATTAACATTGACAGCGAAGTAGGAAAAATTCTTTTTGCCTAAAGATTGATTATATACCATAATATATAATTAAACATTCTTTTAAAATGTATGTTTTAATGAAGTCTTAATTTTTATTTTATTTTATTTTATATACTCCCAATTACTCTATGAGAGAACACTGGCATTCAAATCTGACTTATTGCTAATTCTCACCTCCAATTAGCCACATTCTTGTTTTCCTTAATATATATTTCTAACAAAATCAATCAATCAATAAAAAAAAAACATTAATGCAGTCGGTCAGGAAACTCAAGCCTCTATATCGCAGCATGATTCCACATGTGTTGGAATCTTTCTCTCAGCTCAGGAGAAAATATTTTTGCATTTTTTCTACCAGCCACTGACCATACTTTATGTTTAAAATACACTTTCATACCCTGACTTCAACATATCTGGCTATTTGGTTGTATAGGTTGTGTCTGTAGTGAACTCTCTTGGGTTTTAATTTTTCCACATACTCCTGAGTTGTGTAATGGTGTTTTATCTCTGTTCCAATTTTTAAAAAGCACCACACCACACAGCACAAGGAAATCAGAGCTTGGACTCTTTCCTCCAGGATTCCATTGTTCTCCTCTTTTCTGTTTTTAGCAGTGCCTTCTCTCCTGCTGCTGTCATTTCCAAACAGCAAGTTCTCCATGCCCCCAAGGTCCGAATAATTATTCTGCAAAAGTGTTTTGGTCACACCCAGCTAAGGTCCCTGCTTTGAAGGAGCAGAATGAAGACAAGACTGGCCAGGAAAAAGGACACGAATACTGGCCATATTTCCTGGGATTGCATTGGCCTGATGACCAGGATTTTGTTGTGACACACTCACCCCTGGTAGTCCTTTTAGAATCCAATTCTGAAGTTGGATTTCATTTCAAATGGTAAGTTTATCCATGGCCCTGATCTGAGATATATGGGTGATTGGTGAACTTTGATAATGAAGGCTCTTCATTGAGATGGCTATACTTTCCCATTCTATTCTAATTTCTTCCTCTGCCTTTGATTCCATAATGTTTAAAATACACTTTCATAACCTGACTTCAACATATCTGGCTAGGTGGTTGTTACGCTGTGTCTGTAGTGAAGTCTCTTGGGTTTTAATTTTTCCCCATACTCCTGAGATGCTTAATGGTATTTTCTTTCTGTTCCAAATTTAAAAAGCACCGCACCACACCACACAATGAAATCAGAGCTTGGATACTTTCCTCCAGGATTCCATTGTTCTCCTCTTTTCTGTTTTTAGCAGTGCCATCAGTCCTGCTGCTGTCTTCTCCAAACATGCCTTTCTCTATGCCGACAAGGTCCAAATAATAAGACTGAAAAAGTGTTGCTGACACATAACGCTATGGTCCCTGCTTTGGAAGAGCAGAATGAAGACAAGACTGGCCAGTAACCGGGAAATGAATCCTAGCCACTTTTCCTGGAACTGCATTGGCAAGATGACCAGGTTTTGGTGTGCCACGCTCCACCACTGCTAGCCCTTTTAGAATCCATTGCAGAAGCTCGACTTCATTTTACACGGAAAGGTTATCCATTGCCCTGATCTGGGGTATATGTGGTGTTTGGTGACCTTTGATAATGAAAGCTCTTCATTGAGATGACAATACTTTCTCATTATGTTCTAATTTCTTTATCTGCCCTTGATTCCCTTGTTCTTAGGATCCCTATTTGGAAATAATATGGTTTTCAAAGAGATCTTGTTATGTGTGGTAATTTAGGCAAAGGATATGTGAACACTTTACAAAAAGGAAATTTTTTACTTAGAAAGATTGAATGCCTCAAAGTAAACTGCAGGATGATACAAATATTTATTCACCAGTCAAGATTAAAATGTCCACTCTATTATGGGGAAAAAATAATTTAAATTTTGTTATAATTTATTTCCCATAAATCAGAGTGATTATTTTCCTTTACATGTGTCAGTGCATTCTTAAAATTTTATTATGATTCATTGTATTTAATCTAATCTTACCTAGAGTCCCTTTTCAAATCAACATTCTCTTTGAAACTAATATGCGTTTCCGTTCATAATTTTAAAATAAAAACTCAACAGCTTTAAAAAATCCATGCAATGTTCATTTTGTCCACATGATGCACTATGGGTTGAATTATCAAAAAAACTGAGAGATAAACAGAAAAATTTGTTCAAGTATGGCAAGCAATGCACATGTGCATGCCAGTGTAAACTAATGGATTAACAGGTGAATAATGTGTTTTTTATTTTCTGTATTCTCTTTATTTTCTATAATTCTTAAAGAGCTGTTGAAAACATTTAATGTTTGAAGAGAATAATGCAGACCTCTGTGATTATACGAAAGACCAGGGATGGTACACATTGGATAAGTAATGTATTGGTTTAACATGATTTAATAAAAGAGCCTGTTTTTTTAATTGTTGGGATGTCTGTGATTGTACACATAATTTGAGACATGGATAATAGGGATTAGTCATGTTTTAAAGATGCTCTGGCCAATTTTTCAAAAAGAAATCACAGTTCAAGGTTCTGTTGGAGATATGTGTATGAGACAACTCTTAGGTGTTTTGCCCTTATATTTTCTAAGGTTGGGATTTCTGCTCTTGGTGTCAGGTTAATGTATGTTCAGGAATGATTGATATGCAACACTAAAAATATATATTATGAGAAAGAGAGTGAGGAGGTACAAATATGAAGCTTGGACTTACCTTTTTCTCTAAAGTGGTCTTCCTTTGTGTTTCTTCATTATCAGAGGTTGTAAATGGACATGCATAGAATGGAGGGCAGTGCCCTCTGCTTGATGCAATAGGTCCTTGACTTTTATGAACAATTCCTCTTCCACATGATAACTTGTAAACAGTTGAGGCATTCTTTCTCACCTTGTGGACCTTACAAGTCCTTTTTGCCCTTCTGGGTGTTGGCAAGGTCCTTCATAACACATAGGACACATTTGGCGGCTGGGAGATACTTGTACTGTAGTTCCTTGGTTTCAATTCTTATGTGGAGATCTGTTTCTTTGTAGGAATAATTTTGATTTTTCTTCCAATACATTCTCAAAAATTAAAATATATCAAATGTCCAGGTAATTGTCTATGGACACCTGCCTCACAATCTCTGTTCCAAGGGCAACAGCCCAATGATGTCCCGAAAATCAGCAATGGGTGCCTTGAAAAAAAAAGGCAGAGCCTTCTAAACATTCAGTAAAGAATCCTGAGGTCATGTAAAAAGAGGTCCTCTGAATTATTGATGTGAAATTGTGGTTATTCAAAATGAAGAATCAATGAAAAACATTTCTTGTGCTCCTATTATTTTCTGCCCTTTAGAGTAGTGTAATATTATTCCAAGAAGTATTAGGAAGAAAATCTAGTCAAAATTTTAAGGTAAAATATGCATTCCACAGGAGCTCTCTATTTGTAGCATTTTATATTACATAGTTTACATTTTAAAAGGGCTAAAGTCTTTCCTTTCCAATTAACAATGAAAAGGGTATGGGGAAAAATCCTTATTTCATATGTATGGGTCGATATATATACCAAAATATATAAATAACCATTCTTTACAATGTTTGTTTTAACAAAGAATTAAAATTTATTTTTTTTAATTTTAAATACTCCAAATTAGTCTATGAGAGGACACTGTCATTCAAATTTGACTTATAGCTAGTTTTCACCTCCAATTGGCCAGAATCTTATTTTCCTTAATATATATTTCAAACAGAATGTATAACTTAAAAAAAAAAAAAAACTTTTATGCAGTCAGACAGGGTACTTGATCCTCTATCCCCCAGTATGAAACCACAAGTGTTGGAATCTTTCTGACAGATCACAAGAAAATATTATTGCATTTTTCCACTAGCCACTGACCATACTTTATGTTTAAAATACACTTTCATACCCTTCTTCATCTATTCTGGCTAGTTGGTTGTATGGGCAGTGTCTTTAGTGAAGACTCTTGTAATTTCATCTTTTCCACATACTCCTGAGTTGTCTAGAGGAGTTTTCTTTCTTTCACAATTTTCAAAAAAGCCCCATACTACATTGCACAAGGAAATCTGAGTTTGGATTCTTTCCTCCAGGATTCCATTGTTCTCCTCCTTTCTGTTTTTAGCAGTGCCATTTCTCCTGCTGCTGTCTTCTCCAAACATCCCTTTATCCCTGCCCAAAAGGTCCAAATAATTAGACTGATAAAGTGTTGGTGACGCAGAACGCTAAGGTCCCTGCTTTGGAAGAGCAGAAAGAAGAGAAGACTGGCCAGTAACTGGGAAATGAATCCTGTCCATTTTTCCTGGGACTGCATTGGCAGCATGACCAAGATTTTGGTGTGCCACACTACCCCACTGCGAACCCTTTTGGAATCCATTGCTGAAGTACGATTTTATTTTACATACAAAGTTTTCCCATTGCCCTGATATAGAATTTATGTGGTGTTTGGTGGCCTTTGATAATGCAGGCTCTCCATTGAGATGGCAATACTTTCTCATTCTATTCTAATTTCTTCCTCTGCCTTTGATTCCATTGCTCTGAGGATATCTAGTTGGAAATAATATGGTTTTGCAAGGGATCTTATTATGTTTGGTAATTTATGCAAAGAATGTGTGAGCCCTTTAGAAAGAGGACATTTTTTACTCAGAAAGAATGAATGCCTCAGTGTAAACTGCACGATGAAACAAAAATTTATTTAACCCCTTGAGAGCATAATTTCCACAATTTCATAGGGAAGAAAATAATTAAATTTTTAAAATAATTTCTTTCCCTAAAATCAGACTGATTATTTTCCTTTATATGTGCCTGTGCCTTCTTAAAACTTTATTATGATTGATTGTATTAAATCTAATCTTACCTAAAATCCCTTTTCAAATCAAGTTTCTCTTTCAATCTAATATACGTTTACATTCATAATTTTAAAATAAATTCTTTTCAATAGCTTTACAAAAGCCATGGATTTTTCACTTTGTCAAAATGATGCACTATGAGAAGAGTTATTAAGATAACTGAGAGAGAAAGGGGAAAAGTTGTTCAAGGATGCTGAGAAAAGCACATTTGTATGGCAGTGTCAACAAATGGATTGAGAGTTGAATAATATTTTTTTACTGTTATGGATTCTGTTTATTTATTATAATTCTTAAAGAACTGTTGAAAACGTTTAATAATGATTGAAGAGAAGAATGTGCCCCTCTGTTATTATATGAAGTCCAGGGAATGTACACATTGGATAAGAAAAATATTGTTTTAATATGTATTAATAAAACAGATTTGTTTTAATAATCGTTGGTATGTCTGGAACTGTACACCCAGTTAAGCCATGTATACTAGTCATTAGTCATGTTATAAAGATGTTCTTGCCAATTTTTTAAAAGGGAATCACAATTCAATTTTCCACTGGAGATGTGTGTATGGGACGAATATTAGGTGTTATGCCCCTTTATTTTCTTATGATGGGATTTCTACTCTCGGCGTCAGGTTTATATATGTTCATGAATGATTGCATGCATCACTACAAATATATTTTAAGGCAAAGTAGGTGGAGAGAGACAAATATGAAGCTTTGGAATTACCTATTTCTCTAAAGTGGTCTTCCTTTTGTGTTTCTTCAGTATGGAGGCAGTAATCTGGCATGCATAGAATGGAGGACGGTCGACTCGGCTTGATGGAAATGGTCCTTGATTTTTATGAACCATTCCTCTTCTACATGATATCTTGTAAACAGTTAAATCACTCTTTCTCACCTTGGGGACCTTACAGGTCCTTTTTGCATTTCTGGGTTTTTGCAAGTTCCTTCATAAACCAGAAGAGAAATTTGGACGCTGGGAGCTAGTTTTACTCTAGTTCTTTGTTTCATTTTTGTATATGTGGATATGTTTCTTGGTAAGAATGATTTTGATTTTTTTCCCAATATTTCTCAAAAATTACAATATGACAAAAGAGCAGCTATTTGTATATGGACTCCTGCACCACAATCTCTGTGACATCAGCAACAGCCCAATAATGTCTTGAAAATCAGGAATGATTTCCTTGAAAAAAAATCCAGAATAATAATTTATATCTTCTTCTGGATTCTCTTTATTTATCTTAATTCTTAAAGATCTTTTGAAAACGTTTAATCATGATTGAAGAGAAGAATGCACACCTCTGTGAATATATGATGCACCAGGTATGTACGCATTTGATAAGTAAGACAGTGGTTTAATATGTATTAATTAAACAGACTTGTTTTATTTTATTTATTTTATTATATATTTTTTAAGATTTATTTATTTATTTATTCATTTATCCCCCCCCTGCTGCTCATGCTCGCCGGGCCAGCCAACCACGCCACGTGGGCGGGCCTGCCCCCACCAGGAGGCCCCGGGAACCGAACCTGGGCCTCCCACATGGCAAACGGGAGCCCCACTGACTGAGCCACAGCTGCTTCCCTTAAACAGACTTGTTTTAATACTAGTTGGGATATCTGAAATTTTACACAATAGTCGAGCCATGAATAATAGGCCTTAGTCATATTTTTAAAATGCTTTGGCCAATTTTTAAAAAAGGAATCACAATTCAGCAATCTCCTTGAGATGTGTGTACTGGACCACTGTTTGGTGTCATGCCTCTTAATTTTCTAAAGTTGAGATTTTGGTTCTCGGCTTCAGCTTTTGTATGTTCATGTATGATTGATATGTATCACTAAAAATATATATTAAGTGACAGATGGTGTGGAGAAACAAATATGAAACTTTTGAATTACCTGTTTCCCTAAATTCAACTTCCTTTAGTGTTGTTTCATTATCAAAGTTTGTAATCTCCCAAGCATAGAAGGCAGTACGGTGCCCTCTGCTGCATGGATTTGGTCCTTTGACTTTGAGAGTCTTTCATCTTACCCTGATAACTTGTAAACAGTTGAGTTACTCTTTTTCACCTGTGGAACATACATGTCCGTTTTTCCCTTCTCTGTGTTGGCATGGTCCTTCATAAGCCATAGGAGAATTTTGGAGGCTGTAAGTTATTTGTACAGTAGTTCAATGGTTTCAATTTTGTATATGTCGATCTGTTTCTTTGCAAAAATTTTTTTGAAAATATTTCCAATACATTCTCAAAAATTACAATATGTGAAAAAGTAGGTATTCATATATGGACACCTGCATCACCATCTCTCTGCCATTGGGAACAGCCCAATTGTGTCCAGAAATTCAGGAATGTTTCCTTGAAACAAAACCACAAGAGGTGTAAACATTCAGTGCAGAATTGTGAAGTCATGTAAAATGATGTCCTCTGGATTATTGATTTAAAATTTTGATTATTCAAAAAAATAGTCTTCAGTGAGAAGCATTTCTTGTCCTACCATTATTTTTCCACGAGTTAGAGTTGTTTAATATTATTCCAATAATTATTAAGAAGAAACTCTGGTCCAAAAGTTAAGGTAAAATATGCATGCCACAGGAACTCTTCTATTTGAAGCCTTTTTTTTTTTTACAGAATGTTCTATTTAATGGGATAAAATCATTCCATTCAAATTAACACTGTCAGGGTATGGGGAAAAATTCTTTCTGCCTAAGTAAGGATTTATTTTTATAGCAAAATAAATAATTAAGCTTTTTTTAAAACATGTATACTTTAACAAAGGCTTAAATTTTTTTTTTCAATTTTAAATTCTCCAAATTGCTCTATGAGAGAATATCGTCATTTAAAGCTGACTTAAAGTTAATTTTCACCTTCAAAGGAACACATTCTTGTTTTTATAAGGTATAACTATAACAGAATCAATAAGTTAAAAAAAAAAAAAAAACTTTTATGCTGTCGGTCCAGATTCTCAAACCTCTATTTCCAGTATGACTCCACAAATGTCAGATTCTTTCTGACAGATCATGAGAAAATATTATGGCATTTTTTTCCACCAGCCTCTGACTACACTTTATGTTTTAAATGCACTTTCATACTCTGACTTCATCATAACTGGCTAATTGGTTGTATAGGCTGACTCTGTAGTGAAGTCTCTTGGGTTTTAATTTTTCCCTCATAATCCTGAGTTAGTGAGTGGAGATTTCTTTCTCTTCCAATTTTCAAAAAGCAGCACACCACACTGCCCAAGGAAATCACAGCTTGGATTCTGTCCTCCATGATTCCATTGTTCTCATCTTAACTATTTTTAGCAGTGCCTTATCTCTTGCTGCTCTCTTTTCCAAACAGTGCATTCTCCATGGCCACAAAATCTGAATAATTAGTCTGCAAAAGGGTTTGGCCAACACCCAACTAAGGTCACTGCTTTGAAGGAACAGAAAGAAGACAAGACTGGCCAGTAAAAGGGAAAAGAATCCTGGCTATTTTTCTTAGACTGCATTGGCAAGATGACCAATATTTTGGTGTGCCCCACTCCACCCCTGCAAGCTCTTTTGGAATCCAATGCAGAAGTTCGATTTCATTTTCCTAGGAAAGATTATCCATTGCCCTGGTCTGGGGTATATGTGGTGTTTGGTGACCACTGATGATGAAGGCTTTTCATTGAGATGGCAATACTTTCTCATTATGTTCTAATTTCTTCCTCTGTCCTTGATTCCATTGCTCTTAGGACCTCTATTTGGAAATAACATGGTTTTCCAAGAGTTGTTGTTATGTGTTGTAATTTAGCAAATGACGTGTGAGCACTTTACAAAGAGGACATTTTTTACTTAGAAAGAATGAATACCTAAAAGTAAACTGCACGATGAAACAAATATTTATTTCACCGATCAAGATTAAAATGTCCACTTTATCACGGGGATTAAAATAATTAAAATTTAGTTGTAATTTATTTCCCATATATCAGACTGATTATTTTCCTTTAAATGGGTCAGTGCATTCTTAAAATTTTATTATGATTGAATATATTAAATCTAATCTTACCTAGAGTCCCTTTTCAAAACAACATTCTCTTTGGAACTAATATGCATTTCAGTTCATAATTTTAAAATAAAAATTTTAAATAGCTTAAAAAAATCCATGCAATTTTCACTTTGTCCACATGATGCACTATGCATTGAATTATCAAAAAAACTGAGAGATAAATGGAAAAAGTTGTTCAAGGACGGCAAGAAATGCACATATGCATGTCAGTGTCAACAAATGGGTTAAGAGGTGAATCATAGGTTTTTAATTTTTCTATATTCTCTTTTTATCTTATAATTCTTAAAGAGCTGTTGAAAACATTTAATAATGATTGAAGAGAAGAATGCACACCTCTGTGACTATACGAAGGACCAGGGATGGTACACATTGGTTAAGTAATATAGTGATTTAATATGATTTAATAAAAATGCCTTTTTTTAAAAAAATTGTGGGGATGATTGGGATTGTTGTACATATAAGTAGAGCCATGGATAATAGGCATTAGTCATATTTTAAAGATGCTCTGGCCAATTTTTAAAAAAGGAATTACAATTCAAGTTTCTGCTGGAGAAATGTGTATGAGACTACTGTTAGGTGTTTTGCCCCAATATTTTCTAAGGTTGAGATTTCTGCTCTCAGTGTCAGGTTTATGTACGTTCTGAAAAGATTGATATGCAACACTAAAAATATATATTATGAGAAAGAGGGTGGGGAGGGACAAATATGAGGCTTGGAATTACCTATTGCTCTAAAGTTTTCTTCCTTTTGTGTTTCTTCATTATCAGGTTGTAATCTGGCATGCATAGAATGGAGGGCGGTACCCTTTGCTTGATGCAATAGGTCCTTGAATTTTATGAACCATGCCTCTTCCACATGATAACTTGTAGGCAGTTGAGGCACTCTTTCTAACCGTGTGGACCTTACAGTTCCCTTTTGCACTTATGGGTGTTGGCAAGGTCCTTCATAAGGCATAAGAGAAATTTGGACGCTGGGAGCTATTTTTACTCTAGTTCCTTGGTTTCATTTGTGTATATGTGGATCTGTTTCTTGGTAAGAATGATTTTGATTTTTTTCCCAACAATTCTCAAAAATTACAAGATGATAAAATAGCAGCTATTTGTATATGGGCACCTGCGTCACAATCTACACATTATGCAACAGCCCAGTAATGTCTTGAAAATCAAGAATGGTTTCCTTGAAATAAAAATCCTGAGCTTTGTAAACATGCAGTAAAGAATCGTGAAGTCTTGTAAAAAAGTCCTCTGTATTATCGATTTAAAATTGTGATTATTCAAGAAAGGAGAATAAGTCAGAAACATTTCTTGTGCTCCCATTATTTTCTGCCTGTAAAAGTAGTTTAATATTATTCCAATAACTATTTGGAAAAAAATCTGGCCCAAAAATTGAGGAAAAATATGCATTGCACTGGAACTCCTTATTTGTAGCCTTTTATTTTAACAGTGTTTACTATTTAAAAGGGCTAAAGCCTTTCCTTTCCAATTAACAATGACAGGGAAGCAGGAAAACTACTTTTTGCCTAATTAAAGATTGATTTATATACCAAAATATAGAATTAACTACTATTTTAAAATGTATGTCTTTTCAAAGACTTAAAATTGATTTAATTTTATTTTATATACTCCCAATTTCTCTATGTGGGAACCCTGGCATTCTAATCTGACTTATTGCTAATTTTCACCTCCAATTGGCCACATTCTTTTCCTTAATATATATTTCTAACAGAATGTATATATATAAAAAAAAAAACATTAATGCAGTCGGTCAGGAAACTCAAACCTCTATACCCCAGCATGACTCCACAAGTGTTGGAATCTTTCTCACAGCCCAGGAGAAAATATTATTGCATTTTTTCCACCATCCACTGACCATACTTTGTGTTTAAAATACACTTTCATACCTTGACATCAACATATCTGGCTAGTTGGTTGTATAAGCTGTGTCTGTAGTGAAGTCTCTTGGGTTTTAATATTTCCACATACTCCTGAGTTGAGTAATGGTGTTTTCTCTCTGTTCCAATTTTTGAAATGCACCGCACTACACCGCACAAGGAAATCAGAGCTTGGATTCTTTCCTCCAGGATTCCATTGTTCTCCTCTTTTCTGTTTTTAGCAGTGCCTTCTCTCCAACTGCTGTCATTTTCAAACAGCCCATTCTCCATGCCACCAAGGTCCGAATATTATTCTGGAAAAGTGTTTGGATCACACCCAGCTAAGGTCCCTGCTTTGAAGGAGCAGAAAGAATACAAGACTGGCCAGTATTTCCTGGGATTGCATTGGCCAGATGACCAGGATTTTGGTGTGCCACACTCCACCCCAACAAGTCCTTTTGGAATCCAATGCAGACGTTTGATTTCATTTCAAATGATAAGTTTATCCATGGCCTTTATCGGAGATATATTGTTGATTGGTGTACTTTAATATTGAAGTCTCTTCATTAAGATGGCAATACTTTCTCTTTCTATTATAATTTCTTCCTCTGCCTTTGATTCCATTGCTCTGAATATCTCTAGTTGGAAAGAATATGGTTTTCCAAGGGATCCTGTTATGTTTGGTCATTTATGCAAAGGACGTGTGAGAACATTACAAAGGGGACATTTTTTTACTCAGAAAGAATGAATGCCTCAAGGCAAATTGCACGAGGAAACATAAATTTATTTCTCCCCTTGAGATTATAATTTCCACAATTTCATGTGGAATAAAATAATTAAAAATTTTTAATAATTTATTTCCCTGAAATCAGATTGATTATTTTCCTATACATGTGCCTGTGCCGTCTTAAACCTTTATTATGATTGATTACATTAAATCTAATCTTACCTAAAATTCCTTTTCAAATCAACTTTCTCTTTCAATCTAATATATATTTCCATTCATAATTTTAAAATAAAGTCTTTTCAATAGCTTTAAAAAGCCACACATTTTACACTTTGTCCACATGATGCACTATGGGATGAGTTATTAAGATAACTGAGAGAGAAACAGAAAACTTTGTTCAAGGACCCTGAGAAAAGCACCTTTGCATGGCAGTGTCAATAAATGTATTGAGAGGTGAATAATATTTTTTTACTGTTCTGGGTTCTGTTTATTTATTATAATTCTTAAAGAGATGTTGAAAACTTTTAATAATGATTGAAGAGAAGAATGCGCACCACTGTGATTATATGAAGGACCAAGGAATGTACACATTGGATAAGAAAAATATTGGTTTAATATGTATTAATAAAACTGATTTGTTTTAATAATCGTGCGTATGTCTGGAACTGTACACCCAGTTAAGCCATGGATACTAGGCAGTATTCATGTATTAAAGATACTTTGACCAATTTTTTAAAAAGGAGTCACAATTCAACGTTCTGCTTGAAATGTGTGTATGGGACAACTGTTAGTTGTTATGCTCCTATTTTTCCTAAGGTTGAGATTTCTGCTCTCAGCCTCAGGTTTATGTGTACTCATGTATGATTGATATGCCTCACTATAAATGTATATTAAGTGAAAGAGGATGGGGAGGGACAAATATGAAGCTTTAGAATTACCTGTTTCCCTAAAGTCATCTTCCTTTTGTGTTTCTTCATTATCAGACGTTGTAATCTGGCATGCATAGAATGGAGGACGGTACCATCTCTTTTATGGAATAGGTTCTTCACGTTTGAGAAACTTTCCTCCTACCCTGATAAATTTTAAACATTTGAGTCACTCTTTTTCACCTTGTGGACCTTACAGGTCACTTTTTCCCTTTTGGGTATTGGCAAGGTCCTTCATAATTCATAGCAGAAATTTGGAAGCTGTAAGCTATTTATACTATATTTCCCTGGTTAAATATTTGTGTATGTCCATGTGTTTCTCTGAAAGAATGATTTAGAATGTTTTTCCAATATGTTCTGAAAAATTACAATATGTCAAAAGAGCAGGTATTCATATATGGACACCTGCATCACAATCTCTCCACAGCCGGGAACAGCCCAATGATGTCCAGGAAATCAGGAATGCTTTCCTAGAAACAAAATCCCGAGCCATGTGAACATTCAGTAAAGAATCGTGAAGTCATGTAAAAAGATGTCCTCTGAATTACTGATTTAAAATTGTCATTATTCAAAAAAGGAGTCATATGTGAGAAGCATTTCTTGTGCTCCCATTACTTTTCTGCCAGTTAGAGTAGTTTAATATTATTCCAATAACTTTTAGGTAGAGAATCTTTTCCAAAAATTAAGGTAAAATATGTATTCCACAGGGGCTCTCTATTTGTAGCCATTTATTTTTACAGAGTTTACTATTTAAAAGGGCTAAAGCCATTCCTTTCCAATTAACATTGACAGAATATGGGAAAAAATTCTTTCTGCCCAAGTTCAGTTTGGCTTTTATACCAAAATATATAAATAACCATTCTTTTAAAATGTATCTTTTAATGAACACTTAAAAATTTTATTCATTTTAAATACTCCAAATTTCTCTATGAGAGAAGACCATCATTCCAATCTGCCTCATAGCTAATATTCACCTCCAATTGGCCACTTTCTTGTTTTCCTCAATATATATATCTATCTATCTAACAGAATCTATAAATTAAAAAAAAAAAAAAAAAAACATTTGTGCAGTGGGTCAGTATACTCAAACTTCTATCCCCCAGCATGAGTCCACCTGTGTTGGAATCTTTCAGTCAGATCCTGAGAAAATATTATGGCATTTTTCCCACCAGTCACTGACCATACTTTATGTGTAAAATCCACTTTCATACTCTGACTTCAACATATCTGGCTATTTGGCTTTATAGGCTGTGTATTTAGTGAAGACTCTTGTGTTTTAATTTTTTCCACGCACTCTTGAGTTGACTAGTGGAGTTTTCTTTCTGTTTCAGTTTTCAACCAGCACTGCATCACACTGCACAAATGAATCAGAGCTTGGATGATTTGTCCAAGATTCCATTGTAACCCTCTTTTTTTGTTTTTAGCAGTGCCTTCTCCACTGATGCTGTCTTTTCCATACAGCCCATACTCCATGCACCCAAGGTCCAAATAATTAGTCTGTAGAAGTGTTTGTGCTTCACCCAGCAAAGGTCCCTGCTTTGGAACAGCAGAAAGAAGACAAACCTGGACAGTAACTGGAAATGAATCCTGGCAATTTATCCTGGGACTACATTGACAGGATAACCAGGATTTTGATGTGCCAAGCTCCAACCCTGCGAGCCATTTTGGAATCCAATGCAGAAGTTCGATGTCATTTTACATGGAAAGGTTACCTATTTCCCTTATCTGGGATATACGTGGTGTATGGTGAACTTTGATAATGAAGGCTCTTCATTGAAATGGCAAAACTTTCTCATTCTATTGTAATTTCTTCCAGTACCCTTGATTACATTGCTCTGAGGATCTCTTGTTGGAAATAATATCGTTTTCCAAGTGATCTTGTTATGTGTGGTAATTTAGGCAAAAGACGTGTGAGCACTTTACAAAGAGGAAATTTTTTTACTCAGAAAGAATGATTGCCTTAATGTAAACTGCATGATAAAACAAAAATTTATTTCACCCCAAGAGATTATAATGTCCACTATTTCACAGGGAATAAAATAAGAAAATTTTGTTATAATTTATCTCCCATAAATCAGTCTGATTATTTTACTTTACAAGTGTCAGTGCCTTCTTAAATTTTTATTATGATTCATTTTCTTAAATCTATTTACTTACAATCCCTTTTCAAATCAATATTCTCTTTTGATCTAATTTGCCTTTCAGTTCATAATTTTAAGATAAAGATTTTCAACAGTTTAAAAAGCCATGCAATATTCACTTTCTCCACATGATGCACTATGGGATGAGTTATCAATAAAACTGAGAGATAAACAGAAAAATTTCTTCAAGGATGGTGAGAAAAGCACCTATGCTTGTCAGTGTCAACTAATGGATTAAGAGGTGAATAATATGTTTTATATTCTTCTGGATTGTCTTTATTTATTATAATTCATAAAGAATTGTTGAAAATGTTTAATAGTGATTTAAGAGAAGAATGTACACCTCTGTGATTATACGAAGGACCAGGGAATGTACACATTGGATAAGTAAGATAGTCATTTAATATGTTTTAATAAAACAGACTTGTTTTAAAATTCGTGGGGATGTCTGGAATTGCACACCAAATTTGAGCCATGGATAATAGGCATTCATCATGATTTAAAGATGCTCTGGCCAATTTTTAAAAAGGGAATCACAATTCAAGTTTCTGCTCGAGTTGTGTGTATGAGACCACTGTTAGGTGTTATGCCCCTTTATTTTCTAAGTTTGAGATTTCTGCTCTCAACGTCAGGTTTATGTATGTTTACATATGATTGATATGCATCACTAAAAATATATATTAAGAGAAAGAGGGTGGGGAGAGACGAATATGAAGATTTGGAATTACCTATTTCTCTAAAGCGGGCTTCCTTTTGTGTTTCTTCATTCCCGGAGGCTGTAATTTGGTGTGCATAAAATGGAGGTCGGTACACTCTGCTTGATGGAATAGTTCCTTGACTTTCCTGAATGATTCCTCTTCCACATGATAACTTGTTATCATTTGAGACTCTCTTTCTCACCTTGTGGAACTTACATTTCCCTTTTGCACTTCTGGGTGTTGGCAAGGTCCTTCATAAGACATAGGAGACATTTGGAGGCTAGGAGATACTTGTACTAGTTCCTTGGTTTCATTTCTTTATGTGTAGATCAGTTTCTTTGTAAGAATGATTTTGATTTTTTTTTCCAATACATTCTCAAAAATTAAAATATGTCTAAAGACCAGGTATTTGTATATGGACACATGCATCACAATCTCTGCTCCAAGGGCAACAGCCCAATGATGTCCAGAAAATCAGCAATGGTTTCCTTGAAAAAAAAAATCTGGAGCCTGGTAAACGTTCAGTAAAAAATCATGAAGTCATGTAAAAAGAAGTCCTCTGAATTATCGATACAAAATTGTGATTATTCACAAAAGGAGAATCACTGAGAAATTTTTCTTGTGCTCCCATTATTTTTCTGCCATTTAGAGTAGTTTAATATTATTTCAATAACTATAAGGAAGAAAATCTAGTCCAAAAATTAAGGTAAAATATGCATTCCACAGGACATCTTCTCTTTGTAGCCTTTTATTTTTACAGAGTTTACTATTTAAAAGGTCTAAACCCTTTCCTTTCCAATTAATATTAACAGGGTATGGGGGAAAATTCTTTTTTCCTAAGTAAAGATTGATTTATATACCAAAATATAGAATGAACCATTCTTTTAAAATGTAGAGTTTAATGAAGAATTAAAATTTATATATTTTTTAATTTTAAATGCTCCAAATTACTTTATGAGAGATCACCATCATTCTCATCTGACTTGTAGCTAATTTTCACCTCCAATTGGCCACATTCTTGTTTTCCCTAATAAATATTTCTAACAGAATCTATAAAGTAAAAAAAAAAAAAAAGGATTTATGCTGTCAGTCAGTATACTCAAAATGCTATCCCCCAGCACGTCTCCACAGGTTTTCGAATCTTTCTGAAAGATCATGAGAACATATTTTGACATTTTATCCATGAGCCACTAACCATAATTTATGTTTAAAATAAACTTTCATGCCCTAACTTCAACATAGCTTGCCAGTTGTTTGTATAGGCTATGTTTGTAGTAAAGATTCTTGTGGTTTAATTTTTTCCACATACTCCTGAGTTGACTAGAGGAGTTTTCTTTCTGTTCCAATTTTCCAAAAGCAACACACTACACTGCAGAAGGAAATCCAAGCTTGGATTCTTTCCTCCAGGAATCCATTGTTCTCCTCTTTTCTGTTTGAGCAGAACCTTCTCTCCTGCTGCTGCCTCCTCCAAACAGCTCATTCTCCTTGCACCCAAGGTCCAAATAATTAGACATCAGAAGTGTTTGTGCCACACCCAGATAAGTCCCTGCTTTGGTGGAGCAGAAAGAAGACAAGACTGGCCAGTAACAGGGAAACAAATCCTGACCATTTGTCATGGGACTGCATTGGCATGATGACCAGGATTTTAGTATTAAAACGCTCCACCCCTGTGAGCCCTTTTGGCATCCAATGCAGAAGTTTGATTTCTTTTTACATGGAAAGGTTATCCATGGCCCTGATCTGTGATATATATGGTGTCTGGTGACCTTTTATAATGAAGACTCTTCACTGAGGTGCAATCCTTTCTCATTCTATTCTAATTTTTCCTCTGCCCTTGATTCCATTGCTCTTAGGATCTCTAGTTGGAAATTTTATGGTTTTCCAAGAGATCTTGTTATGTGTGGTAATTTAGCCAAAGTATAAGTGAGCACTTTACAAAGAGGACATTTTTTACTAAGAAAGAATGAATCCCTCAAAGTAAACTGCATGATAAAACAAAAATTTATTTCACACCTAGAGATTATAAGATCCATTATTTCCCATGGAATAGAATAATTAAAATTTTATTATTATTTATTTCCCTTAAATATGCCTGATTATTTTCCTTTACATGTGTCTGAGCCTTCTTAAATCTTTATTATGACTGATCATATTAAATCTAATCTTACCAAAAATCCCTTTTCAAATCAACATTCTCTTTCAATCTAATATATGATTCAGTCCATAATTTAAAAATAAAGTCCTTTCAAACGCTTTAAAAAAGCCATGCATTGTTCACTTTGCCGACATTATGCATTATGGGATGAGTTGTGAAAAAACTGAGAGATAAACAGAAAAATTTGTTCAAGGATGGTGAGAAAAGCACTTTTGCATGGCAGTGACAACAAATGGAATGAGAGGTGAATAATATATATTTATTCTTCTGGATCCTTTTTATTTATTTTAATTCATAAAGAGCCTTTGAAAACGTTTATTACTGAATAAAGAGAATAATGCAAACCACTGTGATTATATGAAGTACCAAGGAATGTACGCTTTTGATAAGTAAGATAGTGGCTTAATATGTATTAATAAAACAGACTTGTTTTAAAAATTGTGGGGATGTTTGGAATTGTACACCCTAGTTAAACCATGAATAATAGGCCTTAGTCATATTTTAAAGATGCTTTGGCCAATTTTTAAAAAAAGAATCACAATTCAATGATCTGCTGGAGATGTGTGCACTGGACCAGAGTTTTGTGTTATGCTTCTTAATTTTCGAAGGTCAAGTTTTTTTCTCTCGGCTTCAGCTTTTGTATGTTCATGTATGATTGATATGCATCACTAAAAATATATATTAAGTGAAAGAGAGTGCAGAGAAACAAATATGGAACTTTTGAATTACCTATTTCCCTAAAGTCACCTTCCTTTAGTGTTGCTTCATTATCAAAGATTGTAATCTCCCAAGCATAGAATGGGGTACGGTGCCCTCTGGTGGAAGGATTTGGTCCTTGACTTAGAGAAAATTTCCTCTTACCCTGATAACTTGTAAACAGTTGAGTCATTCTTTCTAACCTTGTGGATCAGACACGTCAATTTTTCCATTCTGTGTGTTGGCATGGTCCTTCATAAGCCATAGGAGAATTTTGGAGGCTGTAAGTTATTTGTACTGTAGTTCAATGGTTTCATTTTTGTATATGTCAATCTGTTTCTTTGTAAAAATTGTTTTGAAAAATTTTCCAATACATTCTCTAAAATTACAATATGTCAAAAAGCAGATATTCATTTAAGGACACCTGCATCATAAGCTCTCTGCCATTGGGAACAGCTCAATTGTGTCCAGAAAATCAGGAATGTTTCCTTGAAACAAAACCCCAAGTGATGTAAACATTCAGTGCAGAATTGTGAAGTCATGTAAAATGATGTCCTCTGGATTATTGATTTTAAATTGTGATTATTCAAAAAAGGAGTCATCAGTGAGAAGCATTTCTTGTCCTCCCATTATTTTTCCTCGAGTTAGAGTTGTTTAATATTATTCCAATAATTATTTGGAAGAAACTCTAGTACAAAAATTAAGGTAAAATATGCATGCCACAGGAACTCTTGTATTTGAAGCCTTTAATTTTTACAGAGTTTTCTATTTAATGGGCTAAAATCTTTCCTTTCAAATTAACACCGACAGGGTAGGGGAAAAATTCTTTCTGCCTAAGTAAGGATTTATTTTTATAGCAAAACAAATAATTAACCATTTTTTAAACACGTATACTTTAACAAAGGCTTAAAATTCCTTTTTTCAATTTTAAATTCTCCGAATTGCTCTAGTAGAGAATATCGTCATTGTAAGCTGACATAGAGTTAATTTTCACCTCCAATGGGACACATTCTTGTTTTTTTAAGGTATATAACAGAATATTTAAGTTAAAAAAAATATTTTATGCTGTCGGACATGACTCTCAAACCTGTATTCCCAGCATGCCTCCACACATGTCGGATACTTTCTGACAGATCATGAGAAAATATTATGGCATTTTTTCCACCAGCCACTGACTACCCTTTATGTTTAAAATGCACTTTCATACCCTGACTTCAACATAACTGACTCGTCGGTTGTATAGGCTAGGTCTGTAGTGAAGGCTAGTGGGTTATAATTTTTCCCACATAATCCTGAGTGGGTGAGTGGACTTTCCTTTCTGTTCTAATTTTCAAAAAGCAGCACACCACACTGCACAAGGAAATCAGAGCTTGGATTCTGTCCTCCATGATTCCGTTGTTTTCCTCTTTACTGGTTTTAGCAGTGCCTTATCTCTTCCAGCTCTCTTTTCCAAACAGTGCATTCTCCATGCGCCCAAAGTCTCAATAATTAGTCTGCAAAAGGGTTTGGGCCACACCCAATTAAGGTCCCTGCTTTGAAGGAGCAGAAAGAAGACAAGACTGGCAAGTAAAAGGAAATGAAACCTGGCCATTTTTCTGGGACTTCATTGGCAAGATGATCAGGATTTTGGAGTGCCATGCTCCACCCCTTCTAGCCCTTTTGGAATCCAATGCAGAAGTTCGATTTCATTTTACACGGAAACGTTATCCATTGCCCTGATCTGGGGTTTATATGTTATTTAGTGACGTTTGATAATGAAGGCTCTTCATTGAGATGGCAATACTTTCTAATTATGTTCTAATTTCTTCCTCTACCCTTGATTCCATTGCTCTTAGGATCTGTATGTGGAAATTATATGGTTTTACAAGAGATGTTGTTATGTGTGGTAATTTAGGTAAAGAACGTGTGAGCACTTTACAAAGAGGACATTATTTATTTAGAAAGAATGAATGCCTCAAATTAAACTGCCCAACTAAAGAAATATTTATTTCACCAGTCAAGATTAAAATATCCACTATATCATGGGGAATAAAATAATTAAAATTTTGTTATGAATTATTTCCCATAAATCAGACTGATTATTTTCCTTTACACGTGTCAGTGCATTCTTAAAATTTTATTATGATTGATTATATTAAATCTAATTTTACCTAGAGTCTTTTTTCAAATCAACATTCTCTTTGGAACTGATATGCATTTCATTTCATAATTTTAAAATAAAAATTTTAACAGGTTTAAAAAATCCATGCAATGTTCACTTTGTCCACATGATGCACTATGGGTTGAATTATCAAAAAAACTGAGAGATAAACGGAAAAAGTTGTTCAAGGACGGCAAGAAAAGCACATATGCATGTCAGTGTCAACTAATGAATTAAGAGGTGAATAATATATATTTTATTTTTCTGTATTCTCTTTATTTATTATAATTTTTAAAGAGCTGTTGAAAACATTTAATAATGATTGAAGAGAAGAATGCACACCTCTGTGATTAAACAAAGGACCAGGGAGGGTACACAATGGATAAATAATATCATGTTTTAATATGATTTACTAAAAAAGCCATTTTTTTTAAATTGTGAAGATGTCTGGGATTGTACAAATAAGTTCAGCCATGGATAATAGGCCTAAGTCATGTTTTAAATATGCTCTAGCCAATTTTTAAAAAAGAAATCACAATTCAAATTTCTGCTGGAGATCTGTGTATGAGACTACTGTTAGGTGTTTTGCCCCTATATTTTCTAAGTTTGAGATTTCTGCTCTCGGTGTCAGGTTTATGTATGGGCAAAAACTATTGATATGCATCACTAAAAATATATGTTATGAGAAAGAGGGTGGGGAGGTATAAATATGAAGCTTGGAATTACCTATTTCTCTAAAGTGGTCTTCCTTTGTGTTTCTTCATTATCAGAGGTTGTAAATGGGCATGCATAGACTGGAGAGCAGTACCCTCTGCTTGATGCAATAGGTCCTTGACTTTTATGAACAATTCCTCTTCCACATGATAACTTGTAAACAGTTGAGGCACTCTTTCTCACCTTTGGACCTTACAGGCCCCTTTTGCCCTTCTGGGTGTTGGCAAGGTCCTTCATAACACATAGGACACATTTGGAGGCTGGGAGATACTTGTACTGTAGTTCCTTGGTTTCAATTCTTATGTGGAGATCAGTTTGATTGTAGGAATGATTTTGATTTTTCTCCCAATACATTCTCAAAAATTAAAATGTATCAAAAGACCAGGTAATTGTCTATGGACACCTGCATCACAATCTCTGTTCCAAGGGAAACAGCCCAATGATATCCCGAAAATCAGCAATGGGTTCCTTGAAAAAAAAAAAAGACAGAGCCTTCTAAACATTCAGTAAAGAATCCTGAAGTCATGTAAAAAGAGGTCCTCTGAATTATCGATTTAAAATTGTGGTTATTCAAAACAAAGAATCAATGAAACATTTCTTGTGCTCCTATTATTTTCTGCCCTTTAGAGTAGTGTAATATTATTCAAAGAAGTATTAGGAAGAAAATCTAGTCAAAAATTTAAGGTAAAATATGCATTCCACAGGAGCTCTCTATTTGTAGCATTTTATATTACACAGTTTACATTTTAAAAGGGCTAAAGTATTTCATTTACAATTAACATTGAACAGTGTATGGGGAAAAATCCTTATTTCCTATGTACGGGTCGATTTATATACCAAAATATATAAATAACCATTCTTTACAATGTTTGTTTTAACGAAGAATTAAAATTTATTTATTTTTATTTTAAATACTCCAAATTAGTCTATGAGAGGACACTGTCATTCTAATCTGACTTATAGCTAGTTTTCACCTCCAATTGGCCAGAATCTTATTTTCCTTAATATATATTTCAAACAGAATCTATAACTTAAAAAAAAAAAAAAAACTTTTACTCAGTCAGACAGGATACTCGATCCTCTATCCCCTAGTATGAAACCACAAGTGTTGGAATCTTTCTGACAGATCATAAGAAAATATTATTGCACTTTTCCACTAGCCACTGACCATACTTTATGTTTAAAATACACTTTCATACACTTCTTCAACTCCTCTGGCTATTTGGTTGTATTTACAGTGTCTGTAGTGAAGACTCTTGTGTTTACATTTTTTCCACATACTCCTAAGATGTCTAGAGTAGTTTTCTTTCTTTCACAATTTTCAAAAAAGCCCCATACAACATTGCACAAGGAAATCTGAGTTTGGATTCTTTCCTCCAGGATTCCATTGTTCTCCTCCTTTCTGTTTTTAGCAGTGCCATTTCTCCTGCTGCTGTCTTCTCCAAACATCCCTTTCACCCTGCCCAAAGGGTCCAAATAATTAGACTGATAAAGTGTTGGTGACACACAACGCTAAGGTCCCTGCTTTGGAAGAGCAGAAAGAAGAGAAGACTGGCCAGTAACCGGGAAATGAATCCTGTCCATTTTTCCTGGGACTGCATTGGCAGCATGACCAAGATTTTGGTGTGCCACTCTACCCCCCTGCGAGACAATTTGGAATCCATGGCTGAAGTACGATTTTATTTTACATACAAACTTTTCCCATTGCCCTAATATAGAATATATGTGGTGTTTGGTCGCTTTTGATAATGAAGGGTCTTCATTGAGATGGCAATACTTTCTCATTTTATTCTAATTTCTTCCTCTGCCTTTGATTCCATTGCTCTGAGGAACTGTAGTTGGAAATAATATGGTTTTCCAAGGGATCCTGTTATGTTTGGTAATTTATGCAAAGGACGTGTGAGCATATTACAAAGGGGACATTATTTAATCAGAAAGAATGAATGCCTCGGTGCAAACTGCACAATGAAACAAAAATTTATTTCACCCCTTGGGAGCATAATTTCCACAATTTCATAGGGAAGAAAATAATTAAAAATTTTTAATAATTTCTTTCCCTAAAATCAGACTGATTATTTTCCTTTACATGTGCCTGTGCCTTCTTAAACCTTTATTATGATTTATTGTATTAAATCTAATCATACCTAAAATCCCTTTCCAAATCAACATTCTCTTTCAATCTAATATACGTTTCTGTTCATAATTCTAAAATAAAGTCTTTTCAATAGCTTTACAAAAGCCATGGGTTTTTCACTCTGGCAACATGATTCTCTATGGGAGGACTTATTAAGATAACTGAGAGAGAAATGGAAAAAGTTGTTCAAGGATGCTGAGAAAAGCACCTTTGCATGGCAGTGTCAACAAATGGATTGAGAGCTGAATAATATATTATTTACTGTTCTGGATTCTTTTATTTATTATAATTCTTAAAGAACTGTTGAAAACATTTAATAATGATTGAAGAGAAGCATGCACCCCTCTGTGATTATATGTAGGACCAGGGAATATACACATTGGATAAGAAAAATATTGGTTCATTATATATTAATAAAACAGATTTCTTTTAATAATCATGGGTATGTCTGGAACTGTACACCAAGTTAAGCCATGGATACTAGTCATTAGTCATGTTTTAAAGATATTCTTGCCAAATTTTAAAAAGGGAATCACAATTCAAGTTTCTGCTGGAGATGTGGGTCTGGGACGACTATTAGGTGTTATACCCCTTTATTTTCTTTTTTTTTTTTTTTTAAGATTTTTTAAAATTTATTTATTCATTTATACCCCCCTTGCTGCCCGTGCTCGCCGGGTCAGCCAACAACGCCGCGCGGGCGGGCCTGCCTCCACCAGGAGGCCCTGGGAACCGAACCCGGGGCCTCCCATATGGTAAACGGGAGCCCCACTGATTGAGCCACAGCCGCTTCCCCCTTTATTTTCTCATGATGAGATTTCTTACTCTCAGCGTCAGGTGTATATATGTTCATGAATGATTGACATGCATCAATAAAAATATATATTAAGGGAAAGCAGGGGAAGAGAGACAAAAATGAAGCTTTGGAATTACCTATTTCTCTAAGGTGGCCTTCCTTTTGTGTTTCTTCAGTATGTAGGCAGTAATCCTGCGTGCATAGAATGGAGGAAGGCTGAATCTGCTTGATGGAAATAGTCCTTGATTTTTATGAACCATTCCTCTTCTACATGATATCTTGTAAACAGTTAAATCACTCTTTCTCACCTTGGGGACCTTACAGGTCCCTTTTGCATTTCTGGGTTTTGGCAAGTTCCTTCATAAGCCAGAAGAGAAATTTGGATGCTGGGAGCTAGTTTTACTCTAGTTCTTTGTTTCATTTGTGTATAGGTGGATATGTTTCTTGGTAAGAATGATTTTGATTTTTTTCCCAATATTTCTCAAAAATTACAATATGACCAAAGAGCAGCTCTTTGTATAAGGACTCCTGCACCACAATCTCTGTGACATCAGCAACAGCCCAATAATGTCTTGAAAATCAGGAATGATTTCCCTGAAAAAAAATCCAGAACCGAGTAAACTTTCAATACACACTCATGAAGTCATGTAAAAAGAGGTCCTCTGAATTATCGATTCAAAACTGTGATTATTCCAAAAAGGATAAGCAGTGAGAAATATTTCTTTTGCTCCCATTATTTTTCTACCAATTAGAGTAGTTTAAAATTATTCCAATAAATAGGAAGAAAATGTAGTCCAAAATTAAACGTAAAATATGCATTCCACAGGAACTCTTCTATCTGTGGTCTTTTATTTTTACAGAGTTTACTATTTAAAAGGGCTAAAGTCTTTCTTTTCCAATTAACATTTACAGGGTAGGGGGAAAAATTCATTTTCCCTAAGTAAAGATTGACTTATATACCATAATATATAATTAACCATTCTTTTAAAATGTACATTTTAATGAATTTTCAAATTTTTAAATTTTATTTTAAATACTCCCAATTACTCTATGAGAAAACACTGTCATTCTATTCTAAATCTTTGCTAATTTTCACGTCCAACTGGTCACATTCCTGTTTTCCTTATTACATATTTATATTAGAAACAATAAATTAAAAAAAAAAAACCATTTATGCAGTCGGTCAGAATTGTCAAACCTCTATTCCCTGCATGACTCCACATGTGTTTTAAACTTTCTGAAAGATCATGTGTATATATTTTTGCAATTTTTCCACCAGCCACTGACTATATTTTATGTTCAATGTTCACTTTCATACCCTGACTTCAACAGATCTAGATAGTTGTTTTTATGGCAAGTGTCTTTACTGAAGACACTTGAGTTTTACTTTTTCCACATACTCCTGTGTTGCCTATTGGAAGTTTCTTTCTATTTTAATTTTCAATCAGCACTGGAGCAGGCTGTACAGATGGTTGCTATTGTTCAGGATTCCATTGGTCACCTCTTTTCTGTTTTTAGCAATGCCTTCTCTCCTGCTGCTGTCTTTTCCAAACAGCACATTCTTCCATGCCCCCAAGTTCCAAATTATTATCCTGCAGAAAAGTTTGTGCCACATCCAGCTACAGTCCTTGCTTTGGAGGATCAGAAAGAAGTCAAGCCTGGCCAGTAACAGGGAAACAAATCCTGGCCATTTGTGATGGGACTGCATTGGCCTGATGACCAGCATTTTAGTGTTAAAATGCTCTTGTTATGTGTGGTAATTCAGCCAAAGTATAAGTGAGCACTTTACAAAAAGGACATTTTTAGTAAGAAAGAATGAATCCCTCAAAGTAAACTGCACTATTTCCAGGGGAATGGAATAATTAAAGTTTTGTTATTATTTATTTCCCCTAAATATAACTGATTATTTTCCTTTTGATGTTTCTGTGCCTTCTTAAGTCTTTATTATTACTGATCATATTAAATCTAATCTTACCTAAAATCTCTTTTCAATTCAACATTCTCTTTCAGTCTAAAATACGTTTCAGGGAAACAGCTGTGGCTTAATCAGTAGGTCTCCCATTTACCATATGGGAGGCCCTGGGTTCATTTCCCAGGACCTCCTGGTGAAGGAAAGCCTGCCCAAATGGCGTGGTTAGCTGACCCAGCGAGCACAAGAAGTAAGGGGGGGTAAATGAATAAATAAATAAAATCTTAAAAAATAAAATAAAATAAAATAAAATACATTTTAGTCCATAATTTAAAATTAAAGTACTTTCAACAGCTTTAACACAGCCATGCATTGTTCACTTTGCCCACATTATGCACTATGGGATGAGTTATTAAAAAACTGGGAGATAAACGGAAAAATTTGTTCAAGGATGGAGAGAAAAGCACCTTTGCATGGCATTGTCAACAAATGGATTGAGAGGTGAATAATATTTAATTTAATCTTCTGGATTCTCTTTATTTATCTTAATTCTTAAAGAGCTTTTGAAAACGTTTAATCATGACTGAAGAGAAGAATGCACACATCTGTGAATATATGACGCACCAGGGAATGTTCGCATTTGATAAGTAAGATAGTGGTCTAATATGTATTAATAAAAGAGACTTGGCCACTTGACAGTTTTTGGGTAGGGAGGGGATGAGCAGTTGAAATACAGGGGCTTCTTTGGGAGTTGGAGGTTGTCCTGAGTACTGTTGTGGCAATGGATGTAGGCCATTTTAAATCAGCACACACCACTCAGAACTGAGTGGGAGAGAGTGTGGTCTACAGTGTGAACGGTGGTCTATGGTTGGTGGCAAGGCTCCACGATGTGTAAGTTCATTGAGGTTGGTGGGCCACACTGTGGGAGATGTTTGTGTGGGATGTGGTGGGAGGTGTGGGAGGTGGGAAACATGGGAATCCCAGTGGGTTCCGTGTAATATTTTAGGTAATCTAAGCACCTCTTAAAATATATGTATATATATATATATAACATTTTTGTGAGCAAATACACATATATGCATATATATTTATATATCATTTTACAAATGTTTGTATGTATTATGAGAATTTTGATTTTTACCCATAATAAAAAAAAAATGAGAGGGTCTAGGAAAAAAAAAAAAAGTAGTTGGGATGTCTGAAATTTTACACCCTAGTTGAGCCATGAATAATAAGCCTTAGTCATATCTGAAAGATGCTTTGTCCAATTTTTAAAAAATGAATCACAAGTCAATGATCTCCGGGAGATGTGTGTACTGGACCACTGTTTAGTGTCATGCCTCTTAATTTTCTAAAGTTGAGATTTTGGTTCTCAGCTTCAGCTTTTGTATGTTCATGTATGATTGATATGCATGACTAAAAATATATATTAAGTGAAAGATGGTGTGGAGAAACAAATATGAACCTTTTAAATTACCTGTTTCCCTAAATTCAGCTTCCTTTAGTGTTGTTTCATTATCAAAGATTGTAATCTCCCAAGCATAGAAGGCAGTACGGTGCCCTCTGCTGGATGGATTTGGTCCTTGACTTTGAGAAACTTTCGTCTTACCCTGATAACTTGTAAACAGTTGAGGCACTCTTTCTCACATTGTGGACCATACACGTCCCTTTTTCCCTTCTCTGTGTTGGCATGGTCCTTCATAAGCCATAGGAGAATTTTGGAGGCTGTAAGTTATTTGTACAGTAGTTCAATGGTTTCATTTATGTATATGTCGATCTGTTTCTTTGCAAAAATTTTTTTGAAAATATTTCCAATACATTCTCAAAAATTACAATATGTCAAAAAGCAGGTATTCTTATATGTGCACCTGCATCACAATCACTCTGCCATCGGAAACAGCCCAATTTGTCCAGAAAATCAGGAAGTTGCCTTGAAACAAAAACCCGAGAGGTGTAAACATTCAGTGCAGAATTGTGAAGTCATGTAAAATGATGTCCTCTGGATAATTGATTTAAAATTGTGATTATACAAAAACGGAGTCATCAGTGTGAAGCATTTCTTTTCCTCCCAATATTTTTCCTCGAGTTAGAGTTGTTTAATATTATTCCAATAATTATTAGGAAGAAACTCTAGTCCAAAAGTTAAGGTAAAATATGCATGCCACAGGAACTCTTCTATTTGAAACCTTTTAATTTTACAGAGTGTTCTATTTAACGGGCTAAAATCTTTCCTTTCATATTAACATTGACAGGGTATGGGGAAAAATTCTTTCTGCCTAAGTAAGGATTTATTTTTATAGCAAAATAAATAATTAACCTTTTTTTAAAACTTCTATAATTTAACAAAGGCTTAAAATTTCTTTTTTCAATTTTAAATTCTCCTAATTGCTCTATGAGAGAATATCGTCATTGAAAGCTGTCGTAGAGTTAATTTTCACCTCCAATGGAACACATTCTTGTTTTTTTAAGGTATAACTATAACAGAATCAATAAGTTAAAAAAAAAAAAAAACTTTTATGCTGTTGGTCAGGATTCTCAAACCTCTATTCCCAACACGACTCCACACATGTCAGATTCTTTTTGACAGATCATGAGAAAATATTATGATATTTTTTCCACCAGCCACTGACTACACTTTATGTTTAAAGTGCACTTTCATACGCTGACTTCAACATAACTGGCTAGTTGGTTGTATAGGCTGGGTGTGCAGTGCAGTCTCTTGGGTTTTAATTTTTACCACATAATCCTGAGTTGGTGAGTGGAGTTTTCTTTCTGTTCCAATTTTCAAAAATCAGAATACCACACGGCATAAGGAAATCGCAGCTTGGGTTCTGTCCTCCATGATTCAGATGTTCTCCTCTTTACTATTTTTAGCAGTGCCTTATCTCTTGCTGCTCTCTTTTTAAAACAGTGCATTCTCCATGCCCCCAAAGTCTGAATAATTAGTCTGCAAAAGGGTTTGGGCCACACCCAACTGAGGTCCCTGCTTTGATGGAGCAGAAAGAAGACAATTCGAGTCAGTAAAAGCGAAACGATTCTGGCCATTTTTCTGGGACTGCATTGGTAAGATGACCAGGATTTTGGTGTGCCATGCTCCACCACTGCTAGCCCTTTTGGAATCCAATGCAGAAGTTCAATTTCATTTTACACGGAATGGTTATCCATTGCCCTGAACTGGGATATATGTGGTGTTTTGTGACCTTTGATAATGAAGGCTCTTCATTGAGATGGCAATACGTTCTCATTATGTTCTGATTTCTTTCTCTGCCCTTGATTCCCTTTCTCTTAGGATCCGTATTTGGAAATAATATGGTTTTCAAAGAGATCTTGTTATGTGTGGTAATTTAGGCCAAGGACTTGTGAGCACTTTACAAAGACGACATCTTTTACTTAGAAATATGCAATGCCTCAAAGTAAACTGCACAAAGAAACAAATATTTCTATCACCGATCAAGATTAAAATGTCCACTATATCATGAGCAATAAAATAATTAAAATTTGGTTATAATTTATTTTCCATAAATCAGACTGATTATTTTCCTTTACATGTGTCAGTGCATTCTTAAAATTTTATTATGGTTGATTATATTAAATCTAATCTTACCTAGAGTCCCTTTTCAAGTCAACATTCTCTTTGGAACTAATATGCATTTCAGTTCATAATTTTAATATAAATTTTTCAACAGCTTTAAAAAATCCATGCAATGTTCACTTTGTCCACTTGCACTATGGGTTTAATTATCAAAAAAACTGAGAAAAAGTTGTTCAAGGATGGCAATCAAAGCACATATGCATGTCTGTGTCAACTAATGGATTAAGAGGTGAATAATATTATTTTTTTATTTTCTGTATTCTCTTTATTTCCTATAGTTCTTAAAAATCTATTGAAAACATTTAATAATGATTGAAGAGAAGAATGCACACCTCTGTGATTATTCGGAGGACCAGGGATGGTACACATTTGATGAGTAGTTTAGTGATTTAATATGATTTAATAAAAGAGCATTATTTTTTTTAAATTGTGGGGATGTCTGGGATTGTACACATAATTTGAGCCATGGATAGTAGGCATTAGTCATGTTTTAAAGATGCTCTGGCCAATTTTAAAAAAGAAATCACAATTCAAGGTTCTGCTGGAGATATGTGTATGAGACGACTGTTAGGGGTTTTGCCGCTTTATTTTCTAAGGTTGAGAGTTCTCTAGATGTCAGGTTTATGTATGTTCAGAATCGATTTATATGCATCACTAAAAATATATATTATGAGAAAGAGGGTGGGGAGGGACAAATATGAAGCTTGGAATTACCTATTTCTCTAAAGTGGTCTTCCTTAGTGTTTCTTCCTTATCAGAGTTTGTAATCTGGCATGCATAGAATGGAGGGCGGTACCATCTGCTTGATGCAATAGGTCCTTGTCTTTTATGAACCATGCCTCTTCCACATGATAACTTGTAAACAGTTGAGGCACTCTTTCTCACCTTGTGGGTCTTACAGGTCCCTTTTGCACTTCTGGGTGTTGGCAAGTTACTTGATAAGCCATATGACACATTTGGAGGCTTGGAGATACTTGTACTGTAGTTCCTTGGTTTCAATTCTTATGTGTAGTTCTCTTTGTTTGTAAGAATGATTTTGATTTTTTCTTCCAATATATTTATCAAAAATTAAAATATGTCAAAATACCAGGTATTTGTCTATAGACACCTGCATCACAATCTCTGCTCCAAGGGCAACAGCCCAATGATGTCCAGAAAATCAGCAATGGGTACCTTGAAAAAAAATGCAGAGCGTGCCAAACCTACAGTAAGGAATCCTGACGTCATGTAAAAAGAGGTCCTCTGAATTATCGAATTAAAATTGTGGTTATTCAAAATGAAGAATCTGTGAGAATCATTTCTTGTGCTCCCATTATTTTTCTGCCATTTAGATTAGTGTAATAATATTCCAATAACTAATAGGAAGAAAATTTAGTCAAAAACTTAAGGTAAAATATGCATTCCACAGGAGCTCTCTATTTGTAGCATATTATTTTAAAGAGTTTACACTTTAAAAGGGCTAAAGTCTTTCAGTTCCAATTAACATTGACAGGGTAGGGGGAAAAATTCTTATTTCCTATATACAGGTCATTTTATAAACCAAAATATATAAATAACAATTCTTTAAAATGTTTATTTTAATGAAGACTTATAATTTATTTTTTTAATTTTAAATACTCGAAATTAGACTATGAGAGAACTCTGTCATTCTAATCGGACTTATATCTCGTTTTCACCTCCAATTGGACAGTCTTGTTTTCCTTAATATATATTTCTAACAGAATGTATCAATTTAAAAAAAATCTTTTACTCCGTCAGTGAGGATACTCAAACCTCTATCCCCCAGTATGACACCACATGTCTTGGAATCTTTATGACAGATCATGAGAAAATATTATGGCATTTTTCCTCTAGCCACTGACCATACTTTATGTGTAAAATTCACTTTCATTCACTTCTTCAACATATCTGGCTAGTTGGTGGTATTGGCAGTGTCTGTATTGAAGATTCTTGTGATTATATTTTTTCCACATTCTCCTGACATGGCTAGAGGAGTTTTCTTTCTTTCACAATTTTCAAAGAAGCCCCATACCACTCTTCACAAGGAAATCTGAGTTTGGATACTTTCCTCCAGGATTCCATTGTTCTCCTCTTTTCTGTTTTTAGCAATGCCATCTCTCCTGCTGCTGTCTTCTCCAAACATCCCTTTCTCCCTGCCCACAAGGTCCAAATATTTAGGCTGAAAAAGTTTTGGTGACACACAACGCTATGGACCCTGCTTTGAAAGAGCAGAAAGAAGACAAGACTGGCCAGTAACCAGGAAATGAATCCTGTCCATTTTTCCTGGGACTGCATTGGCTGGATGACCAGGAATTTGGTGTGCCACACTGCCACCCTGCAAGCCCTTTTGGAATCCATTGCAGAAGTATAATTTTATTTTACATGCAAAGGTTTCCCATTGCCCTGATGTAGTATATATGTGGTGTTTGGTGGCCTTGGATGATGAAGGCTCTTCATTGAGATGGCAATACTTTCTCATTTTATTCTAATTTCTTCCTCTGCCTTTGATTCCATTGCTCTCACTATTTCTAGTTGGAAATAATATCGTTTTCAAAGGGATCCTGTTAGGTTTGGTAATTTAGGCAAAGGACGTGTGAGCACTTTACAAAGGGGACGTTTTTTACACAGAAATAATGAATGACTCAATGCAATCTGCACGATGAAACAAAAATTTATTTCACCCCTTGAGATTATAACTTCCCCAATTTCATGTGGAATAAAATAATTAAAAATTTTTAATAATTTCTTTCCCTAAATTCAGACTAATTATTTTCCTGTACATGTGCCTGAGCCTCCTTAAATCTTTATTAAGATTGATTATATTAAATCTGAACTTACCTAAAATCACTTTTCAAATCAACATTCTCTTTCAATCTAATAGACGTTTCAATTAATAATTTTTTTTTAAATTGGGGGGTTGTCTGGAATTGTACACATAATTTGAGCCATGGATAATAGGCATTAGTCATGTTTTAAAGATGCTCTGACCAATTTTTAAAAAAGGAATCACAATTGATGGTTCTGCTGGAGATACGTATATGTGACTACTGTTAAGAGTTTTGCCCCTATAATTTCCAAGGTTGAGATTTCTGCTCTCGGTGTCAGGTTTATGTATGTTCAGAAACGATTGATAAGCATCACTGAAAATATATATTGTGAGAAAGAGGGTGGGGAAGGACAAATATGAATCTTGGAATTACATATTTTTCTAATGTGGTTTTCCTTTTGTGTTTCTTCATTACCAGGTTGTAATCTGGCATGCATAGAATGGAGGGCGGTACCCTCTGCTTGATGCAATGGGTCCTTGAATTTTATGAACCATTCCTCTTCCACATGATAACTTGTAAATAGTTGAAGCACTCTTTTTAACCTTGTGAAACTTACAGTTCCCTTTTGCACTTATGGGTGTTGGCAAGGTCCTTCATAAGGCATAAGAGAAAATTGGACGCTGGGAGATATTTTTACACTAGTTCCTTGGTTTCATTTGTGTATATGTGCATCTGTTTCTTGGTAAGAATGATTTTGATTTTTTTCTCAACAATTCTCAAAAATTACAATATGAGAAAATAGCAGCTATTTGTATATGGACACCTGCATCACAATCTCCACAATATGCAACAGCCCAATAATGTCTTGAAAATCAGGAACGGTTTCCTTGAAACAAAAATCCTGAGCTTTGTAAACATGCAGTAGAGAATCATGAAGTCATGTAAAAAGAGGTCCTCTGAATTATCGATTTAAAATTGTGATTATTCAAGAAAGGGGAATAAGTTAGAAACATATCTTGTGCTCCCATTATTTTTCTGCCAGTAAAAGTAGTTTAATATTATTCCAATAACTATTAGGAAAAAAATCTAGCCTAAAAATTAAGGTAAAATATGCATTGCCCAGGAACTCTTCTATTTGTAGCCTTTTATTTTAACAGGGTTTACTATTTAAAAGGGCTAAAGACTCTCCTTTCCAATTAACATTGACAGGGAAGTATGAAAAATTTCTTTTTGCCTAATTAATGATTGATTTATATACCATAATATATAATTAACAATTCCTTTAAAATGTATGTTTTAATTTAGTCTTAAATTTATTTATTTTTATTTTAAATACTCCCAATTAATCTATGCGAGATCACTGGCATTCTAATCTGACTTATTGCTAATTTTCACCTCCAATTGGCCACATTCTTGTTTTCCTTAATATATATTTCTAACAGTATCTATAAAAACAAACAAACAAACAAACAAACAAACAAACAAAAACATTGATGCATTCGGTCAGGAAACTCAAGCCTCTATACCCCAGCATGATTCCACATGTGTTGGAATCTTTCTCACAGTTCAGGAGAAAATATCATTGCGTTTTTTCCACCAGCCACTGACCATACTTTGTGTTTAAAATACCCTTTCATACTCGGACTTCAACATATCTAGCTTGTTGGTTGTATAGGTTGTGTCTGTAGTGAATTCTCCTGGGTTTTAATTTTTCCACATACTCCTGAGTTGTGTAATGGTGTTTTCTCTGTGTTCCAATTTTTAAAAAGCACTGCACCACACCACACAAGGAAATCAGAGCTCGGATTCTTTCCTCCAGGATTCCTTTGATCTCCTCTTTTCTGTTTTTAGCAGTGCCTTCTCTCCTGCTACTGTCATTTCCAAACAGCCCGTTCTCCATGCCCCCAAGGTCAGAATAATTATTTTGCAAAAGTGTTTGGGTCACACCCAGCTAAGGTCCCTGCTTTGAAGGAGCAGAAAGAAGACAAGACTGTCCAGGAAAATGTACACGAATCCTGCCCATATTTCCTGGGATTGCATTGGCTGGATGACCAGGATTTTGGTGTGCCACACTCCACCCCGCAGGTCCTTTTGGAATCCAATGCAGAAGTTCGATTTCATTTCAAATGGTAAGTTTATCCATGGCCCTGATCTGAGATTTATTGGTGATTGGTGAACGTTGATAATGAAGGTTCATCATTGAGATGGCAATACTTTCTCATTCTCTTCTAATTTCTTCCTCTGCCTTTGATTCCATTGTGTTTAAAATACACTTTCATACCCTGACTTCAACATATCTGGCTAGTAGGTTGTATAGGCTGTGTCTGTAGTGAAGTCCCTGGGTTTTAATTTTTCCCAATACTCCTGAGTTGCTTAATGGTATTTTCTTTCTGTTCCAAATTTTAAAAAGCACCACACCACACCACACAAGAAAATCAGAGCTTGGATTCTTTCCTCCAGGATTCCATTGTTCTCCTCTTTTCTGTTTTTAGCAGTGCCATCAGGCCTGCTGCTGTCTTCTCCAAACATCCCTTTCTCCATGCCTACAAGGTCCAAATAATTAGACTGAAAAGGTGTTGGTGACACACAACGTTATGGTCCCTGCTTTGAAAGAGCAGAATGAAGACAAGACTGGCCAGTAACCGGCAAATATTCCTGGCCAGTTTTCCTGGGACTGCATTGGCAAGATGACCAGGTTTTGGTGTGCCATGCTCCACCACTGCTAGCCCTTTTGGAATCCAATGCAGATGTTCAATTTCATTTAACACCGAATGGTTATCCATTGCCCTGAACTGGGGTATATGTGGTGTTTGGTGACCTTTGATAATTAAGTCTCTTCATTGAGATGGCAATACTTTTTCATTATATTCTAATTTCTTCATCTGCCCATGATTCGCTAGCTCTTAGGATCCCTATTTGGAAATAATATGGGTTTCAAAGAGATCTTGTTATGTGTGATAATTAGGGAAAGGACGTGTGAGCAGTTTACAAAGATGACATTTTTTACTTTGAAAGATTGAATGACTCAAGTAAACTGCACGATGAAACAAATATTTATTTCACCGGTCAAGATTAAAATGTCCACTATATCACAGGGAATAAAATAAATAAAATTTGGTATAATTTATTTCCCATAAATCATACTGATTATTTTCCTTTACATGTGTCAGTGCATTCTTAAAATTTTATTATGGTTGATTATATTAAATCTAATCTTGCCTAGAGTCCATTTTCCAGTAAACATTCTCTTTGGAACTAATATGCATTTCAGTTCAAAAATTTAATATAAATTTTTCAACAGCTTTAAAAAATCCATGCCATGCTCAGTTTGTCCACTTGATGCAGTATGGGTTGAATTATCAAAAAAACTGAGAGATAAATAGAAAAATTTGTTCAAGAATGGCAATCAAAGCACATATGCATATCAGTGTCAACTAATGGATTAAGAGGTGAATAATATTTTTTTAAATTTTCTGTATTCTCTTTATTTCCTATAATTCTTAAAGATCTATTGAAAACATTTAATAATGATTGGAGAGAAGAATGCACACGTCTGTGATTATTCGAAGGACCAGGGATGGTATACATTGGATGAGTATTATAGTGGTTTAATACTATTTAATAAAAGAGCCTTTTTTAAAAAATTGTGGGGATGTCTGGGATTGTACACATAATTTGAGCCATAGATAATAGGCATTAGTCATCTTTTAAAGATGCTATGGCCAATTTTTAAAAAAGAAAATGCAATTCAAGGTTCTGCTGGAGATAAGAGTATGAGACTACTGTTAGGTGTTTTGCCCCTATATTTTCTAAGGTTGAGATTTCTGCTCTAGGTGTCAGGTTTATGTATGTTCAGAATCGATTTATATGCATCACTAAAAATAAATATTATGAGAAAGAAGGTGGGGAGGGACAAATATGAGGCTTGGAATTATCTATTTATTTAAAGTGGTCTTCTTTTGTGTTTCTTCATTATCAGAGGTTGTAATCTGGCATGCATAAAGTGGAGGGCTGTACCCTCTTCTTGATGCAATAGGTCCTTGTCTTTTATGAACCTTTCCTTTTCCACATGATAACTTGTGAACAGGTGAGGTACTCTTTCTCACCTTGTGGACCTTATAGGTCCCTTTTGCATTTCTGGGTGTTGGCAAGGATCTTCATAAGCCATAGAAGACATTTTGAGGCTGGGAGATACTTGTACTGCAGTTCCTTGGTTTCAATTCTTATGTGTAGTTCTCTTTCTTTGTAAGAATGATTTTGATTTTTTCTTCCAATATATTTACCAAAAATTAAAATATGTCAAAATACCAGGTATTTGTCTATAGACACCTGCGTCACAATCTCTGCTCCAAGGACAACAGCCCAGTGATGTCCAGAAAATCAGCAATGGGTACCTTGAAAAAAAATGCAGAGCCTGCTAAACATTCAGTAACGAATCCTGAGCTCATGTAAAAAGTGGTCCTCTGAATTATCGATTGTAAATTGTGCTTATTCAAAACGAAGAACCAGTGAGAAACATTTCTTGTGCTCCAATTATTTTTTGCCATTTAGATTAGTGTAATAATATTCCAATAACTATTAGGAAGAAAATCTAGTCAAAAACTTAAGGAAAAATTTGTATTCCACAGGAGCTCTCTATTTGTAGCATTTTATTTTACACAGTTTACTCTTTAAAAGGGCAAAAGTCTTTCCTTTAGAATTAACATTGACAGGGTAGGGGGAAAATTCTTATTTCCTATGTACAGGTCATTTTATATACCAAAATATATAAATAACCATTCTTCAAAATGTCTGTTTTAACGAAGACTTAAAATTTATTTTTTTAAATTTTAAATACTCCAAATTAGTCTATGAGAATACAAAATCATTCTAATCAGACTTATATCTAATTTTCACCTCCAATTGGACAGAGTCTTGTTTTCCTTAATATATATTTCTAACAGAATGTATAAATTAAAAAAAAAAAAAACTTTTACACAATCTGTCAGGATACTCAAACCTCTATCCCCCAGTATGACACCACATGTCTTGGAATCTTTATGACAGATCATGAGAAAATATTACGGCATTTTTCCACTATCCACTGACCATACTTTATGTGTAAACTTTCATTCACTTCTTCAACATATCTGGCTCGTTGGTGGTATTGGCAGTGTGTGTATTGAAGATTCTTGTGATATCATTTTTTCCACAGTCTCCTGAGGTGGATAGAGGAGTTTTCTTTCTGTCACAATTTTCAAAGAAGCCCCATACCACACTGCACAAGGAAATCTGGGTTTGGATTCTTTCCTCCAGGATTCCATTGTTCTCCTCTTTTCTGTTTTTAGCAGTGCCATCTCTTCTGCTGCTGTCTTCTCCAAACTTCCCTTTCTCCCTGCCCACAAGGTCCAAATAATTAGGCTGAAAAAGTTTTGTTGACACACATCGTTATGGACCCTACTTTGGAAGAGCAGAAAGAAGACAAGACTGGCCAGTAACCGGGAAATGAATCCTGTCCATTTTTCCTGGGACTGCATTGGCCGAATGACCATGAATTTGGTGTGCCATACCGCCCCCGTGAGACCTTTTGAAATCCATTGCTGAAGTATGATTTTATTTTACATGCAAAGGTTTCCCATTGCCCTGATATAGTATATATGTTGTGTTTGGTGGCCTTTGATAATGAAGGCTCATCATTGAGATGGCAATACTTTCTCATTCTATTCTAATTTCTTCCTCTGCCTTTGATTCCAATGCTCTCAGTATCTGCAGTTGGAAATAATATGGTTTTCAAAGGGATCCTGTTATGTTTGGTAATTTAGGCCATGTACATGTGAGCACTTTACAAAGGAGACGTTTTACTCTCAGAAAGAATGAATGCCTCAATGCAAACTGCACGATGAAACTAAAATTTATTTCACCCCTTGAGATTATAACTTCCACAAATACATCTGGAATAAATTTATTAAAAATTTTTAATAATTTATTTCCCTAAAATCAGACTGATTATTTTCCTTTACATGTGCCTGTGCCTCCTTAAATCTTTATTAAGATTGATTATATTAAATCTAATTTTACCTAAAATCCCATTTCAAATCAACATTCTCTTTCAATCTAATAGACGTTTCCGTTCATAATTTTAAAGTAAAGTCTTTTCAACAGCTTTAAAAAAGCCATGCAATGTTCAGTTTCTCAACATGATGCACTACGGGATGAGTTATTAAGATAACTGAGAGAGAAACGGAAAAAGTTGTTCAAGGATGCTGAGAAAAGCACCGTTTAATGGCAGTATCAACAAGTGGATTGAGAGCTGAATATTATTTTATTTACTGTTCTGGATTCTGTTTATTTATTATAATTCTTAAAGAGCTGTTGAAAACGTTTAGTAATGATTGAAGAGAAGAATGCGCACCACTGTGATTGTAGTAAGGACCAGGGAATGTACACATTGGCTAAGAAAGATAGTGTTTTAATATGTATTGATAAAACAGATTTGTTTTAATAATCGTATGTCTGAAACCGTACACCCAGTTAAGCCGTGATACTAGGCATTAGTCATGTTTTAAAGATGTTCTTGACAATTTTTTAAAAGGGAATCACAATTCAAGTTTCTGCTGGAGATGTGTGTATGGGACGACTCTTGGGTTTTATGCCCCTTTATTTTCTTATGATGAGATTTCTACACTCTGAATCAGGTTTATTTATGTTCATATATGATTGACATGCATCACTAAAAATATGTATTAAGGGAAAGCAGGGGGACAGAGACAAATATGAAGCTTTGTAATTACCTATTTCTCTAAAGTGGACTTCCTTTTGTGTTTCTTCAGTATGGAGGCTGTAATCTGGCATGCCTAGAGTGGACATTTTATTCTTGACCAGTGAAATAAATATTTGTTTAATCGTGCAGTTTATTTTGAGGCATTCATTCTTTCTAAGCAAAAAATGTCCTCTTTGTAAAGTGCTCACACGTCCTTTGCCTAAATTACCACACATAACAAGATCTCTTGGAAAACCATATTATTTCCAAATAGAGATCCTAAGAGCAATGGAATCAAGGGCAGAGGAAGAAATTAGAACACTGATTTTTATGAACCATTCCATATCCTGTGATATCTTGTAACCTGTAGAGCCACTCTTTCTCACCCTTGGGACCTTACATGTCCCTTTTGTATTTCTGGGTGTTGGCAATGTCCTTCATTAGCCAGAAGTGGGATTTGGACGCTGGGAGCTAGTTTTACTCTAATTCCTTGGTTTCATTTGTATATATGTGGATATGTTACTTGGCAAGAATGATTTTGATTTTTTTCCCAATAATTCTCAAAAATTACATTATGACAAAAGAGGAGCTATTTTTATATGGACACCTGCATCACAATCTCTGCACCATCAGCAACAGCCCAATAATGTCTTGGAAATCAGGAATGGTTTCCTTAAAAAAAAATCCATAACCTTGTAAACATTCAATAAACACTCATGAAGTCATCTAAAAAGAGGTCCTCTGAATTAACATTTCAAAATTGTGATTATTCCACAAAGGACAATAATTGAGAAATATTTATTATGATCCAATTATTTTTCTGCCAGTGAGAGTAGTTTAAAATTATTCCAATGAATAATAGGAAGAAAATGTAGTCCAAAATTTTCTGTAAAATATGCATTCCACAGGATCTCTTCTATCTGTGTTCTTTTATTTTTACAGAGTTTACTATTTAAAAGGGCTAAAGACTTTCCTTTCCAATTGACATTGACAGGGTAGGGGAAAATTCATTTTGCCTAAGAAAATATTGATTAATATACCATAATATATATTTAACCATTCTTTTAAAATGTATGTTTTAATGAATTCTTAAATTCATTTTTTAAATTTTAAATACTCCCAATCACTCTATGAGAGAGTAACGTAATTCCACTCTGACTTATTGCTAATTTTCACCTCCAATTGGTCACATTCTTGTTTTCCTTAATTTTTATATATAATAGAATCTATAAATTAAAAAAAAAAACATTTATGCAGTTGGTCAGAATTGTCAAACCAATATTTGACATGTGTTTTAAGCTTTCTGAAAGATCATGAGTAAATATTTTTGCATTTTTTTCCACCAACCACTGACTATATTTTATGTTTAAAATACAATTTCATACACTGACTTCAACATATCTGGATAGATGTTTTTTTGGGAAGTGTCTTTATTGAAGATGCTTGAGTTTTAATTTTTCCACATTCTCCTGTGTTCCCTATTGGAGGTTTCTTTCTATTTTAATTTTCAACCAGCACTCCAGCACCCTGTTCAGATGAATCAGCACTTGGTTGCCATTGTTCAGGATTCCATTGTTCACCTCTTTTTTGTTTTTAGCAATGCCTTCTCACCTGCTGCTGTTTTTTCCAAACAGCCCTTTCTTCCATGCACCCAAGTTCCAAATTATCCTGCAAAAGTGTTTGTGCCACATCCAGCTAAGGTCCCTGTTTTGGAGGAGCAGAAAGAAGACAAGCCTGGCCAGTATCAGGAAACAAATCCTGGCCATTTGTTTGGGACTGCATTGGCACGATGACGACGATTTTATGGTTAAAATGCTCCACCTCTGCGAGCCCTTTTGGAATCCAATACAAAAGTTAAATTTCATTTTACATGGAATGGTTATCCATTGCCCTGATCTGGGATGTACGTGGTGTCTGGTGACCTTTTATAATGAAGATTCTTCACTGAGGTGGCAATCCTTTCTCATTCTATTCTAAATTTTTCCTCTGCCCTTGATTCCATTGCTCTTAGTCCTCTAGTAGGAAACTATATGGCATTTGAAGTTATCTTGTTATGTGTGGAAATTTAGCCAAAGTATAAGTGAGCACTTTGCAAAGAGGACATATTTTACTTAGAAAGAATGAATCCCTCAATATAAACGGCATGATAAAACAAAAATTTATTTAACCCCAGAGATTATAAGGTCCACTATTTCCCAGGGAATAGAATAATTAAAATTTTGTTATTATTTATTTCCCCTAAATTTGACTGATTATTTTCCTTTACATGTGTCTGTGCCTCCTTAAATCTTTATTATGACTGATCATATTAAATCTAATCTTACCTAAAATCCCTTTTCAAGTCAACATTCTCTTTCAATCTAATATACTTTTCAGTCCATAATTTAAAGTCCTTTCAACAGTTTTAACACAGCCATGCATTGTTCACTTTGCCCACATCATGCACTATGGGATGAGTTATCAAAAAAACTGAGAGATAAATGGAAAAATTTGTTCAAGGATGGTGAGGAAAGCACCTTTGCATGGCAGTGTCAACAAATGTATTGAGAGGTGAATAATATTTAATTTATGCTTCTGGATTCTCTTTATTCATTTTAATTCTTAAGGTGCTGTTGAAAACGTTTAATAATGATTGAAGAGAAGAATGCACACCTCTGTGAATACATGACGCACCAGGGAATGTACGCATTTGATAACTAATATAGTGGTTTAATATGTATTAATAAAACAGACTTGTTTTAAGAGTCGTGGGGATATCTGAAATTGTACACCCGAGTTGAGCCATGAATAATAGGCATTAGTCATATTTTAAAGATTCTTTGGCCAATTTTTAAAAAAGGAATCACATTTCAACGATCTCCTGGAGAAGTGTTTACTGGACCACTGTTAGTTTTCATGCACCTTAATATGCTAAGGTTGAGATTTTGGCTCGGCTTCAGCATTTGCATGGTCATGTATGATTGATATGCATCACTAAAATATATATTAAGTGAAAGAAGTTGTGGAGAAACAAATATGAAATTTTTGAATTACCTATTTCCCTAAAGTCAGCTTCCTTTAGTGTTGCTTCATTATCAAAGATTGTAATCTCCCAATCATATAAGGGAGTACGGTGCCCTCTGCTGGATGAATTTGGTCCTTGACTATCAGAACCTTTCATCTCACCTTGATAACTTGTAAACAGTTGAGACAATCTTTCTCATGTTATGGACCATACACGTCACTTTTTCCTTTCTGTGTGTTGACATGGTCCTTCATAAGCCATAGAAGAATTTTGGAGGCTGTAAGTTATTTGTTTCATATTTGTATATGTCCATCTGTTTCTGTGCAAAAATATTTCTGAAAATGTTTCCAACACATTCTCGAAAATTACAATATGTCAAAAAGCAGGCATTCATATATGGACACCGGCATCACAATCTCTCTGCCATTGGGAACAACCAAATTGTGTCCAGAAAATCAGGAATGTTTCCTTGAAACTATACCCCAAGTGATGAAAACATTCAGTACAGAATTGTGAAGTCATGTAAAATCATGTCCTCTGGATTATTGATTTAAAATTGTGATTATTTCAAAAAGGATTCATAAGTGAGAAGTATTTGTTGTCCTCCCATTATTTTTTCTCAACTTAGAGTTGTGTATCATTATTCCAATAATTATTAGGAAGAAATTCTAGTCCAAAAGTTAAGGTAAAATATTCATGCCACAGGAACTCTTCTATTTGAAGCCTTTTATTTTTCCAGAGTTTTCTATTTAACGGGCTAAAATCTTTCCTTTCAAATTAACACTGACAGGGTATGAGGAAAAATTCTTTCTGCCTAAGTCAGGATTTATTTTTATAACAAAACAAATAATTAACCATTTTTAACATGTATACTTTAATAAAGGCTTAAAATTTATTTTTTCAATTTTTAATTCTCCAAATTACTCTATGAGAGAATATCGTCATTGTAAGCTGATGTAGAGTTAATTTTCACCTCCAAAGCGACACATTCTTGTTTTTTTAAGGTATATTTATAACAGAATTTATAAGTTAAAAAAAAAAACTTTTATGCTGTCGGTCAGGGTTCTAAAACCTCTATTCCCAGCATGACTCCACACATGTTGGATTATTTCTGACAGATCATAAGAAAATATTATGGCATTTTTTCCACCAACCACTGACTGCGCTTTACGTTTAAAATGCACTTTCAAACCCTGACTTCAACATAACTGGCTAGTTTGTTGTATAGTCTTGGTATACAGTGCAGTCTCTTGGGTTTTAATTTTTCCCACATAATCCTGAGTTGTTGAGTGGGGTTTTCTTTCTGTTCCAATTTTCAAAAAACATCACACCACACTACACAAGGAAATCACAGCTTGGATTCTGTCCTCCATGATTCCGTTGTTCTCCTCTTTACTGTTTTTCGCAGTGCTTTATCTCTTGCTGCTCTCTTTTCCAAACAGTGCATTCTCCATGCCCCCAAAGTCTGAATAATTAGTGTGCAAAAGGTTTTGTGCCACACCCATCTAAGTTCCCTTCTTTGATGGAGCAAAAAGAAGGCAAGACTGGCCAGTAAATGGGAAGTGAATATTGGCCTTTTTCTCTGGTACTGCATTGGAAGGATGACCTGGATTTTTGTGGGCCCTGCTCCAACCCTGCTAGTCCTTTAGGGATCCAATGCAGAAGTTGGATTTTATTTTACATGGAAAGATTATCCATTGCCTGGCTCTGGGGTTTATGTGGTGTTTGGTGACATTTGATGATGAAGGCTCTTCAGTGAGATGGCAATACTTTCTCATTATGTTCTAATTTCTTCCTCTGCCCTTGATTACATTGCTCTTAAAATCTCTATTTGGAAATAATATGATTTTCCAAGAGATCTTGTTATGTGTGGTAATTTAGGCAAAGGACGTGTGAGCACTTTACAAAGAGGACATTTTTTACTTAGAAAGAATGAATGCCTCAAAATAAACTGCACGATTAAATGAATATTTATTTCACTGGTCAAGATTGAAATGTCCACTGTATCATTGGGAATAAAATAATTAAAATTTTGTTATACTTTATTTCCCATAAATCAGACTGATTATTTTCCTTTACATGTGTCAGTGCATTCTTAAAATTTTATTATGATTGATTATATTAAATCTAATCTTACCTAGAGTCCCTTTTCAAATCAACATTCTCTTTGGAACTAATATGCGTTTCAGTTAATAATTTTAAAATAAAAATTTTCAACAGCTTAAAAAAATCCATGCAATGTTCACTTTGTCCATATGATGCACTATGGTTTGAATTATCAAAAAAACTGAGATATAAACTGAAAAATTTGTACAAGGACTGCAAGTAAAGCACATATGCATGACAGTGTCAACAAATGTATTAAGAGGTGAATAATATGTTTTTTTATTTTCTGAATTCTCTTTATTTCCTATAATTCTTAAGGAGATGTTTGAAACATTTAATAGTAATTGAAAAGAAAACTGCACACCTCTGTGATTATACGAAGGAACAGGGATAGTTCACATTGGATAAGTAATATAGTGGTTTAATATGATTTAATAAAAGAGCCTTTTTTTTTAAATTGTGGGGATGTCTGGGATTGTACACATAATTTGAGCCATGGATAATAGGCATTAGTCATGTTTTAAAGATGCTCTGGCCAATTTTTTAAAAAGGAATCACAATTCAAGGTTCTGCTGGAGATACGTGTATGAGACTTCTGTTAGGTGTTTTGCCCCTATATTTTCTAAGGTTGAGATTTCTGCTCTTGGTGTCAAGTTTATATATGTTCAAAAAGGATTGATATGCATCACTAAAAATATATATTATGAGAAAGAGGGTGGGGTAGGACAAATATGAAGCTTGGAATTACCTATTGCTCTAAAGTGGAATTCCTTTTGTGTTTCTTCAGTATGGAGGCTTTAATCTGGCATACATAGAGTGGACTTTTTATTATTGAATGGTGAAAATTATATTTGTTTAATCGTGCAGATTACTTTGAGGCATTCATTCTTTCTAAGTAAAATCATGTCTTCTTATTAAAGTGCTCACAGGTCCTTTGCCTAAATTACCACACATAACAAGATCTATTGGAAAACCATATTTTTTCCAAATAGAGATCCTAAGAGCAATAGAATCAAGGGCAGAGGAAGTAATTAGAAAATTAGTTTTTATGAACCATTCCTCTTCTACATGATATCTTGTAAACACTCGAGTCATTCTTTCTCACCTTGGGAACTTACAAGTCCCTTTTGAATTTCTGGGTGTTGGCAAGGTCCTTTATAAGCCAGAACAGAAATTTGGATGCTGGGAGCTATTTTTACTCTAGTTCTTTGGTATCATTTGTGTATATGTGGATCTGTTACTTGGTAAGAATGATTTTGATTTTTTTCCCAACAATTTTCAAAAATTACAATATGATAAAATAGCAGCTATTTGTATATGGACACCTGCAGTACAATCTCCACAATATGCAACAGCCCAATAATGTCTTGAAAATCAGGAATGGTTTCCTTGAAACAAAAATCCTGAGCTTTGTAAACATGTAGTAGAGAATCATGAAGTTATGTAAAAAGAGGTCCTCTGAATTATCGATTTGAAATTGTGATTGTTCAAGAAAGGGGAATAAGTGAGAAACACATCTTATGCTCCCATTATTTTTCTGCCAGTAAAAGTAGTTTAATATCATTCCAATAACTATTAGGAAAAAAAATCTAGCCTAAAAATTAAGGTAAAATATGCATTGCACAATAACTCTTTTATTTGTAGACTTATATTTTAACAGGGTTTACTATTTAAAAGGGCTAATGACTTTCCTTTCCAATTAACTTTGACAAGGAAGCAGGAAAAATTTCTTTTTGCCTATTTAAAGATTGATATATATACCATAATATATAATAAACCATTCCTTTAAAATGTATGTTTTAATGAAGTCTTATATTTATTTATTTTTATTTTAAATACTCCCAATTACTCTATGCGAGATCACTGGCATTCTAATCTGACTTATTGCTAATTTTCACCTCCAATTGGCCACATTCTTGTTTTCCTTAATATATATTTCTAACAGAATCTATTAAAAAAAAAAAAAACGTTGATGCATTCGGTCAGGAAGCTCAAGCCACTATACCCCAGCATGATTCCACATGTGTTGGAATCTTTCTCACAGCTCAGGAGAAAATAATATTGCATTTTTTCCACCAGCCACTGACCATACTTTGTGTTTAAAATACACTTTCATACTCTGACTTCAACATATCTGGCTAGTTGGTTGTATAGGTTGTGTCTGTAGTGAATTCTCTTGGGTTTTAATTTTTCCACAAACTCCTGAGTTGTGTAGTGGTGTTTTCTCTCTGTTCCAATTTTTAAAAGCACTGCACCACACCACACAAGGAAATCAGAGCTTGGATTCTTTCCTCCAGGATTCCATTGTTCTCCTCTTTTCTGTTTTTAGCGTGCATTCTCTCCTGCTGCTGTCATTTCCAAACAACCAGTTCTCCATGCCCCCAAGGTCAGAATAATTATTTTGCAAAAGTGTTTGGGTCACACCCAGCTAAGGTCCCTGCTTTGAAGGAGTAGAAAAAAAGAAAAGACTGGCCAGGAAAAAGTACACGAATCCTGGCCATATTTCCTGGGATTGCATTGGCCGGATGACCAGGATTTTGGTGTGCCACACTCCACCCCGCGAGTCCTTTTCGAATCCAATGCAGAAGTTCGATTTCATTTTAAATGGTAAGTTTATCCATGGCCCTGATCTGAGATTTATTGGTGATTGGTGAACTTTGATAATGAAGGCTCTTCATTGAGATTGCAATACTTTCTCATTCTCTTCTAATTTCTTCCTCTGCCTTTGATTCCATTGTGTTTAAAATACACTTTCATACCCTAACTTAAACATATCTGGCTAGTTGGTTGTATAGGCTGTGTCTGTAGTGAAGTCTCTTGGGTTTTAATTTTTCCCGATACTCCTGAGTTGCTTAATGGCATTTTCTTTCTTTTCCAATTTTTAAAAAGCACTGCACCACACCACACAAGGAAATCAGAGCTTGGATTCTTTCCTCCAGGATTCCATTGTTCTCCTCTTTTCTGTTTTTAGCAGTACCATCAGTCCTGCTGCTGTCTTCTCCAAACATCCCTTTCTCCATGCCCACAAGGTCCAAATAATTAGACTGAAAAAGTGTTGGTGACACACAACGCTATGGTCCCTGTTTTGGAAGATCAGAATGAAGACAAGACTGGCCAGTAACCGGGAAATGAATCCTGGCCACCTTTCCTGGGACTGTATTGGCGGGATGACCAGGTTTTGGTGTGCCACGCTCCACCACAGCTAGCCCTTTTGGAATTCAATGTAGAAGCCCGATTTCATTTTACGCGGAATGGTTATCCATTGCCCTGAACTGGGGTATATGTGGTGTTTGGTGACCTTTGATAATGAAGGCTCTTCATTGAGATGGCAATACTTTCTCATTATATTGTAATTTCTTCGTCTGTCCTTGATTCACTTGATGTTAGGAACCCTATTTGGAAATAATATGGGTTTCAAAGAGATCTTGATATGTGTGGTAATTTAGTCAAAGGATTTGTGAGCATTTTACAAAGAGGACATTTTTTACTTAGAAAGATTGAATGCCTCAAAGTAAACTGTACGATGAAACAAATATTTATTTCACCGGTCAAGATTAAAATGTCCACTCTATTACGGGGAATAAAACAATTAAAATTTTGTTATGATTTATTTCCCTTAAATAATAATGATTATTTTCCTTTACATGTGTCAGTTCATTCTTAAAATTTTATTATGATTGATTACATTAAAACTAATCTTACCTATAGTCCCTTTTCAAATCAACATTCTCTTTGGAAGCAATATGCATTTCAGTTGATAATTTTAAAATAAAAATTTTCAACAGCTTTAGATAATCCATGCAATGTTCACTTTATCCATATGATGCACTAAGGGTTGAATTATCAAAAAAACTGAAAGGTAAATGGAAAAAGTTGTTCAAGGACAGCAAGCAAAGCAAATATGCATGTCAGTGTCAACTAATGTGTTAAGAGTTGAATAATGTGTTTTTTATATTCTGTATTCTCTTTATTTCCTATAATTCATAAAGAGCTATTGAAAACATATAATAAAAATTGAAGATGGGAAGCGGCTATGGCTCAATCAGTGGGGCTCCCGTTTACCATATGGGAGGACCCGGGTTCGATTCCCAGGGCCTCCTTGTGAAGGCAAGCCAACCCGCAAAGCGTGGTTAGCTGACCCAGTGTGCACAAGCAGCAAGGGGCGGATAAATGAATAAATAAATAAAATCTTAAAAAAAAGAAAAGATTGAATAGAAGAATGCAAACCTCTGTGATTATACAAAGGACCAAGGATGGTACACATTTAATAAGTAATATAGTGGTTTAATATGATTTAATAAAAGAGCCTTTTTTTTCTTTAATTGTGGGGATGTCTGGGATTGTACACATAATTTGAGCCATGGATAACAGGCACTAGTCATGTTTTAAAGATGCTATGGCCAATTTTAAAAAAAGGAATCACAATTCAAGGTTCTGCTCGAGATATGTGTATGAGACTATGGTTAGGGGTTTTGCCCCTATATTTTCTAAGGTCGGTGTCAGGTTTATGTATGTGTAAAATGATTGTTATGCATCACTAAAAAATATATATTATGTGAAAGGCGGTCGGGAGGGACAAATATGAATCTAGAAATTACCTATTTCTCTAAAGTGGTCTTCCTTTGTGTTTCTTCATTATCAGAGGTTGTAATATGGCATGCATAGAATTGAGGGCGGTACCCTCTGCTTGATGCAATAGGTCCTTGACTTTTATGAAACATTCCTCTTCCACATGATAACTTGTAAACATTTGAGGCACTCTTTATCACCTTGTGGACCATACACGTCCCTTTTTCCCTTCTGTGTGTTTGCATGGTCCTTCATAAGCCATAGGAGAATTTTGAAGGCTGTAAGTTATTTGTACAGTAGTTCAATGGCTTCATTTTTGTATATGATGATTTGTTTCTTTGCAAAAATATTTTTGAAAATGTTTCCAATATAGTCTCAAAAATTACAACATGTCAAAAAGCAGGTATTCTTATATGGACACCTGCGTCACAATATCTCTGCCATTGGGAAAAACACAATTGAGTCCAGAAAATCAGGAGTATTTCCTTGAAACAAAACCCCGAGTGATGTAAACATTCAGTACAGAATTGTGAAGTCATGTAAAATGATGTCCTCTGGATTATTGATTTAAAATTGTGATTATTCTTAAAAGGATTCATCAGTGAGAAGTATTTCTGGTCCTCCCATTATTTTCCCTCGAGTTAGAGTTGTTTAATATTATTCCAATGATAATTAGGAAGAAATACTATTCCAAAAGTTAAGGTAAAATATGCATGCCACCGGAACTCCTCTATTTGAAGCCTTTTATTTTTACAGAGTTTTCTATTTAACGGGTTAAATCTTTCCTTTCAAATTAACACTGTCAGGGTATGGGGGAAATTCTTTCTGCCTAAGTAAGGATTTATTTTTATAGCAACACAAATAATTAACTAATTTTTTTAACATGTATATTTAACAAAGTTTTAAAATTTCTTCTTTCAATTTTAAATTCTCCAAATTTCTCTATGAGAGAACATCATCATTGTAAGCTGATGTACAGTTACTTTTCAAGTCCAATGGGACATATTCTTGTTTTTTTAAGGTATAATTTTAACAGAATCTATAAGTTAAAAAAAAAAACAGTTATGCTGTCAGTCAGGATTCTCAAACCTCTATTCCCAGCATGACTCCACATGTCGGATTCTTTCTGACAGATCATGAGAAAATATTATGGCAACTTTTCCACCACTTTAAGTTTAAAGTGCAATTTCATATCCTGACTTCAACATAACTGGCTAGTTGGTTGTATAGGCTGGGTCGGCAGGGCAGTCTTTTGGTTTTAATTTTTCCCATATAATCCTGAGTTGGTGAGTGGAGTTTTCTGTTTGTTCCAATTTTCAAAAAGCAGTACACCATATGGCACAAGGAAATCACAGCTTGGATTCTGTCCTCCATGATTCTGTTGTTCTCCTCTTTACTGTTTTAAGCAGTGCCTTATCACTTGCTACTCTCTTTTCCTAACAATGCTTTCTCCATGCTCCCAAAGTCTGAATAATTAATCTGCAAAATGGTTTGGGCCACACCCAACTAAGGTCCCTGCTTTGAAGGAGCAGAAAGAAGACAATCTTGGCCAGGAAAAGGGAAACAAATACTGGCCATTTTTCTGGGACTGCATTGGCAAGATGACCAGGATTTTGGTGTTCCATGCTCCAACCATGCTAGCCCTTTTGGAATCCAATGCAGAAGTTCTATTTCATTTTACACGGAAAGGTTATCCTTTGCCCTGATCTGGGGTATATGTGGTGTTTGGTGACCTCTGATAATGAAGGCTTTTCATTCAAATGGCAATAATTTCTCATTATGTTCTAATTTCTTCGCCTGCCCTTGATTTCATTGCTCTTAGGATCCCTATTTGGAAATAATATGGTTTTCAAAGAGATCTTTTTATGTGTAATTTAGGCAAAGGACATGTGCGCACTTTACAAAGAGGACATTTTTCAATTAGAAAGATTGAATGCCTCACAGTATACTGCACGATAAAACAAATAGTCATTCACCGGTCAAGATTAAAATGTCCACTCTATTACGGGGAATAAAATAATTAAAATTTTGTTATAATTCATTTCTCATAAATCACACTGATTATTTTCTTTTACATGTGACAGTGCATTCTTAAAATTTTATTATGATTGACTGTATTAAACCTAATCTTACCTAGAGTCCCTTTTCAAACCAATATTCTCTTTGGAACTAATATGCGTTTGAGTTCATAATTTCAAAATAAAAATTTTCAACACCTTTAAAAAATCCATGCAATGTTTGCTTTGTCCACATGATGCACTCTGGCTTGAATTATCAAAAAAACTGAGAGATAAACAGAAAAAGTTGTTCAAGGATGGCAAGCAAAGCATATATGCATGTCAGTATCAACTAAAGGATTAAGAGCTGAATAATATATTTTTTATTTTCTGTATTCTCTTTATTTCCTAAAATTCTTAAAGAGCTATTGAAAATATTTAATCATGATTTAAGAGAGGAATGCACACTTCTGTGATTATACGAAGGACCTGGATGGTACACATTAGATAAGTAATATAGTGGTTTAATATGATTTAACAAAAGAGCTTTTTTTTTTTTAAATTGTGGGGATGTCTCTGTTTGTACAAATAAGTTGAGCCATGGATAATAGGCATTAGTCATGTTTTAAAGATGCTCGGGCCAATTTTTAAAAAAGGAATCACAATTCAATATTTTGCTGGAGATATGTGTATGAGACTTCTGTTAGGTGTTTTTCCCCTATATTTTCTAAGGTTGAGATTTCTGCTCTCGGTGTCAGGTTTATGTATGTTCAGAAACGATTGATATGCATCACTAAAAATATATATTATGAGACAGAGGGAGGGGAGGGACAAATATGAAGCTTGGAATTACCTATTGCTGTAAAGGGCTCTTCCTTTTTGTTTCTTCATTATCAGGTTGTAATCTCTCATGCATAGAATTGAGGGCGGTACCCTCTGCTTGATGCAAGAGGGCCTTAAATTTTATGAATCATGCCCCTTCACATGATAACTTGTAAAGAGTTGAGGCACTCTTTCTCACCTTGTGGACCTTACACTTCCCTTTTGCACTTCTGAGTTTTGGCAAGGTCCTTCATAAGTCATAAGAGAAATTTGGAGGCTGGGAGCTATTTTTACTCTAGTTCCTTGTTTTTATTTGTGTATATGTGGATCACTTTCTTGGTAAGAATGATTTTAATATTTTTCCCAACAATTCTCAAAAATTAAATATGATAAAATAGCAGCTATTTGTATATGGACCCTTGCGTCACAATCTGCGCAATATGCAACAGCCCAATAATGTCTTGAAAATCGGAAAGGTTTCCTTGAAAAAAAATCCTGAGCTTTGAACACATGCAGTAAAGAATCGAGAAGTCATGTGAAAAGAGGTCCTCTGATTTTTCGAATTAAAATTGTGATTATTCAAGAAAGGAGAATAAGTGAGAAACATTTCTTGTGCTCCCATCATTTTTCTGCCAGTAAAATTAGTTTAATATTATTTCAATAACTATTAGGAAAAAAATCTAGCCCAAAAATTAAGGTAAATTATGCATTGCACAGGAACTCTTCTAGTAGTAGCATTTTATTTTAACAGAGTTTACTATTTAAAAGGGTTAAATCCTTTCCTTTCCAATTAACATTGACAGAGAACCAGGAAAAATTCTTTTTACCTAATTAAAGATTGATTTATATACCAAAATATAAAATTAATTATTCTTTTAAAATGTATGTCTTAACAAAGATTTAAAATTGATTTATTTTTATTTTAAATACTCCCAATTACTCTATGCGAGAACACTGGCATTCTAATCTGACTTATTGTTAATTTTCACCTCCAATTGGCCACATTCTTGTTTTCCTTAATATATATTTCTAACAGAATCTATAAATAAATAAAAAAAAATTAATGCAGTTGGTCAGGAAACTGAAACCTCTATACCCCAGCATGACTCCACATGTGTTGGAATTTTTCTCACAGCTCAGGAGAAAATATTATTGCATTTTTTCCACCACCCACTGACCATACTTTGTGTTTAATACACAATTTCATACGCTGACTTCAACATATCTGGCTAGTTGGGTCTATAAGCTGTGTCTGTAGTGAAGTCTCTTGGGTTTTAATTTTTTCATATACTCCTGAGTTGTGTAATGGTGTATTCTCTCTATTCCAATTTTTGAAAAGCACTGCACCACACCACACAAGGAAATCAGAGCATGGATTCTTTCCTCCAGGATTCCATTGTTCTCCTCTTTTCTTTTTTTAGCAGTGCCTTCTCTCCTGCTGCTGTCATTTCCAAACAGCCTGTTCTCCATGCCCACAAGGTCTGAATAATTATTTAGCAAAAGTGTTTGGGTCACACCCAGCTAAGGTCCCTGCTTTGAAGGAGCAGAAAGATGACCAGACTGGCCAGGAAAATGGACACAAATCCTGGCCATTATTCCTGGGATTGCATTGGACGGATGACCAGGATTTTGGTGTGCCACACTCAACCCCGGCGAGTCCTTTTGAAATCCAATGCAGAAGTTTGATTTTATTTCAAATGGTCAGTTTATCCATGGCCCTGATCTAAGATATTTTGGTGATGGGTGAACTTCGATAATGAAGGCTCTTCATTGAGATGGCAATACTTTCTCATTCTATTCTAATTTCTTCCTCTGGTTTTGATTCCATTGCTTTGAGTATCTATAGTTGGAAATAATATCGTTTTCCAACTGATCCTGTTATGTTTGGTAATTTATGCAAAGGACGTATGAGCACTTTACAAATGGGACATTTTTTACTCAGAAAGAATGAATGCCTCAATGCAAACTGCATGAAGAAACAAAAATTTATTTCACCCCTTGAGATTATAATTTCCACAATTTCATGGGGAATAAAATAATTAAAAATTTTAATAATTTATTTCCTTAAAATCAGACTGATTATTTTACTTTACATGTGCCTGTGCATTCTTAATCTTTACTATGATTGATTATATTAAATATAATCTTACCTATAATCCCTTTTCAAATCAACATTCTCTTTCAATCTAATGTACGTTTCCATTCATAATTTTAAAATAAAGTCTTTTCAATAGTTTTAAAAAAGCCATGCATTTTTCCCTTTGTCCACGTGATGCACTATGGGATGAGTCATGAAGATAACTGAGAGAGAAATGGAAAATGTTGTTCAAGGACCCTGAGAAAAGTACCTTTGCGTGGCAGTGTCAACAAATGGATTGAGAGCTGAATAATATTTTATTTACTGATCTGGATTCTGTTTATTTATTATAATTCTTAAAGTCCTGTTCAAAACTTTCAATAATGATTGAAGAAAAGAATGAGCACCTCTGTGATTATATGAAGGACCTGGGAATGTACACATTGGATAAGAAAGATAGTGTTTTAATATGTATTAATAAACAGATTTGATTTTAATAATCATGGGTATGTCTAGAACTCTACACCCAGTTAAGCCATGGATACTAGGCATAAGTCATGTTTTAAAGATGTTCTTGCCAATTTTTAAAAAGGCAATCACAATTCAAGGTTTTTGTGGAGATGGGTGTATGGGACGACTGTTAGGTGTTATGCCCCTTTATTTTCTTATGATGAGATTTCTACTCTCGGCGTATGGTTTAGATATGTCCGTGAATGATTGACATGCATCACCAAAAATATATATGAAGTTAAAGCACGGGGAGAGAGACAAAAATTAAGCTTTGTAATTACCTATTTCTCTAAAGTGGTCTTCCTTTTGTGTTTCTTCAGTATGGAGGATGTAATCTGGAAAGCATAGAATGGAGGGCGGTCCACTCTGCTTGATGGAAATGGTCCTTGATTTTTATGAACCATTCCACTTCTACATATCTTTTTTTTTTTTTTAATGTCCATAGTCAATTTATTGCTGTTTTACAAAGGTGAACAATCAGATGAGAGTTCATGAAACATAATTTTAAGAACAGCTGAACTTATGAACAGTAGTACTATTGTTGTCTAGTATCAGGCATTTTAGTACTTGGATGACTCATAACTCATGGACACTGATGATATTGAAAAGCCCTAAGACTTTTATATAATTTCTGAAATGTTTATATCAATAGCATGTTATCCTATAAATTTAACCATAAGAAAGTTACAAAATCTTATTTAAACTGATGACACTTCTTATACAACTGATAACATATCTAATAAAACTAATTAGTTTTAGCAATTTTCTTTTTACAATGTGAAATTTAAAATCTTTTGTGATTTTCCAAGAGCCCTCTGGAAAATCCCAGTGAGAGTTTGAGATCAAGACAACATCATTTATGGTTTCATTTTTGGAAGGAAACTGTCAAAAGTTCTCAGGTTTTAACATTTTGTTAAATTGGATTATGGCGAACCGTGAAACAATAATTAATTCTCTACTTAATGAAAGTGACAATAAAAAATTTTAGAAGTAAAGAGAGGCCCAGGTGCACGACGCCATCTGGTGCCTGGCCTGCCTGCCTGCTGCTGGCCCAGCACCCTTCCTTTTCGGCCTGGCAAAGCGCAGTGTGGCCCCAGGGGCCTCTTCAGGTCCTCACAGAGCGTGGCCAGCGGCCAGCCCCAATGGTGTGTCTCCCGGCAGCCCGCCCAGGGTCGCCTTATCCTGGGAGATGTCCCGGCCTCACTCAATTTGGCAGCCCAATTCTGTGCGTGCTGTAGCCTAGCCGAGCATTGAAGGGTTGTCGCGAGCTGGGGTGTGGCCATGCGCGCCCCATCGGTGGGCTGAGACGGCCAGCCGAATGTCCTGAGCTCCGGGGTACAGAGCACGGCCAAGGCCACGGCCACGAAGCCCAGGGCCAGGAGGAGCAAAGAAAGCAGCGAGAGCGACTCATCACACGGTGAGACCTAGCTGGCGCGAGGCGCTGGGCTGGGGCGGTGCAGGTGAAGTGCCGAGTGGCGGTGGTTGATATTGTGGCCGCGTAGGGCCACGGACACGCAGGCGGTTGGTGAAGGGCCGGGCTTGGCAGTAGCAAGGATCTGGTCAGAGTCCTGGGCCGGCCACCTCGTGCTTCCCCAGCTGTGCAGCGCTGGTGGTATAGTAGTAAGCATAGCTGCCTTCCAAGCAGTTGACGAGGGTTTGATTTCCAGCCAACGAAGCCGGCTGTCCTTTTGCCCATGTTCCTGCCATTCTGTGGGGCAGAAGCTTTGGCAGAAGTTGAGGCTGTGTGGATGGGTGGGAAAGAGGCCAGCAGTGTTTTGAGGGTGCTGCAAGCAGAAAGAAAGGCAGGGTGCAGGGATTGCTAGAGAGGGTGAATGGCAGGTCGTTGCAAGCTGAATGCTGGAGGAAGCCAGGGCCTGGTGCCAAGATAGCACCCTGGGCTGGGATGGAGGCACTGAGCTGAATTCAGGAGGCTTCCGTTGGGCGCGTAACCCGATGCTCCCTGGTAGTCTCCCGATGCCTGGGTCCTATTCCTCGTCAGGGAATACTTTCTTCTCCCCTGCTCACCAGTAGCCCAAGGCCCACCTCTCTTCCCTAGGCCCCAACACTCACCTAGCTCCCACTCTCCCTCAGGCCCCAAGTCGAGTGGCCAGGGGGGCCTTTTGCCACCCCTGGCTATCAGCACAGCCCAGCATCCTTGCTCTGGGCAGCCAACGTGGCTTCCGCAGGTCCAGAGCTCGCCTGTGTGGCACCACCTGTTAGCCTCCTGGGTTGAGGGGTGGGATGTGGAGTGGGGGTGGTGGTGTGCGGTGGTGGAGGAGGCGCCCATTGGGGTAGGGTGAAGGCATCTGCACGCAGAACACAGCCCATCTGCCAGGCCCCGTGGTCCCTGGCATCACACCACTCATGCCAGCCACCTGTCTGGCTTGGGAAATGAACCGGAAGCCTGTGCGCCCAGAGATGGAGATGCCGGCCACGGTTTCCTCGAGACTTTAATGTGAAAATCAGTCTTGAAATGGCCAAACATCTACAGGAGGCGGTGGAGTGCAGAAGTAGGAGGTAGCAGATTGGCGAGGCAGTGGGGAAGAAGGCTCAGTCAACCTGCCGGTTAGGAGCCCAGGCTGGGGTTGGGAGGAGCGAGGATATGCCCTCTGACATGCTTCCAAATGGAAAGAAATTGACCCCCAAACCCCCAGTACCCACCGCCCACTCTTGACATTTAATATTTCCCGTTCCTGCTTTACTGCCCATCCACCGGAGCCTCCTTCCCTCCTTCCACTCCTGCACCCCACTCAGCCTAGCGATGCTTCTCAAAGGCACTCTCAGATAGCAGCCTACTTGCTGCCCAAACCGCCACAGTCACGTGCTTCACTAAATTCACTGGAATATCGACTCACGGGAGGTTTTCTTTCAGAGGTCAGGGGGACACACAGTGAGGGGCACAAAGCTCCCCAGTCCGGTTGCCCGGATTTCCACAAATGCGAGCCCCTGTTGAAACGAGACTCCCTCTCAGGAAACAGAAGCTTTCCATCACCACTAGTAAGTTTCCTCTGCCCCCTGTGTGGTCAGTTCAGAATGTGGGTCTCAGATGACCACTAGGGAGGAAACTGTTTGGTTTGTGGATAGCAGTCCACGCAGAGCTGGGCAGAGGGCAAGAAAGTGAAAAGAGGAGTCCAGAGTGTGCCGACGGCTGAGAGGTGGCAGATGGGGTAGACGGTGACCACGTGGCCTGCAGGCTAGAGGGGCCCAGCTGGCTCGCAGTGGGTGGGAGTGCAGCTGGCGGGACAGGCAGTGGCTGTGGCGGGAGGTCAGGACTATGGGTTGGTGTGCCTGGGGTGGGTGCCTGGGCCGTGGTGGGACTGGGTGTGCTGGCTGGGAGATGGATCATCTCTGAGGATAGATAGGGTAGCCAGGTTGGTGAATGTGCTTTGTCAGAGCAAGGCATCTCAGAGAAGGGGTGGTAACAGGTGGGAACCTGGAGGGTGCAGGGACTTACAAGCAGGGGGAGAGGGTTTCCATGATTGCTAGATCAAGGACCCTGTCATCAGACAGGACCTCCATCAGGCAAGCTTGAGGTGTTGCATTAGAAGGCCATCAGGTCAAGGAGTGTGAGTTGGGAAGCAGGCAATGAGGCCCTTGATGCAGAGCAAGAGAATGCAGGTGCCAGAGAGAGATGGGAGGGGGAAGGGGGAAGGGAGAAGAGGGAAGAGAGTGGAAGAGGGAGGAAGGTATTGTGTAGTGTCTGGGCAAGGTCTGAAAGAGGTCTTGAATTGCACTGGCCCAGAGGCTAAATGATCACTTCCTTTGTCAGACCAAAGGTAAAGGCTGATGTGAGTGTTTGGGGCTGGTGCGGTGCTGCACTGGAAGAATAAAAAAGTAAATAAAAATAAAATAAAAAAAGTAAAGCAAGGTCTGCTCACATCTTTTGTTTGGAGAACTCACCAGGACCCTAAAATTGGAAAACATGGTGAGGTCGACTAGATTCTGAGACTGGAGCTTTGCCCTTTTGCAAAATTCTGCTCTGTTCAGTTTCTTCTTCTCAAGGTGAATATAACCCTTTTCTGCATACCCTTTTAAAACAGCCAATAAAGCACATAAGGACTATATTACAGGGGTTTCTCCCCGATTACATGCACAAAAAATAAAGTAGTGAATGCTTAATTCTGCAGGACACTCATTGTTCATCTTGATTGGATTTACCAGATAATTTCAAAATTATAACCCTCAGATGATGTTGGATATGTAAGGTTATTGTAAAGAGGAATTATGAAGACTCATTCATTCCATTCTTCATTCATAAATACTTTTGATTGCATTATGTGTACTAAGAAATATACCATGTTGAGGAGATTCATCAGGGATCTTAATACACTGGTTCACTGTAGATAAAAGGGTGGAATTATCAAGTGCTGGCCAGGATATGGAGGAACTGGAACCCTCACACAATGCCGGTGGGAATGTAAAATGGTACATCTGCTGTAGAGTCCAGGCCTTGCTTGGTTATTCCACAGGAAGTTCTGAGCTTAGATGGAAGGATATAAGCCAGTTTAGTAGTGGTTCCTAGAGGTGACTCTAATTAAGTTCTCTACATGATATCTTGAAAACAGTTGAGTCACTCTTTATCCCCTTGTGGACCATACATGTCCCTTTTTCCCTTCTGTGTGTTGGCGTGGTCCTTCATGAGCCATAGGAGAATTTTGGAGGATGTAAGTTATTTGTACAGTAGTACAATGGTTTCATTTTTGTATATGTCGATCTGTTTCTTTGCAAAAATTTTTTTGAAAGTATTTCCAATACATTCTCAAAAATTACAATATGTCAAAAAGCAGGTATTCATATATGGACACGTGCATCATAATCTCTCTGCCATCAGAAACAGCCCAGTTGTGTCCAGAAAATCAAGAATATTTCCTTGAAACAATACTCCAAGTGATGTAAACATTCAGTACAGAATTGTGAAGTCATGTAAAATGATGTCCCCTAGGTTATTGATTTAAAATTGTGATTATTCAAAAAGAAGTCATCAGTGAGAAGCATTTTTTGTCCTCCCATTATTTTCCTCGTGTTAGAGTTTTTTTTAATATTATTCCAATAATTATTAGGAAGAAACTATCGTCCAAAAGTTAAGGTAAAATATGCATGCCAAAGGAACTCTTCTATTTGAAGCCTTTTATTTTTACAGTTTTCTATTTAATGGGCTAAAATCTTTCCTTTCAAATTAACACTGACAGGGTATGGGGAAAAATTCTTTCTGATTAAGTAAGGATTTATTTTTATAGCAAAATAAATAAAAAAAACATTTTTTTAAACATGTATAATTTAACAAAGGCTTAAAATTTCTTTTTTCAATTTTAAATTCTCCAAATTGCTCTGTGAGAGAATATCATCATTGTAAGCTGACGTAGGGTTAATTTTCACCTCCAATGGGACACATTCTTGTTTTTTTAAGGTATAATTATAATAGACACTATAAGTTAAAAAAAAACAAAAAACTTATGCTGTCGGTCAGGATTCTCAAGCCTCTATTCCCAACATGACTCCACACATGTTGGATTCTTTCTGACAGATCATGAGAAAAATATTATGGCATTTTTTCCACCAGCCACTGACTACACTTTATGTTTAAAATGCACTTTCATACCCTGACTTCAACATAACTGGCTAGTTGGTTGTATAGGCAGCGTATGCAGTGCAGTCTCTTGGGGTTTATATTTTCCCACATAATCGTGAGTTGGTGAGTGGAGTTTTCTTTCTGTTCCAATTTTCAAAAAGCAGCACACCACACGGCACAAGGAAATCAGAGCTTGGATTCTGTCCTCCATGATTCTGTTATTCTCCTCTTGGCTGCTTTTAGCAGTGCCTTATCTCTTCCTGTTCTCTTTTCCAAACAGTGCATTCAACCGCTTAAAAAAATCCATGCAATGTTCACTTTGTCCACATGATGCACTATGGGTTGAATTATCAAAAAAAATTGAGAGATAAACAGAAAAGGATGTTCAAAGACGGCAAGAAAAGCACATATGCATGTCAGTGTCAACAAATGTATTAAGAGGTTAATAATCTGTTTTTTTTTTATTTTCTGAATTCTCTTTATTTTCTATAATTCTTAAAGAACTGTTTAAGACATTTAAAAATGATTGAAAAGAAGAATGCACACCTCTGTGATTATACGAAGGACCAGGGATGGTACACATTGGATAAGTATTATATTGATTTAATATGATTTAATAAAAGAGCCCTTTTTTTAAAATTGTGGGGATGTCTGGCATTGTACAAATAATTTGAGCCATGGATAATAGGCATTAGTCGTTTTAAAGATGCTCTGGTCAACTTTTAAAAAAGGAATCACAATTCATGGTTCTGCTGGAGATATGTGTATGAGACTACTGTTGGGTGTTTTGCCCCTGTATTTTCTAAGGATGAGATTTCTGCTCTCGGTGTCAGGTTTATGTATGTTCAGAAAGGATTGATATGCATCACTAAAAATATATATTATGAGAAAGAGGGTGGGGAGGGACAAATATGAAGCTTGGAATTACCTATTTCTCTAAAGTGGTCTTCCTTTGCGTTTCTTCATTATCAGAGGTTGTAATCTGGCATGCATAGAATGGAGGGCGGTACACTCTACTTGATGCAATAGGTCTTTGTCTTTTATGAACCATTCCGCTTCCACATGATAACTTGTAAACAGTTGAGGCACTCTTTCTCACCTTGTGGACCTTACAGGTCCCTTTTGCTTTTCTGGTGTTGCCAAGGTACTTCATAAGACATAGGAGACATTTGGAGGCTGTGAGACACTTGTACTGTAGTTCCTTGGTTTCAATTTTTATGTGTAGATCTGTTTCTTTGTAAGAATGATTTTGATTTTTTCTTATAATACATTTATAAAAAATTAAAATATGTCAAAGAGCAGGTATTTGTCTATAGACACCTGTGTCACAATCTCTGCTCCAAGGGCAACAGCCCAATGATGTCCAGAAAATCAGCAATGGGTTCCTTGAAAAAAAAATGAAGAGCCTGCTAAATATTCAGTAAAGAATCCTGAGGTCATGTAAAAAGAGTTCCTCTGAATTATCGAATTAAAATTATGGTTATTCAAAATGAAGAATCAGTGAGAGACATTACTTCTGCTCCCATTGTTTTTCTGCCATTTAGAGTAGTGCAATATTATTCCAATAACTATCAGGAAGAAAAGCTAGTCAAAAAATTAAAGTAAAATAAGCATTCCACAAGAGCTCTCTATCTGTAGCATTTTATATTACAGAGTTTACTCTTTAAAAGGGCTAAAGACTTTCCTTTCCAATTAATATTGACAGGGTATGGGGGAAAATTCTTATTTCTTATGTACAGGATGATTTAAATACCAAAATATATAAATAACAATACTTTTAAATGTTTGTTTTAACGAAGACTTAAAATTTATTTTTTTTTTTTATTTTAAATACTCCAAATTAGACTATGTGAGAACACCGTCATTCTAATCAGACCTATATCCAGTTTTCACCTCCAATTGGACACAATCTTGTTTTCCTTAATATTTATTTCTAACAGAATCTATAAATTAAAAAAAAAAAAAAACCTTTTACACAGTCAGTGAGGATACTCAAACCTCTATCCACCAGTATGCCACCACATGTGTTGGAATCTTTCTGACAAATCATGAGAAAATATTATGGCATTTTTCCACTAGCCACTGACCATACTTTATGTTTAAAATTCACTTTCATACCCTTCTTCAACATATCTAGCTAGTTGGTGTCTGTATTGAAGATTCTTGTGATTTTATTTTTTCCACATTTTCCTGAGGTGGCTAGAGGAGTTTTCTTTCTTTCACAATTTTCAAAGAAGCCCCATACCACACTGCACAAGGAAATCTGTGTTTGGATTCTTTCCTCCAGGATTCCATTGTGATCCTCTTTTCTGATTTTAGCAGTGCCATCTCTCCTGCTACTGTCTTCTCCAAACATCCCTTTCTCCCTGCCCACAAGGTCCAAATAATTAGGCTGAAAAAGTTTTGGTGACACACAACGCTATGGTCTCTGCTTTGGAAGAGCAGAAAAAGACAAGATTGGCTAGTAATTTGGAAATGAATCCTGTCCGTTTTTCCTGGGACTGCATTGGCTGGATGACCAAGAATTTGGTGTGCCACACTCCCCCTCTGCAAGCCCTTTTGGAATCCATTGCCTAAGTACGATTTTATTTTTCATGCAAAGGTTTCCGATTGCCCTGATGTAGTATATATGTGGTGTTTGGTGGCCTTTGATAATGAAGGCTCTTCATTGAGATGGCAATACTTTCTCATTCTATTCTAATTGCTTTCTCTGCGTTTGATTCCATTGCTCTGAGTATCTCTAGTTGGAAATAATATGGTTTTCCAAGGGATCCTATTATGTTTGGTAATTTAGGCAAAGGACATGTGAGCACTTTACAAAGGGGACGTTTTTCACTCAGAAAGAATGAAGGCATCAATTCAAACTGCACGATGAAACAAAAATTTATTTCACCCCTTGACATTATAATTTCCACAATTTCATGGGGAATAAAATAATCAAAAATTTTAATAATTTATTTCCCTAAAATCAGGCTGCTTATTTTCCTTTACATGTGCCTGTGCCTCCTTAAATCTTTATTAAGATTGATTATATTAAATCTAATCTTACCTAAAATCCCTTTTCAAATCAACATTCTCTTTCAATCTAATATTCGTTTGCATTCATAATTTTAAAATAAAGTTTTTTCAACCGCTTTAAAAAAGCCATGTGTTTTTCACTTTGCCCACATGATGCACGATGGGATGAATTATTAAGATAATTGAGAGAGAAAGGGAAAAAGTTGTTCAAGGATGCTGAGAAAAGCACCTTTGCATGGCCGTGCCAACAAATGGATTAAGAGCTTAATAATATTTTATTTACTGTTCTGGATTCTGTTTATTTATTATAATTCTTAAAGAGCTATTGAAAACGTTTAGTAATCATTGAAGAGAAGAATGCATACCACTGTGATTATATAAATGACTAGGGAATGTACACATTGGATAAGAAAGATAGTGGTTTAATATGTATTAATAAAACACATTTGATTTTAATAATCATGGCTATGTTTGGAACTGTACACCCAGTTAAGCAATGATTACTAGGCATTAGTCATGTTTTAATGATGTTCTTGACAATTTTTAAAAAGGGAATCACAATTAAAGGTTCTGCTAGAGATGTGTGTATGGGACGACTCTTAGGTGTTATGCCCCTTTACTTTTTTATGGAAAGATTTCAACTCCCAGCGTCAGGTTTATATATGTTCATGTATGATTGACATGCATCACTAAAAACATATATTAAGGGAAAGCAGGGGGATAGAGACAAATATGAAACTTTGGAATTACCTATTTCTCTAAAGTGGACTTCCTTTTGTGTTTCTTCAGTATGGAGGCTGTAATCTGGCGTGCCTATAGTGGACATTTTATTCTTGACCGGTGAAATAAGTATTTGTTTAATCGTGCAGTTTACTTTGAGGCATTCATTCTTTCTAAGTAAAAAATGTCCTCTTTGTAAATTGCTCACACATGCTTTGCCTAAATTACCACACATAACAAGATCTCTTGGAAAACCATGTTATTTCCAAATAGAGATCCTAAGAGCAATGGAATCAAGGGCAGAGGAAGGAATTAGAACATTGATTTTTATGAAGCATTCCTCTTCTACATGATATCTTGTATACAGATGAGTCACTCTTTCTCACCTTGGGGAGTTTACAGGTCCCTTTTGCATTTCTGCATGTAGGCAAGGACCTTCATAAGCCAGAAGAGAAATTTGAATGCTGGGAGCTAGTTTTACTCTAGTTCCTTGTTTTCATTTGTGTATATGTGGATATGTTTCTTGGTAAGAAAGATTTTGATTTTTTTCCCAATAATTCTCAAAAATTACAATATGACAAAGAGCAGCTATTTGTATATGGACACCTGCATCACAATCTCTGCACCATCAGAAACAGCCCAATAATGTCTTGAAAATCAGGAATGGTTTCCTTGAAAAAAAATCCAGGACCTTGTAAACATTCAATGAAAACTCATGAAGTCATGTAAAAAGAGGTCCTTTGAATTATCGATTCAAAATTGTGATTATTCCAAAAAGGAGAATCAGTGAGAAACATTTCTTGTGCTCCCATTATATTTCTGCCAGTTAGAGTAGTTTAAAATTATTCCAATAAATAATAGGAAGAAAATGTAATCCAAAATTTTATGTAAAATATACATTCCACAGGAACTCTTCTATCTGTGGTCTTTTATTTTTACAGAGTTGACTATTTAAAAGGGCTAAAGTCTTTCCTTTCCAATTAACATTGACATGGTAGTGGGAAAAATTCATCTTGCCTAAGTAAAGATTGATTTATATACATAATATATAGTTGACCATTTTTTAAAAATGTATATTTTAATGAAGTCTTAAATTTATTTTTTTTAAATTTTATTTACTAGTAACTATTCTATGAGAGAACACTGTAATTCGATTCTGATTTATGGCTAGTTTTCAAGTCCAATTGGCCACATTCTTGTTTTCCTTGATATATATTTATAATAGAATCTATAAATTAAAAAAAAAAAACACTTTTGCAGTCAGTAGAATTGTCAAACCTCTATTCCCAGCATGACTCCACATGTGTTTTAAACTTTCTGAAAGATCATGAGTAAATATTTTTGCATTTTTTTCTACCAGCCACTGACTATATTTTATGTTTAAAATACACTTTCATACCCTTACTTCAACATATCTGGATAGTTATTTTTATAGGATGTGTCTTTATTGAAGACGTTGGAGTTTTAAGTTTTCGACATACTCCTGTGTTGCCTATTGGAGGTTTATTCTATTTTAATTTTCAACCAACACTACAGCACACTGTACAGATGAATCAGCACTTGGTGGCCATTGTTCAGGATTCCATTGGTCATGTCTTTTCGGTTTTTAGCAATGCCTTCTCTCCTGCTGCCTTCTTTTCCAAACAGCCCATTCTTCCATGCCCCCAAGGTCCAAATTATTATCCTGCAGAAGTGTTTGTGCCACATCCAGCTAAGTTCCCTGCTTTGGAAGAGCTGAAAGAAGACAAGACTGGCCAGTAACAGAAAAACAAATCCTGCCCATTTGTCATGGGACTGCATTGACAGGATGACCAGGATTTTAATGTTAAATCGCTCAACCCCTGCAAGCCTTTTGGAATCCAATGCAGAATTTCGATTTCATTTTACATGGAAAGGTTATCCATTGCCCTGATCTGAGATATACGTGGTATCTGGTGACCTTTTATAATGAAGATTCTTCACTGAGGTGGCAATACTTTCTCATTCTATTCTAATTTTTTCCTCTGCCCTTGATTTCCATTGGAAATTATATGGTTTTCCAAGTGTTCTTGTTATGTGTGGTAATTTATCCAAAGTATAAGTGAGCACTTTACAAAGAGGATATTTTTTACTAAGAAAGAATGAATCCCTCAAAATAAACTGCATGATAAAACAAAAATTTATTTCACACCTAGAGAATATAAGGTCCACTATTTCCCAGGGAATAGAATAATTAAAATATTGTTATTATTTATTTCACCTAAATATGACTGATTATCTTCCTTTACATGTGCCTGTGCCTTTTTAAATCTTTATTATGTCTGATCATATTAAATCTAATCTTACCTAAAATCCCTTTTCAAATCAGCATTCTCTTTCAATCTATTATTCGTTTCAGTGCAGAATTTAAAGTCATTTCAACAGCTTTAACACTGATATGGATTGTTCACTTTGCCCACATTATGAACTATGGATTGAGTTATCAAAAAAATGAGAGATAAACAGAAAAATTTGTTCAATGATGGTGAGAAAAGCGCCTTTGCATGGCAGTGTCTACAAATGGTTTGAGAGGTGAATAATATTTTATTTATTCTTCTGGATTCTCCTTATTTATTATAATTCTTAAAGAGCTGTTGAAAACGTTTAATAATGACTGAAGAGAAGAATGCATACCTCTGTGAATATATGATGCACCAGGGAATGTATGCATTTGATAAGTAAGGTAGTTGTTTAATATGTATTAATAAAACAGACTTGTTTTAAAAGTCGTGGGAATGTCTGAAATTGTACACCCGAGTTGAGCCATGAATAAAAGGCATTAGTCATATTTTAAAGATGCTTTCGACAATTTTTTAAAAAGGAATCACAATTCAGCGATCTCCTGGAGATGTGTGTACTGGACCACTCTTATTTTTCATGCCCCTTAATTTTCTAAGGTTGAGATATTGGCTCTCGTCTTCAGCATTTGTATATTCATGTATGATTGATATGCATCACTGAAAATATACATTAAGTGAAAGAGGGTGCGGAGAAACAAATATGAAACTTTTGAATTACCTATTTCCCTAAAGTCAGCTTCCTTTAGTGTTGCTTCATTATCAAAGATTGTAATCTCCCAAGAATAGAAGGGAGTACGGTGCCCTCTGCTGGATGTATTTTGTCCTAGACTTGAGAACCTTTCCTCTGACCCTGATAACTTGTAAACATTTGAGTCACTCTTTCTCACCTTGTGGAACATACTCGTCACTTTTTCCTTTCTGTGTGTTGGCATGTTCCTTCATAAGCCATAGGAGAATTTTAGAGGCTGTATGGTATTTGTACAGTAGTTCAATGGTTTCATTTTTGCATATGTCGATCTGTTTCTTTGCCAAAAATTTAAAAAAATGTTTCCAATACATTCTCAAAAATTACAATAAGTTAAAAAGCAGGTATTCATATATCGACACTTGCATCACAATCTCTCTGCCATCGGGAACAGCCCAATTGTGTCCAGAAAATCAGGAATGTTGCCTTGAAACAAAACCCTGAGTGATGTAAACATTCAGTAGAGAATTGTGAAGTTATGTAAAATGATGTCCTCTGGATTATTGATTTAAAATTACGATTATTCAAAAAAGGACTCATCAATGAGAAGCATTTCTTGTCCTCCCATTATTTTTCCTCTAGGTTAGAGTTGCTTAATATTATTCCAATAATTATTAGGATGAAACCCTAGTCCAAAAGTTAAGGTAAAATATGCATGCCACAGGAACTCTTCTATTTGAAGCCCTTTATTTTTACAGAGTTTTCTATTTAACAGGTTAAATCTTTCCTTTCAAATTAACACTGACAGGGTATGGGGAAAAGTTTTTCTGCCTAGTAAGGATTTATTTTTATAGCAAAACAAATAATTAACCACTTTTTTAAACATGTATACTTTAACAAAGGCTTCAAATTTCTTTTTTCTATTTTAAATTCTCCAAATTTCTTTAAGAGAGAATATCGTTATTGTAAGCTGACGTAGAGTTAATTTTCACCTCCAATGGGACACAATCTTGTTATTTTAAGGTATAATTATAACAAAATCTATAAGTAAAAAAAAAAAAAAACTTTTATGCTGTCGGTCAGGATTCTCAAACCTCTATTCCCAGAATGATTCCACACATGTCAGTATCTTTCTGACACATCCTGAGAAAATATTATGACATTTTTTCCACCAGCCACTGATTAAACTTTATGTTTAAAATGCACTTTCATACCCTGACTTCAACATAGCTGGCTAGTTGGTTGTATTGGCTGGGTCTGCAGTGTAGTCTCTTGTGTTTAATTTTTCCCACATAATCCTGAGTTGCTGAGTGGAGTTTATTTTCTGTTCCAATTTTCAAAAAGCAGCACACCACACTGCACAAAGAAATCACAGCTTGGATTCTGTCCTCCATGATTCCGTTATTCTCCTCTTGACTGCTTATAGCAGTGCCATATCTCTTTCTGCTCTCTTTTCCAAACAGTGCATTCTCCATGCCCAAAAAGTCTGAATAATTAGTCTGCAAAAGGTTTTGGGTCACACCCAACTAAGTTGCCTGCTTTGAAGGAGCAGTAAGAAGACAAGACTGGCCAGTAAAAGGGAAACGAATCCTGGCCATTTTTCTGGGACTGCTTTGGCAGGATGACCAGGATTTTGGTGTGCCACGCTCCACCCCTACTAGACCTTTTGGAATCCAATGCAGAAGTTCGATATCATTTTACGGAAAGATTATCCATTGTCCTGATCTGAGGTATATGTGGTGTTTGGTGACCTTTGATAATGAAGTTTCTTCATTGAGATGGCAATACTTTTTCATTATGTTCTAATTTCTTCTTATGACCTTGATTCCATTGCTCTTAGGATCCCTATTTGGAAATAATATGGTTTTCAAAGAGATCTTGTTATATGTGGTAATTTAGGCAAAGGATGTGTGAGCACTTTACAAAGAGGACATTTTTTACTTAGAAAGATTGAATGCCTCAAAGAAACTGCACGATGATGCAAATATTTAATTCACCAGTCAAGATTAAAATGTCCATTATATCATGGGGATTAAAATAATTAAAATTTGATTATAATTTATTTCAAATAAATCATGCTGATTATTTTCCTTTACATGTGTCAGTGCATTCTTAAAATTTTATTATGATTGATTATATTAAATCTAATCTTACCTAGAGTCCCTTTTCAAATCATCATTCTCTTTGGTACTAATATGTGTTTCAGTTCAAAATTATAAAATAAAAATTTTCAACAGCTTTAAAAATCCATGCAATATTCACTTTGTTCGCATGATGCACTATGGGTTGAATTATCAAAAAAAACTGAGAGATAAACAGAAAAAGTTGTTCAAGGATGGAAGCACTGCACATATGCATGTCAGTGTCAACTAATGGATTAAGAGGTGAATAATATGTTTTTTTTATTTTCTCTATTCTTTTTATTTCCTATAATTCTTAAAGTGCTATTGAAAACATTTAATAATGATTGAAGAGAAGAATGCACACCTCTGTGATTATATGAAGGAACAGTAATGGTACACATTGGATAAGTAATATAGTGGTTTAATATGATTTTATAAAGGAGCCTTTTTTGTTTAATTGTGCGGATGTCTAGGATTGTGCACATACTTTGTGCCATGGATAATAGGACTTAGTCATGTTTTAAAGATGGTCTGGCCAAATTTTAAAAAAGAAATCACAATTCAAGGTTCTGCTGGAGATATGTGTATGAGACTACTGTTGGGGGTTTTGCCCCAATCTTTTCTAAGGATGAGATTTCTGCTCTCGGTGTCAGGTTTATGTATGTTCAGAAACGATTGATATGCATCACTAAAAATATATATTATGAGAAAGAGGATGGGGAGGGACAAATATGAAGCGTGGAATTATCTATTTCTCTAAAGTGGTCTTCATTTGTGTTTCTTCATTATCAGAGGTTGTAATCTGGCATGCATAGAATGGAGGGCGGTACCCTCTGCTTGATGCAATAGGTCCTTGACTTTTATGAACCATTCCTCTTCCACATGATAACTTGCAAACATTTGAGGCACTCTTTCTCACCTTGTGGACCTTACAGGTCCCTTTTGCTCTTTTGGGTGTGGGCAAGGTACTTCATAAGCCATAGGAGATATTTGGTGGCTGTGAGACACTTATACTGTAGTTCCTTGGTTTCAATTCTTATGTGTAGATCTGTTTCTTTGTAAGAATGATTTTGATTTTTTCTTATACTACATTTATGAAAAATTAAAATATGTCAAAAGACCAGGTATTTGTCTATAGACACCTGCATCACAAATTCTGCACCAAAGGCAACAGCACAATGTTGTCCAGAAAATCAGCAATGGGTTCCTTGATAAAAAAAAATGCAGAGCCTGCTAAACATTCAGTAAAGAATCCTGAGTTCATGTAAAAAGCGGTCTTCTGAATTATCAATTTAAAATTGTGGTTATTCAAAATGAAGAATCAGTGAGAATCATTACTTCTGCTCCCATTATTTTTCTGCCTTTTAGGGTAGTGTAATATTATTCCAATAACCATCAGGAAGAAAATTTAGTGAAAAACTTAACGTAAAATATGCATTCCACAGGAGCTCTCTATTTGTAGCATTTTATTTTACAGAGTTTACTCTTTAAAAGGGCAAAAGTCTTTCCTATCCAATTAAAATTGACAGGGTAGGGGGGAAAACTCTTATTACCTATGTACAGGTCATTTTATATATAAAAATATATAAATAACCATTCTTTATAATGTTTGTTTTAACGAAGACTCATAATTTATTTTTTTTAATTTTAAATACTCCAAAATATTCTATAAGAGAACACTGTCATTCTAATCAGACCTATATCTAGTTTTCACCTCCAATTGGACACAGTCTTGTTTTCCTTAATATATATTTCTAACAGTATGTATAAATTAAAAAAAAAAAACCACTTTTACACAGTCAGTCAGTATACTCAAACCTCTATCCCCCAGGATGACACCACATGTCTTGGAATCTTTATGACAGGTCATGAGAAAATATTATGGCATTTTTCCACTAGCTACTGACCATAGTTTATGTGTAAAATTCACTTTCATTCACTTCTTCAACATATCTGGCTCGTTGGTGGTATTGGCAGTGTCTGTATTGAAGATTCTTGTGATTTCATTTCTTCCACAGTCTCCTGAGGTGGCTAGAGGAGTTTCTTTCTTTCAAAATTTTCAAAGAAGCCCCATACCACACTGTACAAAGAAATCTGAGTTGGGATTATTTCCTCCAGGATTCCATTGTTCTCCTCTTTTCTGTTTTTGCAGTGCCATCTCTCCTGCTGCTGTCTTCTCCAAACATTCCTTTTTCCCTGCCCACAAGGTCCAAATAATTAGGCTGAAAAAGTTTTGGTGACACACAACGCTATGGTCCCTTCTTTGGAAGAGCAGAAAGAAGACAAACCTGGCCAGTACCTGGGAAATGAATCCTGTCCATTTTTCCTGGGACTGCATTGGCTGGATGACCAAGAATTTGGTGTGCCACACTGCCCCCTTTGAGCCCTTTTGGAATCCATTGCAGAAGTATGATTTTATTTTACATTCAAAGATTTCCCATTGCCCTGATGTAGTATATATGTGGTGTTTCGTGGCCTTGGATAATGAAGGCTCTTCATTGAGATGGCAATACTTACTCATTCTATTCTAATTTCTTCCTCTGCCTTTGATTCCATTGCTCTGAGTATCTCTGGTTGGAAATAATACGGTTTTCCAAGGGATCATGTTATGTTTCTAATTTAGGCAAAGAACGTGTGAGCACTTTTCAAAGGGGTCGTTTTTTACTCAGAAGGAATGAATGCCTCAATGCAAACTGCACGATGAAACAAAAATTTATTTCACCCCTTGAAATTATAACATTCACAATTTCATGTGGAATAAAATAATTAAAAAATTTTAATAATTTATTTTCCTAAAATCATACTGATTATTTTCCTTTACATATGCGTGTGCCTCCTTAAATCTTTATTAAGATTGACTATATTAAATCTAATCTTACCTAAAATCCCTTTACAAATCAACATTCTCTTTCAATCTAATATACATTTCAATTCATAATTATAAAATAAAGTTTTTTCAATACCTTTGAAAAAGCCATGCATTTTTCACTTTGACCACATGATGCACCGTGGGATGAATTAGTAAGATAACTGAGAGAGAAATGGGAAATGTTGTTCAAGGATGCAGAGAAATGCACCTTTGCATGACAGTGTCAACAATCGGATTGAGAGCTGAATAATATTTTAGTTACTGTTCTGGATTCTCTTAATTTATTTTAATTCTTAAAGAGCTGTTGAAAACGTTTAGTAAAGATTGAAGAGAAGAATGCGCACCACTGTGATTATATGAAGGACCAGGGAATGTACACATTGGATAAGAAATATAGTGTTTTAACATGTATTAATAAGACAGATTTGATTTTAATAATCGTGGCTATGTTTGGAACTGTACACCCAGTTAAGGCATGGATACTAGGCATTAGTCATGTTTTTTTTTTTTTTTAAGATTTTATTCATTTATTCATTTATCCCCCCCTTGCTGCTTGTGCTCGCTGGGTCAGCTAACCACACCGAGCAGGCGGGCTTGCCTTCACCAGGAGGCCCCGGGAACCGAACCAACGGCCTCCCATAAGGTAAATGGGAGCCTTACTGATTGAGTCACAGCCGCTTCCCAGTAGTCATGTTTTAAATATGTTCTTGACAATTTTTTAAAAGGGAATCACAATTCAAGGTTCCGCTGGAGATGTGTGTACGGGATGACTGTTAGGTGTTATGCCCTTTTATTTTCTTATGATGAGAATTCTACTCTCAGCGTCAGGTTTCTATATGTTCATGTATGATTGACATGCATGACTAAAGATATATATTAAAGGAAAGCAGGGGGAGAGAGACAAATATGAAGCTTTGGGATTACCTATTTCTCTAAAGTGGACTTCCTTTTGTGTTTCTTCAGTATGGAGGCTGTAATCAGGCATGCCTACAGTGGACATTTTATTCTTGACCGGTGAGATAAGTATTTGTTTAATCGTGCAGTTTACTTTGAGGCATTCATTCTTTCTAAGTAAAAAATGTCCTCATTTTAAAGTGCTCACATGTCCTTTGCCTAAATTACCACACATAACAAGATCTCATTGAAAACCATATTATTTCCAAAGAGAGATCCTAAGAGCAATGGAATCAAGGGCAGAGGAAGTAATTAGAACATTGATTTTTAAGAACCATTCCTATGCTATATGATATCTTGTATAAAGTTGTCACTCTTTCTCACCTTGGGGACTTTACAGGTCCCTTTTGCATTTCTGCATGTAGGCAAGGTCCTTCATAAGCCAGAAGAGAAATTTGAAGGCTGGGAGCTAGTTTTACTCTAGTTCCTTGGTTTCATTTGTGTATATGTGGATATGTTTCTTGGTAAGAATGATTTTGATTTTTTTCACAATAATTCTCAAAAATTACAATATGACAAAGAGCAGCTATTTGTATATGGACACTTGCATCACAATCTCTGCACCATCAGCAGCAGCCCAATAATGTCTTGAAAATCAGTAATGGTTTTCTTGAAAAAAAATCCAGGACCTTCTAAACATTCAGTAAACACTCATGAAGTCATGTAAAAATATGTCCTCTGAATTATCGATTCAAAATTGTGATTATTCCAAAAAGGAGAATCAGTGAGAAACATTTCTTGTTCTCCCATTATTTTTCTGCCAGTTAGAGTAGTTTAAAATTATTCCAATAAATAATAGGAAGAAAATGTAATCCAAAATTTTATGTAAAATATGCCTTCCATAGTAACTCTTCTCTCTGTGGTCTTTTATTTTTATAGAGTTGACAATTTAAAAGGGCTAAAAAATTTCCTTTCCAATTAACATTGACAGGGTAGGGGGAAAAATTCATCTTGCCTAAGTAAAGATTGATTTATATACCATAATATATAATTAACCATTCTTTTAAAATATATATTTTAATGAAGTCTTAAATTTATATTTTTTAATTTTAAATACTCCCAATTATTCTATGAAAGAACGCTGTCATTCTATTCTGACTTATTGTTATTTTCACGTCCAATTGGTCACATTCTTGTTTTCCTTAATATATATTTATAATAGAATCTATAAATTTAAAAAAAAAAAGTTGTGCAGTGGGTCAGAATTGTCAAACCTCTAATCCCAGCATGACTCCACATGTGTTTTAAACTTTCTGAAAGATCATGAGTAAATATTTTTGCATTTTTTTCCTCCAACCACTGACTATATTTTATGTTTAAAATACACTTTCATACCCTTACTTCAACATATCTGGATAGTTATTTTTATGGGATGTGTCTTTATTGAAGACATTTAAGTTTTAATTTTTTGACATACTCCTGTGTTGCCTATTGGAGGTTTATTCTATTTTAATTTTCAACCAACACTACAGCACACTGTACAGATGAATCAGCACTTGGTGGCCATTGTTCAGGATTCCATTCATTACCTATTTTCTGTTTTTAGCAATGCCTTCTCTCCTGCTGCTGTATTTTCCAAACAGCCCATTCTTTCATGCCCCCAAGGTCCAAATTATTATCCTGCAGGAGTGTTTGTGCCACATCCAGCTAAGTTCCCTGCTTTGGATGAGCAGAAAGAAGACAAGCCTGGCCAGTAACAGGGAAACAAATCCTGCCCATTTGTCATGGGACTGCATTGGCAGGATGACCAGGATTTTAGAGTTAAAACACACCACCCCTGCGAGCCTTTTGGAATCCAATGCAGAATTTCGATTTCATTTTACATGGAAAGGTTATCCATTGCCCTGATCTGGGTTATACGTGGTGTCTGGTGACCTTTTAGAATGAAGACTCTTCACTGAGGTGGCAATGCTTTCTCATTCTATTCTAATTTTTTCCTCTGCCCTTGATTCCATTGCTCTTAGGATCTCTAGTTGGAAATTATTTGGTTTTCCAAGTGTTCTTAATTTAGCCAAAGAATACGTCAGCACTTTACAAAGAGGACATTTTTTACTAAGAAATAATGAATACCTCAATGTAAACTGCATGATAAAACAAAAATTTATTTCACCTCTAGAGATTATAAGGTCCACTATTTCCAAGGGAATAGAATAATTAAAACTTTGTTATTATTTATTTCCCCTAAATATGACTGATTATTTTCCTTTACATGTGTCTGTGCCTTCTTAAATCTTTTTTATGACTGATCATATTAAATCTAATCTTACCTAAAATCCCTTTTCAAATCAACATGCTCTTTCAATCTAATATTGAATAATTAGATTCTTTCACCAGCTTTAATACAGCCATGCATTGTTCACTTTGCCCACATCATGCACTATGGGATGAGTTATCAAAAAAACTGAGAGATAATTGGAAAAATTTGTTCAAGGATGGTGAGAAAAACACCTTTGCATGGCAGTGTCAAAAAATGGATTGAGAGGTGAATAATATTTTATGTATTCTTCTGCATTCCCTTTATTAATTTTAATTCTTAAAGAGCTGTTGAAAACGTTTAATAATTATTGAAGAGAAAAATGCACATCTCTGTGAATATATGATGCACCAGGGAATGTACGCATTTGATAAGTAAGATAGTGGTTTTATATGTATAAATAAAACAGGCTCGTTTTAAAATTCGTGGGGATGTCTGAAAATGTACACCCGAGTTGAGCCATGAATAATAGGCATTAGTCATATTTTAAAGATGCTTTGGCCAATTTTTAAAAAAGTAATCACAATTCAACGATCTCCTGGAGATGTGTATACTGGACCTCTGTTAGTTTTCATGTCCCTTAATTTTATAAGGTTGAGATTTTGGCTTTCGGCTTCAGCTTTTGTATGTTCATGTATGATTGATATGCATCACTAGAAATATATATTAAGTGAAAGAGGGTGCGGAGAAACAAAGATGAACCTTTTGAAATACCTATTTCCCTAAATTCAGCTTCCTTTAGTGTTGCTTCATTATCAAAGATTGTAATCTCCCAAGCATAGAAGGGAGTACGGTGCCCTCTGTTGGATGGATTTAGTCCTTGACTTTCAGAACATTTCGTCTTACCCTGATAACTTGTAAACACCTGAGTCCCTCTTTCTCCCCTTGTAGACCATACATGTCCCTTTTTCCCTTCTATGTGTTGGCATGGTCCTTCATGAGCCATAGGAGAATTTTGGAGGCTGTAAGTTATTTGTACAGTAGTACAATGGTTTGAATTTTGTATATGTTGATCCTGTTTCTTTGCAAAATTTTTTTGAAATTATTTCCAATACATTCTCAAATATTACAATATGCCCAAAAGCAGGTATTCATACATGGACACCTGCATCACAATCTCTCTGACATCGGGAACAGCCCAATTGTGTCCAGAAAATCAGGAATATTTCCTTGAAACAAAACTCCAAGTGATGTAAACATTTAGTACAGAATTGTGAAGTCATGTAAAATGATGTCCCCTGGGTTATTGATTTAAAATTGTGATTATTTAAAAAAGGAGTCATCAATGAGAAGCATTTATTGTCCTCCCATTATTTTTCCTCAAGTTAGAGTTGTTTAATAGTATTCCAATAATTATTAGGAAGAAACTATCATCCAAAAGTTAAGGTAAAATATGCATGCCACAGGAACTCTTCTATTTTAAGCCTTTTATTTATACAGAGTTTTCTATTTAATGGGCTAAAATCTTTCCTTTCAAATTAACACTGACAGGGTATGGGGAAAAATTCTTTCTGACTGAGTAAGGATTTATTTTTATAGCAAAACATATAATTGACCATTTTTTTAAACATGTATACTTTATCAAAGGCTTAAAATTTCTTTTTTCAATTTTAAATACTCCAAATTGCTCTATGAGAGAATATCGTCATTATAAGCTGACGTAGAGTTAATTTTCACCTCCAATGGGACACATTTCTGTTTTTTAAGGTATAATTATAACAGAATCTATAAGTTAAAAAAAAAAAACTTTTATGCTGTCGGTCAGGATTCTCAAACCTCTATTCCCAACATGACTCCACACATATCGGATTCTTTCTGACAGATGATGAGAAAATATTATGGCATTTTTTCCATCAGCCACTGACTACACTTTACGTTTAAAATGCACTTTCATACCTGACTTCAACATAACTGGCTAGTTGGTTGTATAGGCTGTGTCTGCAGGCAGTCTCTTGGATTTTAATTTTTCCCACATAATCCTGAGTTGCTGAGTGGAGTTTTCTTCCTGTTCCAATTTTCAAAAAGCAGCACACCACACGGCACAAGGAAATCACAGCTTGGGTTCTGTCCTCCATTATTCTGTTGTTCTCCTCTTTACTGTTTTTAGCAGTGCCTATCTCTTGCTGCTCTCTTTTTCAAAGAGTGCATTCTCCATGCACCCAAAGTCTGAATAATTAGTCTGCAAAAGGGTTTGGGCCACACCCAACTAAGTTCTCTGCTTTGAAGAAGGAGAAAGAAGACAAGACTGGCCAGTAAAAGGGAATCTAATCCTGGCCATTATTCTGGGACTGCATTGGCAAGATGACCAGGATTTCAGTGTGCCACGCTCCACCCCTGCTAGCCCTTTTGGAATCCAATGCAGATGTTCGATTTCATTTTAAACCGAAAGATTATCCATTGCCCTGATCTGGGGTATATGTGGTGTTTGGTGACTTCTGATAATGAAGGCTCTTCATTGAGATGGCAATACTATCTCATTAGGTTCTAATTTCTTCCTCTGCCCTTGATTCCATTGCTCTTGGACCCTTATATGGAATTAATATGGTTTTCAAAGGGATCTTGTTATGTGTGGTAATTTAGGCAAAGGACGTGTGAGCACTTTACAAAGAGGACATTTTTTACTTAGAAAGATTGAATGCCTCAAAGTAAACTGCACAATGAAACAAATATTTATTTCACCGGTCAAGTTTAAAATGTCCAGTACATCACGGGGAATAAAATAATTAAAATTTGGTTTTAATTTATTTCACATATATCAGAGTGATTATTTTCCTTTACATGTGTCACTGCATTCTTAAAATTTTATTATGATTGATTATATTAAATGTAACTTTACCTAGAGTCCCTTTTCAAATCAAAATTCTCTTTGGAACTAATATGCATTTCAGTTCATAATTTTAAAATAAAAATTTTCAACAGCTTTAAAAAATCCATGAAATATTCACTTTGTCCACATGATGCACTATGGTTTGAATTATCAAAAAAACTGAGAGATAATTGGAAAAATTTGTTCAAAGACGGCCAGCACAGCACATATGCATGTCAGTGTCAACTAATGGATTAAGAGGTGAATAATATATTTTTTATTTTCTGTATTCTCTTTATTTCCTATAAATCTTAAGGAGCTATTAAAAACATTTAATAATGATTGAAGAGAAGAATGCACACCTCTGTGATTATACGAAGGACCAGGGACGGTATACATTGGATAAGTAATATAGTGGTTTAATATGATTTAATAAAAGAGCCTTTTTATATTTTTTTTATTGTGGGGATGTCTGGGATTCTACAAAAAATTTCAGCCATGGATAATAGGCATTAGTCATGTTTAAAGATGCTCTGGCCAGTTTATAAGAAAGGAATCAAAATTCAAGGTTCTGCTGGAGATATGTGTATTAGACTACTGTTAGGTGTTTTGCCCCTATATTTTCTAAGGTTGAGATTTCTGCTCTCAGTGTCAGGTTTATGTATGTTCAGAAACTATTGATTTGCATCACAAAAATATATATTATGAGAAAGAGGGTGGGGAGTGACAAATATGAAGCTTGGAATTACCTATTTCTCTAAAGTGGTCTTCCTTTGTGTTTCTTCATTATCAGAGGTTGTAATCTGGCATGCAAAGAATGGAGGGCGGTACCCTCTGCTTGATGCAATAGGTCCTTGACTTTTATGAACCATTCCGCTTCCACATGATAACTTGTAAACAGTTGAGGCACTCTTTCTCACCATGTGGACCTAACAGGTCCCTTTTGCACTTCTGGTGTTAACAAGGTCATTCATAAGCCATAGGAGACATTTGGAGGCTCGGGGATACTTGTACTGTAGTTCCTTGGTTTCAATTCTTATGTGTATATCTGTTTCTTTGTAAGAATGATTTTGATTTTTTCTTCCAATACATTTATCAAAAATTAAAATATGTCAAAACACCAGGCATTTGTCTATAGACACCTGAGTCACAATCTCTGCTCCAAGTGCAACAGCCCAATGATGTCCAGAAAATCAGCAATGGGTTCCTTGAAAAAAAATGCAGAGCCTGCTAAACATTCGGTAAAGAATCCTGAGGTCATGTAAAAAAGAGGTCCTCTGATTTATAGATTTAAAATTGTGGTTATTCAAAACGAAGAATCACTGACAAACATTACTTGTGCTCCTATTATTTTCTGCCATTTAGAGTAGTTTAATATTATTCCAATAACTAATAGGAAGAAAATCTAGTAAAAATTAAGGTAAAATATGCATTCCACAGGAGCTCTCTATTTGCAGCATTTTATTTTGCAGAGTTTACTCTTTAAAAGGGCTAAAGTCTTTCCTTTCAAATTAACATTGACAGGGTGTGGGGGAAAATTCTTATTTCCTATGGACAGGTGGATTTATATACCAAAATATGTAAATAACCATTCTTTAAAATGTTTGTTTTAATGAAGACATAAAATTTATTTTTTTAATTTTAAATACTCCAAATTAGTCTATGAGAGAACACCATCATTCTAATCAGACTTATATCTAGTTTTCACGTCCAATTGGACACAATCTTGTTTTCCTTAATATATATTTCTATCAGAATGTATAGATTAAAAAAAAAAATCTTTTACACCGTCAGTCAGGATACTCAAACTTCTATCCCCCTGTATGGCACCACATGTGTTGAGATCTTTATGGCAGATCATGAGAAAATATTATGGCATTTTTCATTTAGCCACTGAAATTACTTTATTTTTAAAATTCACTTTCATACACTTTTCAACATATCTGGCTAGTTTGTGGTATTGGCAGTGTCTGTATTGAAGATTCTTGTGATTTCATTATTTCCACATTCCCCTGAGGTGGATAGAGGACTTTCCTTTCTTTCACCATTTTAAAAGAAGCCCCATACCACACTGCACTTGGAAAACCGTGTTTGAATTCTTTCCTCCAGGATTCCATTGTTCTCCTCTTTTCTGTTTTTAGCATGTGCCATATCTCCTGCTGCTGTCTTCTCCAAACATCCCTTTCTCCCTGCCCACAAGGTCCAAATAATTAGACTGAAAAAGTGTTGGTGACACGCAACCCTATGGTCCCTGCTTTGGAAGAGCAGAAATAAGACAAGACTGCCCAGTAACCGGGAAATGAATCCTGTCCATTTTTCCTGGGTCTGCATTGGCAGGATGACCATGAATTTGGTGTGCCACGCTCCCCTCCGTGAGCACTTTTGGCATCCAATGCTGAATTACAATTTTATTTTACATGCAAATGTTTCCCATTGCCCTGATATAATATATATGTGGTGTTTGGTGGACTTTGATAATGAAGGCTCTTTATTGAGAAGGCAAAACTTTCTCATTCTATTCTAATTTCTTCCTCTACCTTTGATTCCAGTGCTCTGAGTATCTCTAGTTGGAAGGAATATGGTTTTCCAAGGGAACCTGTTAGGTTTGGTAATTTATGCAAAGGACGTGTGAGCACTTTATAAAGGGGACGTTTATTACTCAGAAAGAATGAATGCCTCAATGCAAACTGCACGATGAAACAAAAATTTATTTCACCCCGTCAGATTATAATTTACACAATTCTATGGGGAATAAAATAATTAAAAATTTTTAATGATTTATTTCCCTAAAATCAGACCGAATATTTTCCTTTCCATGTGTCTGTGCCTCCTTAAATCTTAATTAAGATTGATTATATTAAATATATTCTTACCTAAAATCCCTTTACAAATCAACATTCTCTTTCAATCTAATATAGGTTTCCATTCAAAATTTTAAGATAAAGTCTTTTCAATAGCTTTAAAAAAGCCATGCATTTTTCAGTTTGTTCACTAGATGCACTATGGGATGAGTTATTAAGATAACTTAGATAGAAACGGAAAAAGTTGTTCAAGGATGCTGAGAAAAGCACCTTTGCATGGCAGTGTCAACAAATTGATTGAGAGCTGAATAATATTTTATTTACTGATCTGGATTCTGTTTAATTTTTATAATTCTTAAAGAGCTGTTGAAAACCTTTTGTAAAGATTGAAGAGAAGAATGTGCACCACTGTGATTATATGAAGGACCAGGGAATGTGCACATTGGATATGAAAGATAGTGGTTTAACATGTATTAATAAAACAGATTTGATTTTAATAATCGTGGCTATGTCTGGAACTGTACACCCAGTTAAGCCATGGATACTCGGCATTAGTCTTGTTTTAAAGATCTTCTTGGCAATTTTTTAAAAGGGAATCACAATTTAAGGTTCTTCTGGATGTGTGTGAGTGACGACTGTGAGGTGTTATGCCCCTTTATTTTCTTATGATGAGATTTCTACTCTCGAAGTGAGGTTTCTATATGTTCATGTATGATTGACATGCATCACTAAAAATATATATTAAGGGAAAGCAGGGGGAGAGAGACAATTATGAAGCTTTGGAAATACCTATTTTTCTAAAGTGGACTTCCTTTTGTGTTTCTTCTGTATGGAGGCTGTAATCTGGCGTGCCTAGAGTGGACATTTTATTCTTTACCGGTGGGATAAGTATTTGATTAATCTGCAGTGTACTTTGAGGCATTCATTCATTCTAAGTAAAAAATGTCCTCTTTGTAAAGTGCTCACACGTCCTTTGCCTAAATTACCATACATAACAAGATCTCTTGGAAAACTATATTATTTCCAAATAGAGATCCTAACAGCAATGGAATCAAGGGCAGAGGAAGAAATTAGAACACTGATTTTTATGAACCATTCCTCTGCTACATGATATCTTGTAGACAGTTGAGTCACACTTTCTCACCTTGTGGACTTTACAGGTCCCTTTTGCATATCTGCAAGTAGGCAAGGTCCTTCATAAGCCAGAAGAGAAATTTCAACACTGGGAGCTAGTTTTACTCTAGTTCCTTGGTTTCATTTGTGTATATGTGGATATGTTTCTTGGTAAGAATGATTTTGATTTTTTTCCCAATAATTCTCAAAAATTACAATATGACAAAGAGCAGCTATTTGTATATGGACACCTGCATCACAATCTCTGCATCATCAGCAACAGCCCAATAATGTCTTGAAAATCAGGAATGGTTTCCTTGAAAAAAAATCCAGGACCTTGTAAACATTCAATAAACACTCATGAAGTCATGTATAAAGAGGACCTCTGAATTATCGATTCAAAATTGTGATTATTCCAAAAAGGAGAATCAGTGAGAAACATTTCTTGTGCTCCCATTATTTTTCTGTCAGTTAGTGTAGTTTAAAATTATTCCAATTAATAATAGGAAGAAAATGTATTCCAAAATTTTATGTAAAATATGCATTCCTCAGTAACTCTTCTCTCTGCAGTCTTTATTTTTACAGAGTTGACTATTTAAAATGTATATTTTAATGAAGTTTTAAATTTATTATTTTTAATTTTAAATACTCCCAATTATTCCATGAAAGAACATTGTCATTCTATTCTGACTTATTGCTAATTTTCACATCCAATTGGTCACATTCTTGTTTTTCTTAATATATATTTATAATAGAATTTTTAAATAAAAAAAAAAAAACACTTACGCAGTTAGTCAGAATTGTCAAACCTCTATTCCCAGCATGACTCCACATGTGTTTTAAACTTTCTGAAAGATCATGAGTAAATATTTTTGCATTTATTTCTACCAGCCACTGACTATATTTTATGTTTAAAATACACTTTCATACACTTACTTCAACATATCTGGATAGTTATTTTTATGGGATGTGTCTTTATTGAAGACGTTGGAGTTTTAATTTTTCCACATACTCCTGTGTTGCCTATTGGAGGTTTATTCTATTTTAATTTTCAACCAACACTACAGAACACTGTACAAATGAATCAGCACTTGGTGGCCATTGTTCTGGATTCCATTGGTCACCTATTTTCTGTTTTTAGCAATGCCTTCTCTCCTGCTGCCTTCTTTTCCAAACAGCCCATTCTTCCATGCCCCCATGGTCCAAATTATTATCCTGCCGAATTGTTTGTCCCACATCCAGCTAAGGTCCCTCTTTTGGAGGAGCAGAAAGAAGACAAGGCAGGCCAGTAACAGGGATACAAAACCTGCCCATTTGTCATGGGATTGCATTGGCAGGATGACCAGGATTTTAATGTTAAAACGCAACACCCCTGAAATCCTTTTGGAATCCAATGCAGAATTTCGATTTCATTTTACATGGAAAGTTTATCCATTTCCCTGATTTGGATATACGTGGTGTCTGGTGACCTTTTATAATGAAGAATCTTCACTGAGGTGGCAATCCTTTCTTATTCTATTCTAATTATTTCCTCTGCCCTTGAATCCATTGCTCTTAGGATCTCTAATAGGAAATTATTTGTTTTTCCAAGTGTTCTTGTTATGTGTGGTAATTTATCCAAAGTATAAGTCAGCACTTTATAAAGAGGATATTTTTTTCTAAGAATGAATGAATCCCTCAATGTTAACTGCATGATAAAACAAAAATTTATTTCACCTCTAGAGATTATAAGGTCCACTATTTCCCAGGGAATAGAATAATTAAAACTTTGTTATTATTTATTTCCCCTAAATATGACTGAATATTTTCCTTTACATGTGTTTGTGCCTTCTTAAATCTTTTTTATGACTGATCATATTAAATCTAATCTTACCTAAAATCCCTTTTCAAATCAACATGCTATTTCAATCTAATATCGTTTCAGTCCATAATTTAAATTCCTTTCACCAGCTTTAACACAGCCATGCATTGTTCACTTTGCCCAAATCATGCACTATGGGATGAGTTATCAAAAAAACTGAGAGATGAACAGAAAAATTTGTTCAATGGTGGTGAGAAAAGCACCTTTGCATGGCAGTATCAACAAATTGATTGAGAGGTGAATAATATTTTATTCATGCTTCTGGATTATCTTTATTTATTTTAATTCTTAAAGAGCTGTTGAAAACGTTTAATAATGATTGAATAGAAAAATGCACACCTCTGTGAATATATGATGCACCAGGGAATGTACAGATTTGATAAGTAAGATAGTGGTTTAATATGTATTAATAAAACAGACTTGTTTTAAAAGTCGTGGGGATGTCTGAAATTTTACACCCAAGTTGAGCCATGAATAATAGGCATTTCTCATATTTTAAAGATGTTTTGGCCAATTTTTTAAAAAGGAATCACAATTCAACGATCTCCTGGAGATGTGTATACTGGACCACTGTTAGTTTTCATGTCCCTTAATTTTCTAAGGTTGAGATTTTGGCTCTCAGCTTCAGCTTTTGTATATTCATGTAGGATTGATATGCATCACTAGAAATATATATTAAGTGAAAGAGGGTGCGTAGAAACAAATATGAACCTTTTGAATTACCTATTTCCCTAAAGTCAGCTTCCTTTAGTGTTGCTTCATTATCAAAGATTGTAATCTCCCAAGCATAGAAAGGAGTACGGTGCACTCTGCTGCATGAATTTGGTCCTTGACTTTCAGAACATTTCGTCTTACCCTGATAACTTGTAAACTGTTGAGTCACTCTTTCTCCCCTTGTGGACCATACACGTCCCTTTTTCCCTTCTGTGTGTTCGCATGGTCCTTCATGAGCAATAGGAGAATTTTGGAGACTGTAAGTTATTTGTACAGTAGTACAATGGTTTGATTTTTGTATATGTCGATCTGTTTCTTTGCAAAAATTTTTTTGAAAGTATTTCCATTACATTCTCAAAAATTACAATATGTCAAAAAGCAGGTATTCATATATGGACACCTGCATCACAATCTCTCTGCCATCGTGAACAGCCCAATTGTGTCCAGAAAATCAGGAATATTTCCTTGAAACAAAACTTTGAGTGATGTAAACATTCAATATAGAATTGTGAAGTCATGTAAAATGATGTCCTCTGGATTATTGATTTAAAATTGTGATTATTCCAAAAAGGAGTCATCTGTGAGAAGCATTTCTTGTGCTCCTATTATTTTTCCTCGAGTTAGAGTTGTTTAATATTATTCCAATAATTATTAGGAAGAAATTCTAGTCCAAAAGTTAAGGTAAAATATGCATGCCAAAGGAACTCTTCTATTTGAAGCCTTTTATTTTTCGAGAGTTTTCTCTTTAATGGGCTAAAATCTTTCCTTTCAAATTAACACTGACAGGGTATGGGGAAAAATTCTTTCTGCCTAAGTCAGGATTTATTTCTATAGCAAAACAAATAATTAACCATTTTTTAAAACATGTATACTTCAACAAAGTCTTAAAATTTCTTTTTTCAATTTTAAATTCTCGAAATTTCTCTGAGAGAGAATATCATCATTGTAAGCTGACATAGATTTAATTTTCACTTCCAATGGGATGCATGCTTGTTTATTTAAGGTATAATTATAACAGAATCTATAAGTTTAAAAAAAAATACTTTTATGCTGTCGGTCAGGATTCTCAAACCTCTATTCCCAGCATGACTCCACACATGTTGGATTTTTTCTGACACATCATGAGAAAATATTATGGCATTTTTCCCACCAGCCACTGACTACACTTTACATTTAAAATGCACTTTTATACCTGACTTCAACATAACTGACTAGTTGGTTGTATAGGCTGGGTCAGCAGGCAGTCTCTTGGGTTTTAAATTTTCCCACATAATCCTGATTTGCTGAGTGGAGTTTTCTTTCTGTTCCAATTTTCAAAAAGTAGCACACCACACTACACAAGGAAATCACAGCTTGGATTCTGTCCTCCATGGTTCCGTTGTTCTCCTCTTTACTGTTTTTAACACTGATTTATCTCTCGCTGCTCTCTTTTCCAAACAGTGCATTCTCCATGCCCCCAAAGTCTGAATAGTTAGTCTGCAAAAGGTTTTGGTCCACACCCATCTAAGGTCCCTTCTTTGATGGAGGAAAAAGAAGACAAGACTGGCCAGTAAAAGGGAAACGAATCCTGGGCATTTTCTCTGGTACTAAATTGGCAAGACAACCTGGACTTGGTGTGCCACACTCCAACCCTGCTAGCCCTTTTTGGATCCAATGCAGAAGTTCAATTTCATTTTACATGGAAAGGTTATCCATTGCCCTGATCTGGGATGTATATGGTGTCTGGTGAACTTTTATAATGAATTCTCTCCACTGAGGTGGCATTCCTATCTAATTCTATTCTAATTTTTTTCCTCTTCCCTTGATTCCATTGCTCTTAGACCTCTAGTAGGAAATTATATGGCTTTCCAAGTGATCTTGTTATTTGTGGTAATTTAGTCAAAGTATAAGTGAACACTTTACAAAGAGGACATTTTTTACTAATAAAGAATGAATCCTTCAATATAAACTGCATGATAAAACAAAAATTTATTTCACCTCTAGAGATTATAAGGTCCACTATTTCCCTGGGAATAGAATAATTAAAATTTTGTTATAATTTATTTCCCCTAAATATGAATGATTATTTTCCTTTACATGTGTCTGTGCCTTCTTAAATATTTATTATGACTGATCATATTAAATGTAATCTTACCTAAAATCCCTTTTCAAATCAACATTCTCTTTCAATCTAATATACTTTTCAGTCCATAATTTAAAGTCCTTTCAACAGCTTTAACACAGCCATGCATTGTTCACTTTGCCCACATCATGCAATATGGGATGAATTATCAAAAAAACTGAGAGATAAACAGAAAAATTGTTCAAGGAAGGCAAGCAGAACACATATGCATGTCAGTGTCAACTAACGGATTAAGAGATGAATAATATGTTTTTTATTTTCTCTATATTCTTTATTTCCTATAATTATTAAAGAGCTATTGAAAACATTTAATAATGATTGAAGAGAAGAATGCACACCTCTGTGATTATACGAAGGAGCAGGGATGGTACACATTGGATAAGTAATATAGTGGTTTAATATGATTTAATAAAAGAGCCTTTTTTTTTTAATTGTGGGGATGTCTGGGATAATGAAACACGAAAGGAAGACCACATTAGAGCAATATATTAATCCAAGATTCATATTTGTCCCTTCCCACCCTCTTTCTCATAATATATATTTTTAGTGATGCCTATCAATCATTTCTGAATATACATAAACTTGACACCAAGAGCAGAAATGTCAACCTTAGAAAATATAGGGGCAAAACACCTAACAGTAGTCTCATACACATATCTCCAGCAGAAAATTGAATTGTGATTTCCTTTTTTGAAAATTGGCCAGAGAATCTTTAAACCATGATTAATGCCTCTTATCCATGGCTAAAATTATGTGTACAATCCCAGACACCGACACAATAAAAAAAAAAAGGCTCTTTTATTAAATCATAATAAACCACTATATTACTTATCCAATGTGTGACATACCTTTTCCTTCGTATAATCACAGAGGTGTGCATTCTTCTCTTCAATCATTATAAAATGTTTTCAACAGCTCTTTAAGAATTATAATAAGTAAAGAGAATACAGAAAATTAAAAACATTATTCACCTATTAATCCATTAGTTGACGCTGACATGCATACGTGATTTTCTTACCATCCTTGAACAACTTTTTCCATTTATCTATCATTTTTTTTTTTTGATAATTCAACCCATAGTCCATCATGTGGACAAAGTGAACTTTGCATGGATTTTTTAAAGCTGTTGAAAATTTTTATTTTAAAATTATGAACTGAAACGCATAATAGTTCCAAATAGAATGTCGAGGGGACGGAAGTGGCTCAAATGGTTGGGTGTCCTTCTCCCATATGGAGGGACCCGGGTTCGATACCCGGGACCTCCCGGTAAAAAAAAAAAAAAAAAAAATTGAAAAATACAAATAGAATGTTGATTTGAAAAGGGACTCTTGGTAAGATTAGATTTAATATAATCAATCATAATAAAATTTTAAGTATGCACTGACATGTGTAAAGGAAAATAATCAGTCTGATTTATGTGAAATAATTTATAACAAAATTTTAATTATTTTATTCCCCATGATATAGTGGATATGTTAATCTTGACTGGTGAAATAAATATTTGTTTAATCGTGCAGTATACTTTGAGGCATTCATTCTTTATAAGTAAAAAATATCCCCTTGTAAAGTGCTGACACCTCCTTTGCCTAAATTACTACACATAACACAATCTCTTGGAAAAACATCAAATTTCCAAATAGAGATCCTAAGAGCAATGGAATCAAGGGCAGAGGAAGAAATTAGAACATAATGAGAAAGTAGTGCCATCTCAATGAAAAGTCTTCATTATCAAAGTTCTCCAAACACCACATATACCCCAGATCAGGGGTATTTTTAGTGATACATGTTAATCATACATGAACATATCTAAACCTGACGCCGAGAGTAGAAATCTCATCATAAGAAAATAAAGGGGCATAACACCGAATAGTCGTCTCATACACACATCTCCAGCAGCATCTTGAATTGCGATTCCCTTTTTAAAAATTGGCAAGAACATCTTTAAAACAAGACTAATGCCTAGTATCCATGGCTAAACTGGGTGTACAGTTCCAGACATACTCATGATTATTTAAAAAAATCTGTTTTATCAATACATATTAAACCACTATCTTTCTTATACAATGTGTACATTCTCCGGTCCTTCATATAATCACAGTGTGGCGCATTCTTCTCTTCAATCATTACTAAACGTTTTCAACAGGTCTTTAAGAATTATATTAAATAAACAGAATCCAGAACAATAAATAAAATATTATTCAGCTCTCAATCCATTTGTTGACACTGACATGCAAACGTGCTTTTCTCCGAATCCTTGAACAACTTTTTCCGTTTCTCTCTCAGTTATTTAATAACTCATCCCATAGTGCACCATGTGGACAAAGTGAAAAATGCACGACTTTTTTAAAGCTATTGAAAAGACTTTATTTTAAAATTATGAATGGAAACGTGTATTAGACTGAAAGACAATGTTGATTTGAAAAGGGATTTTAGGTAAAATTTGATTTAATATAATCAATCTTACTAAAGACTTAAGGTGGCACAGGCACATGTAAAGGAAAATAATCAGTATAATTTTAGGGAAATAAATCAATAAGAATTTTTATTTATTTTATTTCCCATGATATTGTGGAAATTATAATCTCAAGGGGTGAAATAAATTTTTGTTTCATCGTGCAGTTTGCATTGAGGCATTCATTGTTTCAGAGAAAAAAACGTCCCCTTTGTAAAGTGCTCAGACATCCTTTGCCTAAATTACCAAACTTAATAGGATCCCTTGGAAAACCATATTATTTCCTACTGGAGATACTTAGAGCAATGGAATCAAAGGCAGAGGAAGAAATTAGAATAGAATGAGAAAGTATTGCCATCTCAATGAAGAGCCTTCATTATCAAAGGCCACCAAACACCACATATATTCTACATCAGAGCAATGGAAAACCTTTGCATGTAAAATAAATTCGAACTTCATCAATGGATTCCAAAAGGGCTTGCAGGGGTGTAGTGTGGCACAACAAATTCCTGGTCATCCTGCCAATGCAGTCCTAGGAAAAATGGACAGTATTCATTTCCCGTTTACTGGCCAATCTTGTCTTATTTCTGCTCTTCCAAAGCAGGGACCATAGCATTGTGTGTCACCAATACATTTTCAGTCTAATTATTTGGACCTTGAGGGCATGGAGAAAGGGACATTTGGAGAAGACAGCAGCAGGAGAGATGGCACAGCTAAAAACAGAAAAGAGGAGAAAAATGGAATCCGGGAGGAAAGAATCCAAACTCAGATTTCCTTTTGCAGTGTGGTATGGGGCTTCTTTGAAAATTGTGAAAGAAAGAAAACTCCTCTAGCCACCTCAGGAGAATGTGGGAAAAATGAAATCACAAGAATCTTCAATACAGACACAGCCAATACCACCAACTAATGAGATATGTTGAAGAAGTGTATGAAAGTGAATTTTAAACATTAAGTATGGTCAGTGGCTAGTGGCAAAATTCCATAATATTTTCTCATAATATGTCAGAAAGATTCCAACACATGTGGTGTCATACTGGGGCATAGAGGTTTGAGTATCCTGACTGACTGTGTAAAAGTTTTTTTTTTTTTAATTTATAGATTCTGTTAGAAATACATATTAAGGAAAACAAGATTGTGTCCATTTGGAGGTGAAAAATAGATATAAGCCTGATTAGAATGATGGTGATCTCTCATAGACTAATTTGGAATATTTAAAATTAAAAAAACTAAATTTTAAATCTTTGTTAAAACAAACATTTTAAAGAATGGTTATTTATATATTTTGATATATAAAACGACCTGTACATAAGAAATAAGAATTTTTCCCCAAACCCTGTCAATGTTAATTGGAAAATAAAGGCTTTAGCCTTTTTAAAGATTAAACTCTATAAAATAAAATGCTACAAATAGAGAGCTCCTATGGAATGCATATTTTACCATAATTTTTTGACTAGATTTTATTCCTAATAGTTATTGGAATAATATTACACTACTCTATATGGCAGAAAAATAATGGGAGTGCAAGAAATGTTTCTCACTAATTCTTCATTTTGAATAACCATAATTTTAAATTGATAATTCAGAGGACCACTTTTTACATGACCTCAGGATTCATTACTGAATGTTTATCAGGCTCTGCATTTTTTTTCAAGGAACCCATTGCTGATTTTCTGGACATCATTGGGCTGTTGTCCTTGGAGCAGAGTGTGACGAAGGTGTCTATAGATAAATACCTGGTCTTTTGACATATTTAATTTTTGATAAATGTATTGGAAGAAAAAATCAAAATCATTCTTACAAAGAAACAGATCTACACATAAGAATTGAAACCAAAGAACTACAGTACAAGTATCTCCCAGCCTCCAAATGTCTCCTATGAAGGACCTTGCCAACACCCAGAAGTTCAAAAGGGACCTGTAAGGTCCACAATGTGCGATAGAGTCCCTCAACTGTTTACGGGTTATCATGTGGAAGAGGAATGGTTCATAAACGTCAAGGACCTATTGCATCAAGCAAAGGGTACCCCCCTCCATTCTATGCATGCCAGAATACAACCTCTGATATTGATGAAACACAAAGGAAGACCACTTTAGAGAAATAGGTAATTCCAAGCTTCATATTTGTCCCTCCCCACATTCTTTCTCAGTGATGCATATCAATCGTTTCTGAACATACATAAACCTGACACCCAGAGCAGATTTCGCAACCTTAGAAAATATGGGGGCAAAACCCCTAACAGTAGCCTCACACACACATCTCCAGCAGAACCTAGAATTGTGATTTCTTTTTTAAAAATTGGCCAGATCATCTTTAAAACATGACTAAGGCCTCTTTTCCATGGCTTAAATTATGTGTACAATCCCAGACATCCCCACAATTTAAAAAAAAAGGCTCTTTTATTAAATCAAATTAAACCACTATAATACTTATCCAATGTGTACCATCCCTGGTCCTTCGTATAATCACAGAGGTGTGCATTCTTCTCTTCAATCATTATTAAATGTTTTCAATAGCTCTTTAAGAATTATAGGAAATAAAGAGAATACAGAAAATATAAAATATATTATTCACCTCTTAATCCATTATTTGACACTGACATGGATATGTGCTGTCCTTGCCATCCTTGAACAAATTTTTCTGTTTATCTCTCAGTTTTTTTGATAATTCAACACATAGTGCATCATGTGGACAAAGTGAACGTTGCATGGATTTTTTAAAGCTGTTGAAAATTTTTACTTTAAAATTATGAAATGAAATGCATATTAGTTCCAAAGACAATGTTGATTTGAAAAGGGCCTCGAGGTAAGATTAAATATAATAAATTGTAATAAAATTTTAAGTATGCACTGACATATGTAAAGGAAAATAATCAGTCTGATTTATGGGAAATAATTATAACAAAATTTTAATTGTTTTATTCCCCCTGATATAGTGGACATTTTAATCTTGACAGTTGAAATAAATATTTGTTTCATCATGCAGTTTACTTTGAGGCATTCAATCTTTCTAAGTAAAAAATGTCCTCTTTGTAAATTGCTCACACATCATTTGGCAAAAATTACCAGACATAACAAGATCTCTTTAAAAAACCATATTATTTCCAAATAGGGATCCTAAGAGTAAGGGAATCAAGGGCAGAGGAAGAAATCAGAACATAAAGAGAAAATATTGCCATCTCAATGAAAAGCCTTCATTATCAAAGGTCACCAAACACCACATATACCCCAGATCAGGGCAATGGATAACCTTTCCATGTAAAATGAAATCGAACTTCTGCATTGGATTCCAAAAGCGCTAGCAGTGGTGGTGCGTGGCACATCATAATCCTGGTCATCTTGCCAATGCAGTCCCAGAAAAATGGCCAGGATTCATTTCCCTTTTACTGGGCAGTCTTGTCTTCTTTCTGCTCCTTCAAAGCAGGGACCTTAGTTGGGTGTGGCCCAAAACCTTTTGCTGACTAATTATTCAGAATTTGGGAGAATGGAGAATGCACATTTTGAAAAAGAGTGCAGCAAGAGTTAAGGCACTGCTAAAAACTGTAAAGAGGAGAACAATGGAATCATGGAGGATAGAACCCAGGCTGTGATTTTCTTGTGCTGTGTGGTGTGCTGCTTTTCAAAAATTGGAACAGAAATAAAACTCCACTCACCAACTCAGGATTATGTGGGAAAAATTAAAACCCAAGATACTGCGCTGCAGACACAGCCTATGCAACCAAATAGCCAGTTATGTTGAAGTCAGGGGATGAAAGTGCATTTTAAACGTAAAGTGTAGTCAGTGGCTGGTGGAAAAAATGCCATAATATTTTCTCATGATCTGTCAGAAAGAATCTGACATATGAGGAGTCATACTGGGAATAGAGGTTTGAGAATCCTGACAGAGAGCATAAAAGATTTTTTTTAACTTATAGATTCTGTTATAATTATACCTAAAAAATCCAAGAATGTGTGCCATTGATGGTGAAAATTAACTCTATGTCAGCTTACAATGACGATATTCTCTCACAGAGCAATTTGGAGAATTTAAAATTGGAAAAAGAAATTTCAAGGCTTTGTTAAAGAATACGTGTTTAAAAAATGGTTAATTATTTGTTTTGCTATAAAAATAAATCCTTACTTAGGCAGAAAGAATTTTTCCCCATACCCAGTCAGTGTTAATTTGAAAGGAAAAATTTTAGCCCATTAAAGAGAAAACTCTGGAAAAATAAAAGGGTTCAAATAGAAGAGTTCCTGTGGCATGCATATTTTACCTTAACTTTTGGACTAGAGTTTCTTCCTAATAATTACTGGAATAATTTTAAACAACTCTAACTCGAGGAAAAATAATGGGAGGACAAGAAATGTGCCTCACTGATGACTCCTTTTTGAATAATCATAATTTTAAATCAATAATCCAGAGGACATCATTTTACATGACTTCACAATTCTGTACTGAATGTTTACATCACTCGGGGATTTATTGCAGGGAAATATTCCTGATTTTCTGGACACAATTGGGTTGTTCCCGATGGCAGAGTGATTGTGATGCAGGTGTCCATATATGAATACCTGCTTTTTGACATATTGTAATTTTTGAGAATGTATTGGAAATATATTCATGGCTCAACTAGGGTGTACAATTTCAGACATCCCCACGACTTTTAAAACAATTCTGTTTTATTAATACATATTAAACCATTATCTTACTTATCAAATGTGTACATTCCCTGGTGTGTCATATATTCACAGAGGTGTGCATTCTTCTCTTCAATCATTATTAAACGTTTTCAACTGTTCTTTAAGAATTAAAATAAATAAAGAGAATCCAGAAGAATGAATAAAATATTATTCACCTCTCAATCTTTTTGTTGACACTGCCATGCAAAGGTGCGTTTCTCACCATCCTTGAACAAACTTTTCCATTTATCTCTCAGGTTTTTTGATAAATCATCCCTTAGTGCATGATGTCTGCAAAGTGAACAATGCATGGCTGTTTTAAAGCTGTTGAAAGGGCTTTAAATTATGGACTGAAATGTACATTAGATCGAAAGAGAATTTAGATTTGAAAAGGGATTTTAGGTAAGATTAGATTTAATATGATCAGTCATAATAAAGATTTAAGAAGGCAGAGACACAAGTAAAGGAAAATAATCAGTCATATTTAGGGGAAATAAATAATAACAAAATTTTAATTATTCTATTCCCCTGGAAATAGTGGACATTATAATCTCTAGGGGTGAAATAAATTTTTGGTATATCATGCAGTTTATTTTAAGGGATTCATTCTTTCTTAGTAAAAAATTTCCTCTTTGTAAAATGCTGACTTATACTTTGGCTAAATTACCACACATAACAAGATCACTTGGAAAACCATATAATTTCCTCCTAGAGATCTAAGAGTAATGGAATCAAAGGCAGAGGAAAATATTAGAATAGAATGAGAAAGATTTGCCACCTCTGTGAAGACTCCTCATTATAAAAGGTCACCAGACACCACGTATATCCCTGATCAGGGCCATGGCTAACTTTTCCATGTAAAATGAAATCAAACTTCTGCATTGGATTCCAAAAGGGTTTGCACAGGTGGGCGTTTAAACACTAAAATCCTGGTTATACTGCCAATGCAGTCCCATGACAAATGGCCAGGATTTGTTTCCCTGTTACTGGCCAGGCTTGTCTTCTTTCTGCTCCTCCAAAGCAGGGACCTTAGCTGGATGAGGCACAAACACTTCTGCAGGATAATAATTTGGACCTTGGGGGTATGGAAGAATGGGCTGTTTGGAAAAGACAGCAGCATGAGAGAAAGCATTGCTAAAAACAGAAAAGAGGTGACCAATGGAATCCTGAACAATGGCAACTAAGTGTTGATTCATCTGTACAATGTGCTGCAGTGCTGGTTGAAAATTAAAATAGAAAGAAACCTCCAATATGCAACACAGGAGTATGTGGAAAAATTAAAACCCAAGCGTCTTCAATGAAGACACTGCCCATTAAAACAAGTATTCAGATATGTTGAAGTCAGGGTATGAAAGTGTATTTTAAACATAAAATATAGTCAGTGGCTGGTGGAAAAAAATGCAAAAATATTTACTCTTAATCTTTCAGAAAGTTTAAAACACATGTGGAATCATGCTGGGAATAAAGGTTTGACAATTCTTACCGACTGCATAAATGTTTTTTTATTTATTTATATTATTCTATTATAAATATATATTAAGGAAAACAAGAATGTGACCAATTCGACGTGAAAATTAGCAATAAATCAGAGTAGAATGACAGTGTTCTCTCATAGAGTAATTGGGATTATTTAAAATACAAAAATAATAAATTCAAGACTTCATTAAAACATACATTTTAAAAGAATGGTTAATTATATATTATGGTATATAAATCAATCTTTACTTAGGCAAAATGAATTTTTCCCCTACCCTGCCAATGTCAATTGGAAAGGAAAGTATTAAGCCTTTTTAAATATTCAACTCTGTAAAAATAAAAGACCAGAGATAAAAGAGTTCCTGTGGAATGCATATTTTACATAAAATTTTGGACAATATTTTCTTCCTATTATTTATTGGAATAAGTTTAAACTACTCTACCTTGCAGAAAAATAATGGGAACACGAGAAATGTTTCTGACAGATTCTCATTTTTGGAATAATCACAAGTTTGTATTGTTACTTCAGAAGACCTCATTTTACATGACTTCATGAATGTTTATTGAATGTTTACAAGGTCCTGGATTTTTTTTCAAGGAAAACATTCCTGATTTTCAAGACATTATTGAGCTGTTGCTGATGGTGCAGAGATTGTGATGCAGGAGTCCATATACAAATAGCTGCTCTTTTGTCATACTGAAATATTTGAGAATTATTGGGAAAAAAATAAAAATCTTTCTTACCAAGAAACATATCCACATATACAAAAATGAAACCAAGGAACTAGAGTAAAACTAGTTCCCAGCATCCAAATTTCTCTTCTGGCTTATGAAGGACCTTGCCAACACCCAGAAATGCAAAAGGGACCTGTAAGGTCCCCAAGTTGAGAAAGAGTGACTCAACTGTTTTCAAGATATCATGTAGAAGAGTAATGGTTCATAAAAATCAAGGACCATTTCCATCAAGCAGAGTGGACAGCCCTCCATTCTATGCATGCCAGATTTCAGACTCCATACTGAAGAAACACAAAAGGAAGACCACTTTAGAGAAATAGGTAATTCCAAAAGCTTCATATTTGTCTCTCTCCCCCTGCTTTCCCTTAATATGTATTTTCAGTGATGCATGTAAATCATACATGACCATATATAAACCTGACGTCGAGAGTAGAAATCTCATCATAAGAAAATAAAGGGGCATAACACCTAACAGTCGTCCTATACTCACATCTCCAGTGGAACCTTGAATTGTGATTCCCTTTTTAAAAATTGGCAAGAACATCTTTAAAACATAACTAATGCCTAGTATACATGGATTAACGGGGTGTACAGTTCCAGACATACCCACGATTAATAAAACAAATCAGTTTTATTAATACATATTAAACCACACTCTTTCTTATCCAATGTGTACATTCCCTGGTCCTTCATATAATCCCAGAGGTGCGCATTGTTCTCTTCAATCATTATTAAAAGTTTTCAACATCTCTTTAAGAATTATAATAAATAAACAGAATCCAGAACAGTAAATAAAATATTATTCAGCTCTCATTCCATTTGTGGACACTGCCATGCAAAGGTGCATTTCTCGGCACCCTTGATCAAATATTTCCATTACTCTCTCGGTTATCTTAATGACTCATCCCATTGTGCATCATGTGGACAAAGTGAAAAATGCATGGCTTTTTTAAAGCTATTGAAAAGACTTTCTTTTAAAATTATGAACGGAAACGTATATTAGATTGAATGAGAATGTTGATTTGAAAAGGGATTTTAGGTAAGATTAGATTTAATATAATCCATGTTAATTAATATTTAAGTAGTCACAGGCACATGTAAAGGAAAATAATCAGTCTGATTTTAGGGAAATAAATTATTAAAATTTTTAAATTATTTTATTCCCCATGAAATTGTGGAAATTATAATCTAAAGGGGTGAAATAAATTTTTGTTTCATCGTGCAGTTTGCATTGAGGCATTCATTGTTTCTGAGTAAAAAACGTCCCCTTTGTAAAGTGCTCAAACGTCTTTGCCTAAATTACCAAACCTAACAGGATCCCTTTGAAAACCATATTATTTCCAACTAGAGATTCTCAGAGCACTGGAATCAAAGGTAGAGAAAGAAATTAGAATCGAATGAGAAAGCTTTGCCATCTCAATGAAGAGCCTTTATTATCAAAGTCCAGCAAACACCACATATATACTCCATCAGGGCAATGAATAACAATTCCATGTAAAATGAATTCGAACTTCTGCATTGGATTCCAAAAGGGCTAGCAGTGATGGAGCGTGGCACACCAAAACCTGGTCATCAGGCCAATGCAGTCCCAGGAAAAGTGCCCAGGATTCATTTCCCGGTTACTGGCCAGTACTGTCTTCATTCGGCTCTTCCAAAGCAGGGACCATAGCGTTGTGTGTCACCAACACTTTTTCTGTCTAATTATTTGGACCCGGTGGTCATGGAGAAAGGGATGTTGGGAGAATACAGCTGCAGGACTGATGGCACTGCTAAAAACAGAAAAGAGGAGAACAATGGAATCCTGGATTTAAGAATCCAAGCTCTGATTTCCTTGTGTGGTGTGGTTCGGTGCTTTTTCAAATTTGGAACAGAAAGAAAATACCATTAAGCAACTCAGGAGTATCGGGAAAAATTAAAACCCAAGAGAATTCACTACGGACACAGCCTATACAACGACCTAGCCATATATTTTGAAGTCAGAGTATGAAAGTGTATTTTAAACACAAAGTATGGTCAGTAGCTGGTGGGAAATACGCAATAATATTTTCTACTGAGCTGTGAGAAAGATGCCAACACATGTGGAATCATGCTGGGATATAGAGGCTTGCGTTTCCTGACCGAATGCATCAATGTTTTTTTTTTATTTATAGATTCTGTTAGAAATATATATTAAGGAAAACAAAAATGTGGCCAATTGGAGGTGAAAATTAGCAATAAGTCAGGTTAGAATGCCAATGTTTTCTCATAGAGTAATTGGGAGTATTTAAAAATAAATAAATAAATTTGAGACTTCATTAAAACCTACATTTTAAAGGAATGTTTAATTATATATTATGGTATATAAATCAATCTTTAATTAGGCAAATAGAATTTTTCCTGCTTCCCTGTCAATGTTAATTGGAAAGGAAAATCTTTAGCGCTTTTAAAAACTAAATCCTGATAAAATAAAAGGCTACAAATAGAAGAGTTCCTGTGCAATGCATATTTTACCTTAATTTTTAGGCTAGATTTTTTTCCTAATAGTTTTTGGAATAATATTAAACTACTGTTACTGGCAGAAAAATAATGGGAGGACAAGATATGTTTCTCATTTCTTCCCCTTTCTTGAATAATCTCAATTTTAAATAGATAATTCAGAGGACCTCTCTTTACATGACTTCATGATTCTTTACTGCATGTTTACAAAGCTCAGGTTTTTTGTTCAAGGAAACCATTCCTGATTTTCAAGATATTATTGGGCTGTTGCATATTGTGGAGATTGTGATGCAGGTGTCCATATACAAATAGTTGCTATTTTATCATATTTTAATTTTTGAGAATTGTTGGGAAAAAAATCAAAATCATTCTTACCAAGAAACAGATCCACATATACACAAATGAAACCAAGGAACTAGAGTAAAAATAGCTCCCAGCGTCCAAATTTCTCTTATGCCTTATGAAGGACCTTGCCAACACCCATAAGTGCAAAAGGGAACTGTAAGGTCCACACGGTTAGAAAGAGTGCCTCAACTGCCTACAAGTTATCATGTGGAAGAGGCATGGTTCATAAAATTCAAGGACCTATTGCATCAAGCAAAGGGTACCGCCCTCCATTCTATGCATGCCAGATTACAACCTGATAATGAAGAAACACAAAAGGAAGACCACATTAGAAAAATATGTAATTCCAAGATTCATATTTTTCCTTCCCCACAATCTTTCTCATAATATATATTTTTAGTGATGCATATCAACCATTTCTGAACATACATAAACCTGACACCGAGAGCAGAAATCTCAAACTTAGAAAATATAGGGGCAAAACACCTAACTGTAGTCTCATTCACATATCTCCAGCAGAACCATGAATTGTGATTCCTTTTTTAAAAATTGGCCAGAGCATCTTTAAAACATGACTAATGCCTCTTATTCATTGCTCAAATTATGTGTACAATCCCAGACATCCCCACAATTTTTTTAAAAAGGCCCTTTTATTAAATCATATTAAACTGCTATATTACTTATCCAATGTGTACCATCCCTCCTCCTTCGTATAATCACAGAGGTGTGCATTCTCCTCTTCAATCATTTTTAAATGTTTCCATGTTACTGGGCAATCTTGTCTTCTTTCTGCTCCTTCAAAGCAGGGACCTTAGCTGGGTTTGGCCCAAACACTTTGCAGACTAATTATTCAACCTTGGGGGCATGGAGAATGCACTGTTTGGAAATGAGGGCAGCCAGAGAGAAGCCACTGCTAAAAACAGTAAAGAGGAGAACAATGGAATCATGGAGGACAGAATCCAAGCTGTGATTTCCTTGTGCAGTGTGGTGTGCTGCTTCTTGATAATTGGAACAGAAAGAAAATTCCACTCACCAACTCGGGATTATGTGGGAAACATTAAAACCCAAGAGACTTCACTACAGAACCAGCCTATACAATGAACTAGAGAGATATATTGAAGTCATGGTGTTAAAGTGCATTTTACACATAAAGTGTAGTCAGTGGCTGGTGGAAAAAATGCTATAATATTTTCTCATGATCTGTCAGAATGATTCTGACATGTGTGGAGTCATGTTGGCAATAAACGTTTGAGAATCCTGACCGATGGCATAAAAGTTTGTTTTTCAACTTATAGATTCTGTTATACTTATACATTAAATAAAACAAGAACGTGTGCCATTGGAGGTAAAAATTAACTATACATCAGATTACAGTGATGAAATTCTCTCATAGAGCAATTTGGAGAATTTAAAATTTAAAAAAGAAATTTTAAGCCCTCGTTAAAATATACATGCTTCAAAAAATGGATAATTATAGCTGTTGTTATAAAAATAAATCTTTACTTAGGCAGAAAGTATTTTTCCCCATACCCTGTCTGTATTAATTTGAAAGGAAAGATTTTAGCCCTATTAATTATTAAACTCCGTAAAAACAAAAGGCTACAAATAGAAGGGTTCCTGAGGCATGCAAATTTTACCTTAATTTTTGGGCTAGATTTTTTTCTAATAAATTTTTAATAATAATAAACTACTCTAAATGGCAGAAAAATAATGGGAGGACAAGAAATGCTTCTCACTGCTGGCTCCTTTTTTGAATAATCACAATTTTAAATCAGTAATTCAGAGGACATATTTTTACATGACTTCAGGATTCTTTACTGAATGTTCAGATCACTCAGGATTATGTTTCTAGGAAAACATTCCTGATTTTCTGAACATCATTGGGCTGCTCCTGATGGTGGAGAGATTGTGATGCAGGTATCCATATATGAATACCTGCTCTTTTCACATATTTTAATTTTTGAGAGTAATTTCAAAAAAGTATTCAAAAAAATTCTTAAAAAGAAACAGACCGACATAGAGAAAATGGAATGCAAGGAACTAGACTACAAATACCTTCAGCCTCCAAAATTATTCTACGGCTTATGAGGGACCTTGCCAACACCCAGAAGTTAAAAAGGATCCTGTATGATCCAGAAGGTGAGAAAGAGTGACTCAACTGTTTACAAGATCTCCGGGTAAGAAGCATGGATCTCCAAAGTGAAGGACCTATTCCATCAAGCAGAGGGCACCGCCTTCCATTCTATGCATGCCAGATTACAACCTCTGATACTGAAGAAACACAAAAGGAAGACAACTTTATGGAAATAGGTAATTCCAAAGCTTCATATTTGTCCCTCCCCACCCTATTTCTCTTAATATATATTTATAGTGATGCATATCGATCATATATGAGTATAAATAAACCTGAAGCTGAGAGCAGAAATCTCAACCTTAGAAAAAAAAGGGGCATAACACCTAACAGTGGTCCCATAAACACATTTCCAGCAGAATGATGAATTGTGATTCCTTTTTTAAAAATTAGTGAAAGCATCTTTAATACATGACTAATGCCTATTATCCATGGCGCAACTCCATTGTACAATTCCAGACATCCCCACGATTTTTAAAGCATGTTTGTTTTATTAATACATATTAAATCACTATCTTTCTTATCCAATGTGTACATTCCTGGTCCTTCATATAATCACAGAAGTGTGCATACTTCTCTGCAATCATTATTAAACGTTTTCAACACCTCTTTAAGAATTATAATATATAAAGCAAATCCAGAACAATAAATAAAATATTATTCACCTCTCAATCCATTTGTTGACACTGCCATGCAAAGGTGTTTTTCTAACCATGTTGTGTGTGCTGTGTGTGTTGTGTGGTGTATATTTGTTGTGTGTGTTGTGTATTGTGTGTGTTGTGCGTGTTGTGTGTTGTCTGTGGGTTTTGTGTGTCTTGTGTTTTGTGTATTGTGTGTGTTTGAATTGTAGGTTGTGTGGGGTATGTGTATTGTGTGTTGAGTGTGTTGTGTGTTTTGTGTGTTGTCTATTGTGTGTGCTTTGTGTGTTGTGTGAGGTATGTTTATTGTGTGTTGGGTAAATATTCCACCAAGGGGTCCTGTGAGCCTGGAGGAAACAGTTTTGAGTAAGCAGATCAAGTTCATAGATGTATTTTCTGTTTTCAGGGTTTGTTAAATAAATATGTATTTAGAGAAGTAAGAGCGTGGCAGTTTGGAGGTGAAAACTATGTTACTCACATTAGGATGATACATACTCATATGCAATTTTGGTACATTTAAAGAAGAGAAAAAATTAAAGTCCTCGGTAAAAAAAAAATTTAAAGAATGTTTAAATATCGATTGTTGTCTACTAAGAAATCTCTTACTAAGAGAGAAAAATTTTCCCATATGCCGTTTCATTGCTATTGGAAATAAAACCTTTGAGCCTTTTGAAATACTAAGTGCTTTAAAATTAAAAGAGTTCTTTGAGATGAGTTTCTGTGCAATGCCTTGTTCTTATACATTTTTGAAGGTTATTTTGTCCTAATAGTTAATGTAATAATATTAAACACCTCTTATGTGGAGAAAAATAATCAGAGGAAATGAAATGCTTTTCAGTGATTCCTCCCATTTTAATAACCAAATTTTAAAAAGATAATCAGGAGGAAATCATTTTACATGACTTCCTGATTGTTTACTGAATGGTTAGGAGGCTCCAGGATTGCTTTCAGGAAACCCATCGCAGATTTTCTGGATATCTTTGTTTTT